>CM060440.1:45450856-45870721 GCA_030545235.1 Helianthus tuberosus
ATTTTTTGAAGACGATCAGCCCTTGCATCTCTAGTATCTTCTTTTAAATCCTCAGAATTAATGTACTTTGCAATAGCTCGTTGAAGAGCAATTACGTCGGTGTTTTCCCCAAGAACCACCTTCACAACCCTATCAAAAGAATTTGAAGCTTCCACTTCCTTCTTTAGTTGTTCCATCATTGTGGTCTTGCCGACACCACCCATCCCACATAGGGCAATCATCTTTTGGGACTCGTCACTTGATTGTAGAGATTGCAATGCAGCATTAAATACCGAATCTCTTGACTTGAAGTCGTGTTGGGTACCATCAGCGGTAGAGGTGGGCGGTGCTGTAGAAGTAGATACAACCACAGCAAGAGGTATTTGTACCTTAGTAAACACGATCTCAGATTTCCGTCGTGTTTCAAGAGCTTGTATCCCCTCGAGAATATTATACGATTGTTTTCCTGCTTTGTATCTTTTTGCAATGTTGAAGCATCCAATTCCGCCAGATGGAATACTTTGCGCCTTTTCGTTAACCTCTTTGACTTTTTCCAACCATGGCAACACATGGTGAGATACCTCATGATTTCTTGTAACTTCTTCTTCCCAAGCATGTCGAATATCTTGTTCTGTGAGATTCAATTGTTCCATTTTCTCCTTCATATCTCTAACATATCTTGTGGAGGATACCAGAAAACCCAAATGCTTCTTAAGAGGGACCATCAATGATTCAACAACAGGAGTAATAATTGGATTAACAAAATCCATTTTCCAAAACTGCACACAAATATTGAAAAAATAATAATTAATACGACAGTGTAGAAATGTAACTACCAAAAAGTTAGTCATGCAAGTAATTGTTCAATACAAATCTATTTCTTTTTTGCAGTAATATATATTTCTAGTAAAAAGTGAGTGATTATAATTCAAAATTTACCACAGTCTAAATAATGCTAACATGACAAATTATTTACTAAAGCAATACAAGAAAAAAATTAGGAAATATTAAAATATTTGCCCCAAAGCTCCATGTAACCTTCTAACGTAGATATCAAACTAATAAACAAATTTGAGGATATTTTCAATTTATTCAACTCATGTAATAAACAAGGGTTTTAAAGAATTTTTTTTATTATTTAGTATACAAAATTATATTTATTTAACCCGTGTAATACACAGGGTGCTAACCTAGTGAGTTTATATAATCACTTTCTAATGTGGATAAACACCAATTAATTAACTCTTTTAATCAGGTATTTGAGGAGATATTCATATTTTTGGAGCTAAATGCTTGGTTGGTCCATGTGGTTTGCAAAAATTTCATAATTGGTCCTAGTGGTTTACTAATTACACGAGTGATTCTAAAAGTTGTCAAAAATGAACTTGGTTGGTCCTCTGACGTAACCTCTATTATATTTCTCAGTTAACTATGTGTGAAATGACTATATTACCCTTGAACAATTAAAAGAAATAAAAAATAAATATGACCCACCCTCATCTTCTTTCTCCCATCTCTCTTTAAATTATTCAAGAAAATATCCGTTAATTGGTTTTGAGATATTTGATGAACTGATTGAATCTCCAGCTGCCTGCATTCCTAGAGAATCAATCAAAGCCATAGTCCAGTTCTCTTTTGAGGTTTGCTCTAGTTGAAGTATACAAAATTAGCACTGGTCATCAGGCTATTCAAATTATTTCATGGCTTGCAAAATAAAGATCCAGTTCACTCAAGAAGCACCATTTGATCATTCGAATCCTCCAAGCTATTTGCCCATTGCTTACAGAACCAACCGGCAATGATTTAGATGATGATATGTCATCAGATCGAGCTGCTGCAGAAGTTCTTGATGCCGGCATCTAACTGTATGGACTTATCAATTTCGTTAGCAGAAGAAGACCCAACAGGATGTTGGAAAAATAGGTGAAAATAGCATTTTTCACAAATATAGGAAAATGATTTTTTTCTATTTTGGACTAGAAATAAATATAATAAAATGAGCGGGTTTTATGTATTTATTTGTGGGGTTGTGTTCTATGTTGGAAGAGCTTCGCAACGAACTAAACCACGTCCAAAACGGAGCTAAGATGAATGAGATATCGATGCTCAAAGTTGGGTGTTTGAAACATTGAATGCTGAAACAAAAGGGAAAGTTGCACCTTGTCCCACATAGGAGGAGAGATGGAACTTAAATGGGTATTTAAGTGGGAACTCTCCACCCTTATTGTTTTATGGAAGCACACACTAAGTGTACTCGCGAAGGGTGTGCGGAGCACCCGAACTTGCGCGCGCGTGGGGTGGGCGATGAGGCGCAATGTGGCGCTTTGATGGAGCTGCTATTGCTTGGAAGTCTTCTAAGCAAACGGTGATAGCAAGATCCACAATGGAATCCGAATTTATCGCCTTGGATAAGTCAGGCGAGGAGGCGGAATGGCTACGTCAATTCGTGGAATATATTCCAAGATGGCCAAAGCCTTTGCCAGCCATATGTGTACATTGTGATAGCCAATCAGCGATTGGTAGAGCTCAAAGCTTGATGTACAATGGCAGATCAAGGCATATGCGACGTAGACATAACATGGTACGACAACTACCCTCAACAGGGGTTATCACAATTGATTATGTGAGATCAAAGGATAACATTGCAGACCTGTTTACAAAAGGCTTAAGCAGAGAGTTAGTAGAAACGTCGTCAAGAGGAATGGGACTAAAGCCCGTGATAAATGGGAATATGAGGGAAACCTAACTTAGTTGACTGGAGATCCCAGTATCTAAGTTCCATAGGACAACTTAATCATATTACCAAAACGGAGTCACTGTGGGGGACTACCCCAAACTAAATAAACAGGAGTTATATATACTTCCTAGTCCATTCCAATCAGTGACATTGAAGTGAGGTTAAGCATATTAAGGTTAACGATTTCGGGAAATCAAATAACCATGATGCTTTTAATGGTTCATGGAAATTACCTATGTGAGAGAGAAGTAGGGTCGTTTCGAATGGATTTGTGGGGTGCGCAAATCCTAGAGCTCTCGTAGAACCAGGCTAGTGTTCCAGGACCATAATAGGACACGACAATGAGGGGTTGGCCAAACCAGGGAGAGTATTGTGTGAAGTGTATTGTCGTTTACACAAATGGGGGTATGTTTAAGGACATCGCGTCTACAAACCGCTAGTAAGCTAAGTATGCTTCACAAAAGAAGGTTCAAAGGCAACAACCTACCTATCTTGCAATACTCAACTGTCGAAGGTTATCGTTGAAAAGTGTAAGGAAAAGATCGATTTCCATACATGTGGGGGATTGTTGGAAATTTGATGAAAATAGCATTTTTCATGTGGGGGATTGTTGGAAAAATAGGTGAAAATAACATTTTTCACAAATATAGGAAAATGATTTGTTCCTATTTTGGACTAAAAATAAATATAATAAAATGAGCGGGTTTTATATATTTATTTGTGGGTTTGTGTTCTATGTTGGAAGAGCTTCGCAATGAACTAAACCACGTCCAAAACGGAGCTAAGATGAATGAGATATCGATGCTCAAAGTTGGGTGTTTGAAACATTGAATGCTGAAACAAAGGGGAAAGTTGCACCTTGTCCCACATAGGAGGAGAGATGGAACTTAAATGGACATTTAAGTGGGAACTCTCCACCCTTATTGTTTCATGGAAGCACACACAAAGTGTACTCGCGAAGGGTGCGGAGCACCCTAACTCGCACTCGCACACGCGCGCGTGGCGTGGGCGATGAGGAGCAATGTGGCGCACTTTGCACTTCGCACGCTAGCCGCTTGAGAGCCGCCTTTGTATTTTTGACCACGTGCGCGTGGTGGATCACAGGAGCTGCAAGGACCAAGTGGTTGTAGTGGCGTGCGGGTTCGAGGTGCGTGACGTGGCAGTCCGTGCGCGAGTACATGAAGGCGCGCAGTTGCGCATGGTGCATGGCCCTGATGTGACGTGCGCAGCGCACCGGAGTGAGCCAAAACGGCGCGACTGTGTGGCGTGCTCGTATAGGCTCACAAGGTGACGTGGCGCACGCGCGCAGGTGCGCATGGACCTGAGTTAGTGTGGCACACGCGCGCATGGCAGTGAGTCAAAAGGACGCAGTGCGCATGAGCGTGTAGACCTGCGCGCGTGCGCGCAGAAGCTTCTAGCATTGAATAACAGTGCAGTTTCGGTTCATCTTCGAAACTGACGAGTTAACGGTCTTTGACTGAGAATTAAATGACGTATTAAATTGCATTGAAGACGTTTAATGCAATTTAAACCTCTCCTTAATTCCTTTTGACTGTTTCGACTTAGGTGCTGTATAAATACAGCTCCATACCCACTGCAGAACGACACAAAATACAGAACAACAAACTTCAACTCTCTCTACAGCTTTCTTATCTTCTCCAGCATTCTTCAAGGTAGCCTTCGGGTTGTAGGCCAACTCCGGCAGTACGCTGCTTCGGCTGTTATACCCTGGGAAACAAAACGAGTACTCTTGGGAGACTCGAAATTTGTTTTAAGGGAAGCGTGTTGAACACGTGACTCAGCCAATTTTTTTTTCGGATTTTCTGCTTCTACTCCTTTCTTGTATTTGTTATTTCAGTTGTAATTGTTCTAGTAATTTTAGCTTTATTATTTCTGTATTGTAATAAAAAATAATAAAATTTGTTTTATTTTTATTTAATTACGCGAACGGTTTCTACACAGGATTACGGTTCCGTCGCAACCACTGCTGCTGCTGTTGATTTTGTTGTTGTTGTTGTCCGGACCATAGTCACACGGTTCGCGGAACGAAAACGGGTACGTAGTTCGTGAAATTTTAAAATTCGGTACGAGGGGGGTAGGTTCATTCGGAACGTCAATTCGGTACGCGGTACGGCGTACCATATGGTTTGGTACGTCGTATCGTATATAAAACAATTATTACAATGTAGTTTAAAAAGAATCTAATCTGAAAAAACAAATTTGATAATCATATCCAAAATTCAAAAGCATTTCATAACCATAATCATAATTCATAAGTTCATAACAGAAAATTCATAAAACAAAAGCAGTTCATAAGCATAATTCATAACATAAAAGTAATAAAACTAATCAAGCCTTTGTTTTTTCTGTTTGGGTCGTCATTTTCAATCGAATCGTACCGAAACGGTGAATTTTTCAATCGGAAACGGCGAATCGAATCGTTCCGGAACGAGTATTGTGATAATCGGGTACGACCTTTTTTCCGATCTGGTACGCGAACCCAGGCCGAATGGTTCGATTCTGTACCCGATTCTGGTACGGCCGAACCGATTCGGGATTCGAAGGGGGATCTGCGTTTCATGTGACTATTGTCCGGACTATGGTGGTTGTTGCCGCTGTTGCGGGTGCCAACTGGAGGATCGCGACGATTGTTGTTGTTGTAGTTATTGTTGTTCATCGGAAGATGATCGATCGGTGATTTGAGAAGACGATTGGTTGATTGATTGTTTGATGGTGAGTGTAGTGGTGGTGGTGGTGGTGGTGGTGAGTGAGTTTTGAGTGTTTGTGGTGGGTTATAGAGAGAGGGGAGGAAGAAGATGAGGTGGTGATGTTAGAGTTTTTTTAGAGAGAGGGGTTGAAGAAGATGGAGGTAGTTGCAGGTCCTTTATATATATATTTTTTATTTCTTTTAATATTTTAAGGGTGATATAGTCATTTCACACATAGCTAACTGAGAAATTTAACAAAGGTTATGTCAAGGGACCAACCGAGTTCATTTTTGACAACTTTTGGGACCACGCGTGTAATTAGTAAACCACTAGGACCAAGTATGAAATTTTTGCAAACCCCAGGGACCAACCAAGTATTTAACTCTATTTTTTGGGTAATCAACTTTGATTTAAAGATCACACACTTGCAACCTTCATGGCTGGCCTTAAAATTTTAAAACGCTTATACACACACTTGTTGAGTTGTTTCGTGACTTTCGTCCAGCTTGTTATGTTCACATGGTGTTCTTAAACTATAAAATGGTTTATATTTCTTAATGATCAAACAATACAATCGGCTAAAATTATAAGGGGGAGCCAATGACTTAGGAAAGGAAACAATATCAATGCCATGATTGTAGGCAAACAAATAAAGACAATAAAAGATAAAAATACTTTCCCACAATATTCCCCCTCAAGTTGGAGCGTGAAGATTTCAAACGCCCAACTTGACAAGTAAACCCTGCAACTGTTTGGATCCGAGAGCTTTGGTGAACAAATCTGCCACTTGAAGTTTAGTGTTGACATGAAACGGCTCCACCTCTTTTGACTCTACTCATTCACGAACGAAATAACAATCCATTTCAACATGTTTAGTTCATTCGTGGAAGAAGGGATTGTTGGCAATGTGTTTGACTGCAAGATTGTCACAGAAGATTGCGGTCGGCTTTACTTGGGTAGTGTCAAGATCCTTAAGTAGCCATCTCATCCAAAGAACTTCACTGACGTTGGTAGCCATGGCCCTATACTCTGCCTCGGCAGACGATCGGGACACAACGGATTGCTTTTTGGACTTCCAAGAAACGGGAGCACCTCCAAGAATAAGAAGGTATCCGGTTCTTGATCTTCTAGTAATGGGACAACCTAGCCAATCCGAATCAGTGTATGCGACCAAGTCGTTTCCCCCTTTCTTTGGTAAAAGAATGCCCTGACCGGTCGTGGCCTTCGGTACCGACTCTAGTAGCAGCATCGAGATGGCTCTGTCTAGGGTCTGACAAGAATTGGCTCAAAATGCTAACCGAATGGGCAATGTCGGGGAAAGTTGCCTGAAGATAAAGTAATCTTCCAACAAGGCGCTGATAATGACTTGCATCAACTCGGTCTTCTTCTTCTCCATTTTGCAACTTTAAATTATGTTCCATGGGCAGGGGACTAGGCCGACAACCGAGCATTCCGGCGTCTTGAAGAATGTTAAGGGTGTATTTTCTTTGGCTAAGAACCATCCCTTCTTCCGTTCGAGCAACCACGATACCCAAGAAATACTTGAGACTTCCAAGATCTTTTATACTGAAACGTTCATTCAAAAAACGCTTTGTTTCGTTTATTTTTGTGGCATCATTTCCAACCAAAATGACATCATCGACGTATATCGAAATGACAATATACGTTCCTTCCTTTCTAAAAACGAACAAGGAGTGATCTGCCTTAGACTGCCTAAACCCATTTGCTAGAAGAACCGAAGTGAATTTATGATACCAGTTTCTTGAGGCTTGTTTGAGACCGTACAACGACTTTCTCAACCGACACACTTTATTTCCCTTTTCCTTTTCAAAACCTTGTGGTATCTTCATGTAGACTTCTTCTTCCAAATCTCCATGAAAGAAGGCATTGTTCACATCCAACTGGTGAACTAACCAATTTCTTTTAACCGCAACCGCCAAAATGGCTCAAACCGTAACCAACTTTGCAACAGGGGCAAAGGTGTCATGGAAATCGATCCCCTCCATCTGAGTAAAACCTTTGGCAACTAGGCGAGCTTTGTATCTTTCAATGTCTCCATTCGGCTTGTACTTAACTTTGTATACCCACTTGGAGTCAATCGTTTTCTTTCCCTTGGGTAAGTCTTCAAGTGTCCATGTACCATTCATTTCAAGTGCGTCTATCTCACGCTTCATGGCCTTCCTCCAGTTTTCGTCTGTATAGCTTGGTGGAAATTTTTAGGCTCATCGGTTTGGTCGATGGCCGATAGGAAGGCTTTGTGAGAGTTAGAAAAATTATTATAACACACATAGTGACACATAGGATGTACCGTAGAGGGGCGATGGTCGGAGGCGGATGGTGCATGGTCGAGGGATGGTGGTAGTGTAACATTGTACCCATCTAGACGTTTGGATCCCGCTCTTTCTCTTCTTTCTCTAGCTGCCGGTTCGGGACCCAATGGTTCGGAGTAATTTTTTTAAGGGTGAGATTCCGGGTTGGCCGGAAGAGGCTCCGGATTAACTGGTTCGGCAGAAACGGCTCAACATGTTCCTGCTCGGACTCATTATGATGATCGGTTTCAGGCTCAGAGTCTTCAGACTCGGTGGACTCATTGTCACCATTAGTATCGGCCTCCGCGTGATCCCGCTCGGTTTCGTTTTCCTCAACATCAATACTTTCAGCAGCGGAATCTCTCTTTTCCTTTAAACCTTCATTGTCATCCCCATAATACCATGGAGGAAAACAAAAAACTCCATCATCTTTGCCTATGGATTGAGATTCACGGTTCTTGTATGGAAAAATGTTTTCGATAAACTTTACATCCCTTGAGATGATCATCTTATTTTTCTACACATCAAAGACTTTATATCCTTTTGTTCCATTTGGATAGCCGAGAAATACCCCTGCCTTCCCCCTTTCCTCGAACTTATCTCCGTTTGAATCAGTGTTTCTATAATACATGAGGCATCTGAAAACCCTTAACAAATTGAAGTTCGGTTTTTCTTGGTGGACAATTTCATAAGGTGTTTTATTTTCTATGAGTTTGGATGGGAGTCGGTTAATCACATGGGCTGCAGTAAGGATGCATTCCCCCCAAAATTTCTTTGGAAGGTTAGCCTCAAACCGAAGAGACCGGGCCGTCTCAAGGAGATGCCGGTGCTTCCTCTCCACAACACCATTTTGTTGGGGTGTATGTGGACAAGTCGTTTCGAGTAAAATACCGGTTCTGCATAAAACTTTGCCATACCGTTGGAGGTGAATTCCCCACCGTTATCACATTGAATGCGTTTTATTGGTTTCGAAAATTGGGTCTTGGCATATTGGTGAAAGTAAATGAGACAGTCACTCGCCTCACTTTTATGTTTTAATAAGAAAACCCAAACCGCTCTACTGTAATCATCAACAATCGTGAGAAAATATCTCACCTGAGTAATTGAAGGAATTCTATATTTTCCCCAAATGTCACAATGCAAAAGCTCAAAACAATCCTTCGTTTTAATGGAACTAATAGGAAACGGTAACCTTTTATACTTGGCTTTAACACAAGAGTCACAAAAGAACATACTAGTTTTTGAAGAAAAGTCTATAAAATCAAAATGCGAGAGTTTTTCCCGTGAAGCATGACCCAAACGTCGGTGCCAAACATCCAGAGTCACCATCATCGCCTTCCTTTCACTACGCACCATATCCACCTCATAGAGACCATCCTTGCACTCACCCGCTCCAATCAACCTCCTCATGGTCAAATCCTGCATGACACAAAAGGTAGGAAAGAAGGTTACAGCACATTGTAAGTCATTCGACAATCGACTAACGGACAATAGGTTGCATGTAAATTTGGGAACATGCAAAACGTTGTTAATTTTTAAGCCATTTGGAATGGTGCAAGTCCCCTTCCCCTCTACCGGAATAAGGGAACCATTCGGGATAGAGACTGGCATTTTGTTTGATGTCGTTACTTGATTATCAAGCCATTCCTTCCTGTGTGTTATATGGTCCATAGCACCCGAATCAACAAGCCACTTACCTTTGCGTTTAACATTACCTGCAAAGTTTTCTGTCAATGTGTTTTCGGCCGGTTCCTTATCTCCAAACATGTTCAAGAATTGTTGGTATTGCTCAATGTTAAGCCCCGGCAAAGGACTCCCCTCGACACAAGCGGCCTTTGTATTTGCTTTCTCGGTTTTACCTTTCCCGGGCCACCAATCCGGGTACCCGATAAGCTTGAAACACCCGTCACGTTTATGCCCGTCTTTGTTGCAGAAGTCACAATGGCCCTCCTTTTCAACCATTCCTCCCTTAGAACCTTTTGACATGTTCTTGCCTGAGCTATTACTTCCTCCATCTCTCTTGGTATAAGTATGGAATGCCGAGGCATTATCTGGGCCAATTTTTCTTCCACCCGAAACCGCTCTCTGCTGCTCATCTTCGGAAGCCAGTCGATAGGCTTCACCTAATGACGGGACCGGCTTCATAGCGAGAATTTGGGTCCTGATGGTGGAATAATCATTGTCAAGGCCAAGGAGGAATTCATACAACTTCTCTTTATCTCTCTGTTCGCCTGCGGTTTTGCCGACTCCACACTTGCATTCACCACACGAGCATCTTGCCACGGGAAACACCGATCCAATCTCGTCCCATATAACCCTCAGCCGTGTATAGTAGGCCGGAACCGAAGACCCATCTTGCTTTGTCATGCTTAAGAGTTGTTTCAACATATAAGCCCTCGGTGCACTTTCCTTTCCAAACCGTTCACGTAAGTCTTTCCAGATTTCTTCAGCAGTGGTTGCGTATTTCACACTGACCCGTATCGCTTTCTCCATAGCCGTGGTGAGCCACCCCTTAATCATGGCGTCACACCGCAGCCATGCCATATGGTTGATGTCGTTCTTTTCGGGCTTCTTTACGGTACCGTCAACGAACCCAATGTTGTTTTTGGCAAACAAGAAATTCTCCATCTCTTGGAACCAATCTAAGTAGTTGTTGTCGTTTAGAAGGTCGTTCACGTGCATCTGTCTCGGAGTGTCCGAAGGGTGTAGATAGAAGGGTGAACCGTGGTCGGTGGTTTGATCTTGTTTCTGGTTCTTGGCTGCAGATGTATCATCTTCTCCAGCCATGTTTGATTTGAAAGGGGTCGGTTAGGATTCAAGATATTGGCCGAGCAAATCGCTGCTCTGATACCATATAAAATGGTTTATATTTCTTAATAATCAAACAATACAATCGGCCAAAATTATAAGGGGGAGCCGATGACTTAGGAAAGGAAACAACATCAATGCCATGATTGTAGGCAAACAAATAAAGACAATAAAAGATAAAAATACTTTCCCACAATATAAACAGACCTATACATTTTGATATTGAGACATCGGGTTTCTACATATAATCTTTTCTTAACAAGGACCATCAAATATTGAACAACTTGAGTAATAATTGAACTTATAAAGATATCCATTTTTCAAAACTACAGTTTAATACAAACAATAAAAAATAATTCATAAGAATGTGAAGGAACTGTAATTACCAAAGTAGTTTGTCATGTGTTCATTAATTTACAAAACTATTTCTTTTTTCACCAAGTTACAGTCAAATAAAACTAAAAAGACAAATTATTTGCTTAAACATAAAATAATTGTCTAGTAACTCCATATTACCTTCTAATGTGGATTAACTCCAAATTAGTGTACTTTTTAAGGTATCATCTGATCGGAAATTTTCATTTTCTTTGTGTAACCATGATCGACTAAAGCAATATTTTGAGATTTAAATATGTAAAAAATGAAAAGGAGAATATTAGTTACCTGCTTTCTTCTCTTACAACCTTCTTGTTTTCTTTGGTAGGGAAGTTAAAGGATTGAAATTTTGGTTATGAGCTGTGAAGAAGATGAGATTAAAAGAACATAAGGTTATGACTGTAAAGACCAACTTTAAGGCAAAAGTCTTTCCGCGTTATTATTATTTTTTTGTACGGATTTATTAAATTAAAGACCATGATAGACATTAGTAGTGGATGTTTAATTTATTAAATTAAAGACCATGATAGACATTAGTTGTGGATGTTTAATTTATTAAATTAAAGACCATAAATCATGATAGACATTAGTAGTGGATGTTTAATCATCATTCAAACTTTAACATTAGTAGTTATGTATGTATTATTTTTCTTTTTATGGATGGGTATGCTCTAGAGTTTGATTTATTAAATTAAAGACCATAAATCATGATAGACATTAGTAGTGGATGTTTAATCATCATTCAAACTTTAACATTAGTAGTTATGTATGTATTATTTTTCTTTTTATGGATGGGTATGCTCTAGAGTTTGGGGTCTTATGAGACGGAAACAATCTTTCGGATAGAGGTAATGTTTCTTTACATGGGTTGGTTATTGTTTAAAATCAAAATGATAACTGAACACTTTGGTTATAAAAATCCATAACCGTTAGGTTTAGGTTTCGATTAACTTAGTTTTGGTTATACAATTATTAACGGTTGATTGACCGGTTTTTTACCTTCCAAGAACTTTTGTTATTTTTCTTTTTAGCTTAAGTAGTCATCTACATGACCTAAATATATATTTATTAAAAGTATATAGTATATACAAATGATTAATGCCTTGATTAGGTTAATTATATAGGGGTTGGTTAACGTATAAATTGCCTTAACTTGCTACGCGTACGGGTTGCATTTTCAATATGCGGATAATGAATCATAACATGCGGATTTTGTTTTTTAACAACATGCGATTTTTTTTCAACATGTTGATTTTTTTTCAACATGCGGTTCTTTGTTTCAACATGCGGCCTTTGGTTTTTACAACATGCAGGGTTTCTTTTATGTGGTTTATAACATGCGGACTTCACACCGCATACGCTCGTACACAATGTGAAGGCAAATTGTACTATACACTTTCACTATTCTTCCCTTTTTATATTACGTCCTGGAAATATTCCAACTACATTCGGGAAGTGGAAGTCTAATGTTCTTGTGAGTTTGATTATTGACAACAATATCAATGAGTTTACCGTCATAATAGTTAAACTATTAATTTCTTGTCAACGGATAGACGTTTTAATAACAATAATCTAACTTGAAGAGCTAACATGATGATTATTCGGCTATTTTTAGTTATGAACACACGCATAAGCAAAACTGAACCAAACAAAAAAAAACGGTTTTAAATATACAAAAAACCGAAACGTCGATTAATTTTTTATTTTTTTTTGAACAACTAACTGTTTTCCACGTGTAAACCCACCCTTACGGAGCTATGTCCAAATGCCGACTACTCGACCACCGCTAGAAAGCGTAGCACACCCCTGATGCGTGGGAACCCTGTGGAATGGGTAACCCCCCCCCCCCCCCCCCCCCCCACCGTTGGACTCGAACCCGAGTTGAATCCCAAGCCGACCCTTCACCCGGATGTCACAACCACTGCGCTGCAGAAACGTCGAGTAATTTGGTTTGTGGTTATAGTTCGGTTAACTCTCTTTTATGCTCACCCCTAGTAAATAACATAAAAATAAAGAAGTATATTTTTGTTTTCAATTTCATGTTATCAACTTTCGATTATATACCAAGGGTTGGGATATAATAGGAAGTGTATTTGGGTAGGAAGGCTAGGAAGTGATCTTGATCATCCCTTTACTTAATCAAGAGCTAAGATTAAATGAGTGAAATTGAAAGAAAAAAAAAATAGACGCGTGAGTTTGTTCAAGGGCATTCTAGTCAAGTCAAGGCAATAATTTCTCTCTCCTCCAATTCCCTCCCATTTTTTAAACGTTAATAACTCTTTCATACGACATTATTTTTTTATAAAAATTGCACCAAAAAAACGAGTGTTTTTTTATCTTTAAAACGAGTATACTATTGCTATATTTTCGAATTTTTTTTTTGAAAACCCAGTTGCGTAAAAAGCAAAGGAAAAAAACTCAATTGCGTAAAACACAATAGAAAAAAAAACCTAAAAAATGACATTTTTCTAAAACGCAATGCACCAAAAACACAAAGAAATGTCTTATTTGTAAAACGCAATTGCCAGAAAACATAAAGATATGTCTTATTTCTAAAACGCAATAGCTTAAAAACACAAAAGAAAGTGTACTTTCTAAAACGCAATGGATTGAAAACACATAAAAATATGTTTTACCTAAAACGCAATGCACCAAACACACAAAGAAATGTCTTATTTCTAAAACGCAATGGCCAGAATACACTTAAAATGTCTCCTTTCTAAAACGCAATGGCCTAAAAAACAAAAGAAAGTGTTCTCTATAAAACGCAATGCACCAAAAACACAAAGAAATGTCTTATTTCTAAAATGCAATGGCCAGAAAACACTTAAAAATGTCTCATTTCTAAAACGCAATGGCCTAAAAAAACAAAAGAAAATGTTCTCTATAAAATGCAATGCAATGCAACAAAAACACAAAGAAATATCATATTTACAAAACACAATGGCCAGAAAACACTTAAAAATGTCTCCTTTCTAAAACGCAATGGCCTAAAAAACAAAAGAAAGTGTTTTATCTAAAACGCAATGAACTGAAAACACCTAAAAATGTGTTTTACCTACGAATGCAGGAGATAAAAAACTGTCTACGAATGCAGTTCTCCAGAGACAATTTACAGAAAATTTAATCATCTGGTGAATTTTTATTAAAGCAATTCATAATTTATAAATAAGGGTTAGGATATAATAGGAAGTTTATTTGGGTAGGAAGGCTAGGAAGTGATCTTGACCATTCATTTACTTAATCAAGGGCTAAGTTTAAATGGGTGAAATTGAAAGAAAAAAGGAGGCGCGTGGGTTTGTTCAGGGGCATTCTAGTCAAGTCAAGGCAATAGTTTCTCTCTCTTCCAATTCCCCTCCATTTTTAAACGTTAATAACTCTTTCATACGACATTATTTTTTTATAAAAATTGCACAAAAAACGAGCGTTTTTTTATCTTTAAAACCAGTATACGATTGCTATATTTTCGAAATTTTTTTTGAAAACCCAGTTGCGTAAAACGCAATGGAAAAAAACACAGTTGCGTAAAACGCAATAGAAAAAAAAACCTAAAAAATGACATTTTTCTAAAACGCAATGCACAAAAAACACAAAGATATGTCTTATTTGTAAAACGCAATTGCCAGAAAACATAAAGATATGTCTTATTTCTAAAACGCAATAGCTTAAAAACACAAAAGAAAGTGTACTTTCTAAAACGCAATGGACTGAAAACACATAAAAATGTGTTTTACCTAAAACGCAATGCACAAAAAAACACAAAGAAATGTCTTATTTCTAAAACGCAATGGCCAGAAAACACTTAAAAATGTCTCCTTTCTAAAACGCAATGGCCTAAAAAACAAAAAAAAATGTTCTCTATAAAACGCAATGCACAAAAAACACAAAGAAATGTTTTATTTATAAAACGCAATTGCCAGAAAACACTTAAAAATGTCTCATTTCTAAAACGCAATGGCCTAAAAAACAAAAGAAAGTGTTCTCTATAAAACGCAATACACAAAAAATACAAAGAAACGTCATATTTATAAAACGTAATGGCTAGGAAACACTTAAAAATGTCTCCTTTCTAAAACGCAATGGCTTAAAAAAACAAAAGAAAGTGCTCTCTCTAAAACACAATAGACTGAAAACACCTAAAAATGTGTTTTACCTAAAACGCAATGACTAAAAACACTTCAAAAATGTGTTTTTCTAAAACGAATGGCCAGAAAACACATAAAAATGTCTTAGTTCTAAAACGCATGGCCTAAAAACACCAAAGAAAGTGTTCTCTCTAAAACGCATTGAACCGGGACAATAGTTTTGTATGTGAATTGTCTGAACCAGGAAGCAGGAGATAAAAAAAACTGTCTACGAATGCAGTTTTCCAGAGGCAATTTACAGAAAATTAAATTTTCTAATGCATTTTTATTAAAGCAATTTAATAAAAATTTTCCAGAGGCAGCTCAACCCCAGCCCGGGGCTCTGCCCCTTGGACCCCGCCAGGGGCTGCCGCCCCTTGGACCCTGCTACTAGGGGCGCTGCCCCCGGACCCCCGCCAAGATCGTAAAACGCAACGACTAAATCAAAAATCCAAATCGAAAAACTGAAATTAAAGAATTTCTTACATGGATCGAAGCCGATTTCTTCAACGATTGACGAAATTTGAATGATAGAAACACTTATCAGCGATCGAATCGAACGGATCGAGTGATTATCTTCAAAATCATGAGAAAAACGAGATTTTGTATGAAATTAAACTGGGTTTTCTTCAAAAAAAATCTGAAGAACACGTTGATCGGGTGTTTGATTCATTGATTGTTTGACGAAAATCGCACTATAATGTAGTGATTATTGAGCTAGAAAGTGAAGAAAAGGTTGAAGATGGTGTGTTTTGAAGTTACTGGGGAGAAGAAGGAAGAAGAAATGATACGACTAACTAAAATACACTTGCTCTTTATTTTAAATGTTGTCACATGTCATAATTCTATTGCTTCCTACACTTCCTAGCTAAAATAAACTTCTTATTTAATCCTCACCCTATATACCAATTCAAGGAAAACAAATTTGATTATTTGTTTTCAATTTAAGGTTATCAACTTTCTTGTAGTTAATGATTTTGTCATGTAAAACTTATACTTTAGTTAAGACTTAAGGATTTTGTCATGTAAAACTTATACTTTAGTTAAGACTTACATATTTTCTTTTCTACTGTTAAATTTATCTACATAAAATAAACATCATTTATCACTAGAAATTTTGAATTTTAATAATTCAAACTATTCGTCGTTACCTACCAACTTAAAAAATAACCACTGGCAGTCCCAACTATTAACATATTGGCCTCCAATTGACCCTGGCGAACAGAACCCTAACGTCGTTAGTCTCCGGCTTCCGGAAAAACGTTTTTGGCTGGAAAACTCACTATTTTCATCTCAAACCTCTTTATAACCTTATTACGGACCTTTAGAAATCTTTTTCTAGTAAACGCCCAAATTATTGAGGTCGCCGGAAAACTTCTTTTTGGCCAGAAAACTCAACTTTTTGGCCGGAATGCTCAACATTTTTGTCTCAAACCTCTTTGTAACCTTAAATCGGACCTTAGGAACATTTTTCTGGCTACCAGAGACTACCAGCGTTAGGGTTCTGTTAGTAAGGGTCCACTGAAGGCCAATATGTTAATAGTTGGGACGACTAACGGTTATTTTTAAAATTTTAAAGTTGAGACTATTGGTGGCCAATAACGAATAATTGATATTAATAAAATCCAATATTCCTTATCACTATTAAAAGTTTGTTATTTAGTTTTTTTCTTTTTATAGATATATCCAAAATCACATAAATATATGAAAATACAAATCAAATTCTAAAATTTTCACAAATTTCTACAATGTTATATAATAAAACTGCTTGATCTACGATTGAGATTTCCTCCCTACAATAGACAAACCGGTCCCCAAGACTTGGTCCTAGCAAACAGAGTTATAAAATGCCATCTTTGTTGGCACGCATAGCAAGTACAAGTGAAAACAAACATTAGAATTTGGAAACTAGAGTAAATTATTTTTTTAAGTTATTGTGTTTCAGTTGTTTTAATCACTTGAGTTTAAAATCAAAAAGTTTAATGTCCTTAGTCTCTAGCCATTTATTTTATAACGTTTTGAGTCCAACTTTGTTCATTTTTTAACGGTTTGAGTCCAATTTTGTTATAAAAAAAAAATTGGACTCAAAAGGAAAAAAATGGTTATAAAAATGCGTCTAGAAACTCAGGTCGTTAAACATTTTGATTTTGAATTCAAATGGTTAAAACCACTAAAACACAAGGACTTAAAAAGTAATTTACTCTAGAAATTATATACAATTATACATCATACCTAAATCCATGCTTTAGTAACATTAAACGAATATTACATCATTTTAGGCCAAGATGACATCATATCCGGTAAATGAGTTTTGTTCATTTGACCCGCTAAAAATAAAACACAAGTGACCCATTCATAACTTACTGTGAGTCAAGACTGCCACCTCTTATATTTTAGCGGCCTATTTTTTCATTTATTATTATGTTTTCTAGTATATAAATATGTACTTGTTCAAATATATTTATCTTTTCCTTAAAAAATTGAGTTATTTACTTATGTTATACTGGGTCGTTAATTTCTACTCGCCCTAAGCCTAAAACTTTTCAAGTATATTCGGGGATGACCCTGTCACAGCACCACCCCGACCCCCCTAAAAGAGTAAAAGAGCTTCATTGTCACGTGGAAAAGAGTTAAAAAAAAAAAAAAAAACAAAAAACAAGCAGATGATAAAGAGTTGGGCGCTTGCTAGGCAAACTATACAAACGTTGGAGGAATCCCGAGCCACAGAGAACTTAAACAAATGGCTTAAGTCAAAAGTATAGAAGGAAGTGACGAAAACTTTGATCAGTTGATCCATGATGCTTGCAAATAGATTAAAAAAGTGATAGCTAAGGTAGTCAATTCAGTGCAATCAGCCTTTATCAAAGGTAGAAACATTATAGACAAACTGTTAATTTTGAACAAAGTAGTCTCGTACGTGGGCGAAACATAATAAACAAGAGATGATGATCCTAAAGGTCGATTTTGTGAAGGCATAGAATCCGTAAATTGAAAGTTTCACACGGCCATTATGCACGCAATGGGTTTTAACAAGCAAGTGGATTAATTGGGTTCTTGGTATTCTTTATTCTTTCAAAGCCTCTAAACTTTTAAATGGCTCCCCATCCCGTGAATTCAAAATATGAATATAGTTGTAGAATGGAAACCTTTCAGAGACATATTTAACTCCAGATTGTCTCAGAGGACGTAATGCCTAACATATGCTGTAGGACGGGAAGAAATATGGAATAAATAAGTCACGACACGGGCTGAAATACTGATAGTAACCCGTTAAACGGGTTAGGCCAACCCTTTGAGCGGGTCAAACTCCAAAGAAGTTAACAGAAAGAGGAGACATTTGCAACCATTTTTAATATCTTCATTCATCCCTTTAGTCAAACTACTAGTGGCTATATATAGCCTTACATGAAATGATGAAATTACCGAATAAAAACTAAAGCAACAAATAATGAAATAACTACACTACCCACTATGCATGACTCAAGTCTCAAACAATTACTAGACTCACTAAACCACTTATGCCATTTGTAGTCATAAGGCCCTTTTGGGGCGTTATGCGACATGTGGCATGCTACGTCACCACGGGGCGTTATGCAAGTTGAGGCCGTAGTCATAAAGCCCCTTTGTCAGCATTACTCATTATTTTAATTTTCATTTTTTAATTAATTTCTAAGTTTTTTAAAATTGTTCATATATTATATATTAATTTCTAACATGTGGATAAATAGTGACTAAATTGTCTTCTTGTGTATTTGTTTTTTTCTTTTCATAACAATGGTAAACATTAGAGTTTTGAATTTCGTAACAAACTTTTGGTTTTTTTATAATTTCAGTCACAAAAGTTAAATTAGTTTAGTTTTTTTACGGTTTAAGGTTTAAATATTGGTATTATTGGAACCAGTATCGTTATTTGCTTTCATGGTTACCGATTAGCCGGCACCAATAAACCCCAGGGGGCACGATTACGGTTTTACGCCCTGCTCCGCAAAGCGGAGGCCTAACACTAGTTAAAAATCATTTCATTAAATAAAAAAAGAATACAACAAAAAAAACATTAAACTAGAATAAAAACAGAAAATAAATAAAAAAAACTGCAAATAAATAGAAACAGAAAATTAATTAAAAAACTGAAATATGTTTAATTGCAAGGACCAAATATGTTTAAAAATCAATTTTGTATGGACCAATTTTTTTTTTTTTTGAACGGCTTGTATGGACCAATTAATAAACCCTTCTTCCTTCTTCAATACCTGCAACAAACAGAAACAGAGCATATATGTATGTATAATTGCAGTCTGCAGAGAAGAAAACCAGAAAATAAAAATAAAAAAAACAAATAAATATTCAAACAAACCACAAAATCACGCCGCTATAATTCTCGCGCCACACCCCAATTTTTCATTTATAGCGCCGATCGTTTTGATGTTTGGGGCGTTTTTCCGGCGCCATCTTCAGGCATAGCGCCCCACTACGGATCGAACTATGTAGTAAACGAGTGCATGGCTACTGATGATGACACGAAACATGGGGGCATAGGACCGGGTACGTATCAAATACTGTCCTCGTTATCTCAGTACCACGTAAAAAAACCACACCGTGCTGCACATGTATCTATCCCGAGCCGGTCTCGATCAACAAGTGTATCTTGTGCTAAGTAGTTTGTACCATAGGCATAACAATTTGTACTCAATAACGAGTATGCTATTTTTAACCTTTTTAAAGAAAAAGAATGCATACTCTAAAAATAAATTATCTACTACATATTAATATAGAAACTAGTATCTGAACCGGGGTGTTGCCCCGGGTTTTTTTCCCAACTTTCTTTCGACAAACGTATTGGCTTAGATTAAGTGCCCAGTTTGTCATGGTTACAACCCAGGTTGTAAGTACTAAACACTTGAGTTACCGTCCTTACCACTTCATCTAGCCGGAAAATGGTCAAAGTGAGAGTCAAAGTTATCATAGTGAAATCCAAGTTTGTTTACAAATGTTATGCAGTGGCAAACCTTCAAGATCCCACAAAAGAACATTGCATACCATCAAGTTAGCGACAAATTAACTTTACATTGCAATGGAACTAACTGCAAAAGAACCCATGGATTGAAGAACATCAGGTTGATGACTGTATAAATTGCAGTTCCATCATCAAAAGAACACTGCATACCACTATATTAACTGGCCATTATAAAAAATCACCTGGGTAAATGATCAAACACTTACGATGCAAAATAACATCACATTGGATTTATATGTAATCAATTTCTATAACTAAAACTTTCATGACTTGCAAATTAATTTATTAAGAAGAGAATCCAAATTAAAAACAAAATATTCAACAAAAACACAAATAAGAAGCAAAAAACCAATAACAACAAAGAATGAAATACCAAGTGAAAACATAAATTCTGAACATTTAGAAATAGGTATCATTTGCACATCAACGAATAGGATCACTTGCACAGATTAAAACTACCAATCGCTTGTAAAAGCTCCTAGGTCTCAATGGTTCCGTCAAACGCAAACATAAATTAAACGTCGACGCAAGAAAAGCCTCCAAGCAATCACCACCTCTCGGAGAATTAACTGGAGAAGAGAGAACTTACTGTGATGTTTGACATGATGAATTTCAACTTTTATAGTTCAAAATTGAAGATTAAAGTCTAAGCCACAATCAATCTCCATTAACGAACATATAAATTTAGAAAGAATCGAGAGAGTTTTTACTGGTCTACCTTCATCCTTCCTCCTAATTTGAGACTACTGTGTCCCGTTCTAGCCAAACGACTATCTCGACGCCGTCTTCCACTGTCATCGCCGACAGCAGCCTAGTTGACCAGACTATTTGTGAGCCAATGGTTCCATTAGCGTCACTCGCCTTTGTCAAAAACCATATCGCCAACGTCTTCCACTGTCTTGGCCGACGCAGGGCCACTCACTGGAGGTCGACCTGACAATTTGTGTGCCGCACGCCATTAGCTTCACAAGCCATTATCAACAACCATATCGCAACCGTTCCCACTGTCTTTGCCAACGGTCGACTACTCACCGGAGGTCGGCTTCCTCCTTTTCGGAATTTCTCTGGTTTGTTAGGTGTCGTGTGTGCTTGAAAATGAAATCGGAAGTAAGGACATCTATAGGCCCTAATCGAACCACTTTCTGGTTCATTTGTTTCCTTCGTCTCCGATGCTGGACAGCCATTAGAACATCAAGAACGCGACCTTCGCCGATCATTTTCTGTTCACTCCGATTAGAGATGAGGGGTTCTTGTGGCTTAGGGTTTCTCGAACTAAACATCAACATCACCGCTTAGGTCCTCCGATTTACAGCTACAACCCTAGAATCTTCATGACTGCTGGTTACACCGTAGTAGACGGCCGTCAGTACTGCCGTGAACATCGCCGGAAAACCCCTCATCTCTGTAGTCGCTCTCTCTTTATTCCCTGTGCAAGAATCACTTTTCGTTTTGTTGGTTGGCCGCCATCAGAAAGCTAGTAACTTGTGTGGCCACATTTGAAAACCAAAAAACATTCCGCGCAAACATACGTTGATAATTGATATATATAATAGGGTGGAGATATAATAGGAAGTTAATTTGGCTAGGAAGTCTAGGAAGTGATCTTGACCATCCATTAAGTTAATCAAGGGCTAAGATTAAATCAGGGAAATTGAAAGTAAGAAAAGAGGCGCGTGACTTTTTTCAGGGGCATTCTAGTCAAGTAAGCCAATAGTTTCTCTCTCCTCTAATTCCCCCCCATTTTTTAAACGTTAATAACTCTTTCATACGACATTATTTTTTTATAAAAATTGCACCAAAAAAACGAGCGTTTTCTATCTTTAAAACGAGTATACTATTGCTATATTTTGAAAAAAAAAATTAAAACCCAGTTGCGTAAAACGCAATAGAAAAACCCCCAGTATTGTAAAAAGCAATGAAAAAAAAAACCTAAAAAATGACATTTTTCTAAAACGCAATGCACCAAAAACACAAAGAAATGACTTATTTGTAAAACGCAATGGCCAGAAAACACAAAGAAATGTTTTATTTCTAAAACGCAATAGCCTAAAAACTAAAAAAAAATGTACTTTATAAAACGCAATGGACTAAAAACCCATAAAAATGTGTTTTACCTAAAACGCAATGCACCAAAAACACATTAAAATGTGTTTTACCTAAAACGCAATGCACAAAAAACACAAAGAAATGTCTTATTTGTAAAACGCAATGGCCAGAAAACACTTAAAAATTATTCATTCTAAAACGCAATGGACTGAAAACACCTAAAAATATGTTCTACCTAAAACGCAATGACTAAAAACACTTCAAAAATGTGTTTTACCTAAAACGCAATAACTAAAAACACTTAAAAATGTGTTTTTTCTAAAACGCAATAGCTAGAACACACATAAAACTCTCTTATTTCTAAAACGCAATGGACACATAAAACTGTCTGAGAACTGTCTGTGACTGTGAACTGTCTGAATTGTCTACGAATTACTGTCTTCGAAATGAGCCAATTTCTAGAAAATTAATTTTTCTGATGCGTTTTTAGTGCAGCAATTTAATCGAAAACCCCAGCCAGGGGCTCTGCCCCTTGGACCCCGCCAGGGGCTGCCGCCCCTGGGACCCCGCTTCCGGGGGCTGCCGCCCCCGGACCCCCGCCAAGATCGTAAAACGCAATGACTAAATCAAAAACCCAGTTCGTAAAAATGAAATTAAAGAATTTGTTACCTGGATCGAGTGTGATTTCTTCAACAATTGACGAATTTTGAATGATTGAAACACTTATCAGCTCTCGAATCGAACGAATCGAGTAATTATCTTCAAAATCACCCGAAAAAACGAGATTTTGTATGAATTTAAACTGGGTTTTCTTCAAAAAAACTGAAGAACACGTTGATCGGGTGTTTGAATCATTGATTGGTGATGAAAATCGCACTATAATGTAGTGATTATTGAGATAGAAAGTGAAGAAATGGTTGAAGATGGTGGGTTTTGAAAATGGTGGGTTTTGAAGTTACTGGGTTTTGAAAATGAAGAAGAAAGGGTTGGATTGACTAAAATACCCTTTTTCTTTATTTTAATTGTTGCCACATGTCATCCCCTTATTACTTCCTATCCTTCCTAGCAAAATTAATCTTCCTATTTGATCTTTTCCCATATATAATAATTTAGTCTAAAAAAAAATTATCTACTACATATAAATACAGAACTTTGGTATTGGGTTTTTTGGGATTTTACCGTTAGAATAAGTTTTATAAGATAAATTATTTTATTTATTTACAAGTTATATAACTTTAAAATTAGTTTTTTTTTATTTTTATATCAGAATCTTAAGTCTTAGCGATTAATAAGGTTTTTTTTAAGTGATGTATGAACCAGACACTGAGACAATTGAAAATTGAAAAAATAAAAAATGTATAAACGAATGGGAATCAATAAATGAAAGAGAATACACGTGTGATGTGTAACTAACCTATCCATGTATGTTTAGGGTGAGAGGGGCACTCCCCTCTTAGGGGAGTCCCTCTCTTACGCACGGTCAATCATCACGCGCCACGTCAACTTCCCTCTTAACTCCTCTCACACCCTCAAATTGATGGCGGCACTCCTCTCTTTGGGGACTTGCTTTTTTTTTTATTTGTTGTAATTATGCATGTTTATAAATTAAACAAATATTAATAAAAATTAAATTAAATTTAATAAAAGACATTTCATTAAATTAAAAATAAAAATTACATTCAAACTAGAAAATAAAAATTACATCGCAATACTACATTTTCTCCCGAGCGTCATCTTCTTCGTTGTCGGCGTCTTCATCCACATTATATTAATCGTCGCCGGTGTCATCTTCATAGTCGCCCAAATTTTGAGTTTCGGGCACTACTTCCTCGTCCTCGTGAATAGGTAGAGGACGTTCAACATTTTCTCGTGTAAATGGAACTTGTGGGGAACGAAAGCCATACGGGTCGAAGGCGGGGAATTGAGGAGGATCCATTGATAACAAATTTTGAAAAAAGCCGAAAGTGGGTTGTGGTTGGGTGTTGTAAAAGGAGGGGTGTGAAGGTTGTTGGTAAAAAAACGGGGGTTGTGAAGTATATCCGAAAGGGGGTTGTGGTTGTGCACTTGCATCGCTCGAACCACCACGAGACGGTTGCGAGCCGCGTCCCTTAGATTTTTTCTTGGCTTCGCAGGGTTGGTTCTCCATTGCTCGGTTTGGCTTTGTGTTGTATTTGATAGATTTTTAGAGTGAGTTTGAGAATGGGTGTGGTAAAAAATTAGATTAAGTTGGTTATTTATATTGTTAAAATTGATTTTTTTTTTTTAAATGACCGTTGCCCAACGTATACATCCTCGATCCTTGTGCTTCTTGTGCGGTGAACCCTCCCCGATCCCCCTCCCCAAAACGATGGCGGCGTTGTTCCCGCTCGAGGACTTGGGTCACCGCACCACTCCCCGCATGGTGCCCCGTTCACCCTTAAATATATCAAGCTAGTAAGGGCTATATGAAGTGAACACTAGAAAATTTAATTCATATACCGAATATATACACCGAATATATACAATTTATAGCATATGTTATAAGAACCTAGTAGTGGGGCGTTTTTTTTTTTTAAATAAAAAAAAACGCCAAATAACGCCCAAGACCCATTACACCCCGGCGTTTTTTAGCTTTTTTTTTGAAAAAAATTCGCTCCGCGTTATTTAAACACGCTCGATTTTGTATTGGGGGGAGATATGACCGTTGACAAACGGTGATTTCTTTAATATTTTTTTTTTAATTCCAATATTAACCTACTATATATATTTACCCACTTTCCCATATTTTTTATAAAAAAACACAAATGTTCTCAATCTTTCTCTCCTACTTCTTCTATATTTTATACTAACATGCATCCATTCCGACCCCCCTTTGGTGTCCCCGCAAGACCCATGAACCCGAACACAACCCAACCGCAACACCCGTTTAACCTTCAAGACATGGACCCGAGCATGTTAACGTACGCGGCTTACTTGAGTGGCGCCACTCCATTCGTGCCTCCCACCTTCGGCTTTGGTCAAGCCGGCGGGTCGCAACCTTCACAACAACAAGCCGAACCCGATGTCGATGTCGTGCCGGAGACGCAACCCGAACCGGTGCCAGAGAAATCGAAACGCGGCAGAAGGTCGCATAAGAAGAAGGAAGCGAACGAACCTCGACGTAAAAATACTCACATTAAATGGACGAAGGAGGAGGAATTCACGTTGGCTCGGGCGTGACTCGACGTTTCGGAGGACCACAAAATTGGTAGCTTTTATATTTTTTTTTTTACTTAATTTTTACTTATATTTTTAACATACAACTTATATTTTACTTTTATTTTTTCAATTTGTAGCAAACTTTCAAACGGGCCCCGTTTTTTGGGATAGGGTTCGTGCACTCTTTTATAGCACGGTGGAGTCGTCTTCCGATCTCGAGTTGAAGGAAGATTTCGAGGAGATGAACCGTCGTCTCCAAGACATTCGCGACCTCGGCCACCAACGTTGTGAGATTATGAAAGAACGAGTGGCCGAAACCAAAAAGTTTAACGAGATGCAAGAGGCGAGGCAAATGGAAAAGGACATTGAGTTTTTGTCCAAACCGATCGACCACCTCCAAGGCGACGCGTTGATCATTGCGCAAATGCATCGCCAAAAAATTCAGGAAAACATGGACTCTAGATCATCTTCTTTTTTTTTAACTTTATTTTTTTTTTCGGTTTTTTTGTATTCTGTTTTTTTTTCGGTTTTTTTTTTTAATTTCAAGTAGTGTAATTTTTTTTTAAATTAATGAAGATTTTTATGTTTTAAATTAAAAAAAAATAATTATGAAATGATTGCATGGGCGTTATTGAGCATTATTCCCACTACGCCACTTTTGCAATAACCCCCAATAATGCCCCATGCTGACTGGACTGCCACGTGTCGTAAAACACCCCATGGTGGGGGCATTATTAAGCTAAACCACTACACATGGTCTAACACCAAATTGCAAGCATTGTAAGCTATACTTTTGAATCCATTTAAGAGCTAGAAATATATATATAAACAAAATCCAATAAAGGATGCATGCAAATTATAGAAGAGAATACCTGCTTGCTTCCAATAGTGTTACTACTTTCTTCTCTTCCGATCTTCTATTTGTTTAAGTGCAAAGAATAAGAGGTGTACGTGAGGAAGAAAAGGGGAACTGAGAAGACCAAGTCCACTTAATTTATATACGAATAATAATACTTTGTTCTTTTGTTTCTCAAATTTCGACGAGATCCGAAACTTATGGGCACACTTAGATTTAAATATTTAACAAATTATAAAATATTTCTAAAAAGTTGCGCCTCACCTAACCATTTAGGGTGAAGGGAGTGGTTAAACAGGTTAAAGTGACAAACTTTAAAATGAACCAATCGGAGAGTGCCACGTCAGAGAGGGTAAAAAGTTTAAACTTTGCTGAAAAGTGTTGGCAATGGTTTAGATACTTGAAAGTGGCAAACTTTTTTTTTGTTTTTTTGAATTAAATGCCATTTTAGTCCCTGTGGTTTGGGCCATTTTGCCAGTTTAGTCCAAAGGTTTCATTTTTAACTTGTGGGTCCAAAAAGGTTTCACAGTTGCCATTTTAGTCCACTTGGTTAACTTCATCCATTTTTTCTGTTAACGAGAAGGCCAATTCGGTCATTTTATATGGCTGAATTGCCCTTTTAGTTAACATAATTACATACAAAATGACCAAATTGGCATTCTCGTTAACAGAAAAAATTGATGAAGTTAACCCAGTGGACTAAAATGGCAACTGTGAAACCTTTTTGGACCCACAGGTTAAAAATGAAACCTTTGGACTAAACTGGCAAAATGGCCCAAACCACAGGGACTAAAATGGCATTTAACTCTTGTTTTTTTTAAATTATATGTTAAATAAAAACAAACAAAACATTAAATTAATAAAAAAACAATTACATTAAAATGAAACTTAAAAAAAACATAAAATTCATAAAAATTACACGACACTAAAACAACGCAACGACTAAAAAAATTAAAAATCACACGGCCATCCATACTTTTCGGCTATCTCGCGTTTTCGTGCGAGCGTGATCTCCAACATTGCTGGGGGAACATTGTCGTGAGGCCGGTTGTACATCTTCAAGTCCTTGTCGAATTTAGCCTGGCGCATATTTTCGTCTTGCTTCTCGGCCAACGCCAAATATTTTTCCTCTCGCACCCTTTTGATATCCATCAACTCTTTTTTCATCGCCCTATATTCTTCAAATTTAGTGGTTATGTCTCTTGGATCGTCGCTTGAAGAAGGGGCGGCTTTGGTTTTTTTTATCCCTCCTCTTTTGTCTTCGTGGCGAGGGATCCACGTTCATGTCAGGGATAGTTTGATGGCCACTTGTGAACTCGGCATTCAGTGTATCCGGATGGTAATTACCCGAGTCCGACGACTTTCTTTTTGAACTCGAGCCCGAGCTTTCGTCTTCACCCAACAACGGAACTTGGCTATATTTTTCTTGACTTCGGACGACCTCCCACGCCGCCATATGAGCAAACTCATGACGTTCTTTTTCCTTGTAATCCTTAAACGCTTGCTTCAAGACCCAAGAATCGTCGGATCCGCTTGGACGTAAACGGTCCTAAAATAATAAATTACAGAAAAAAAATAAGTATTTTTTTTGGGTAAAAATTAAACGTATGAATATTAAATAGTTTACCGCTTGCTGATAAAACCCGTTGAATAATTTCAACTTTCCGTGCATGGTAATCATCTTGGAGCGGACCTGATGTTGGGTTCGGCTGCTTCCTCCGATCGTGTTGTTGAAGTGCTTAAGAATTTTGCCCCAAAAACTCTTCTTCTTTTGTTGGTTGCCATTTCTTTTGTCTAAGGTGCAATGAACCCAAGCCTTGGCCAATGCCTCCTCTTGTATAGGAGTCCAATTTTCCCGTTTCGCTTTACCACTCTTCCCTCTCGGCTCGTTTGCGGGTTCTTCTTGATGGTGGCCTTCGTCTTCGTCATGATATTGCTCTTGAGTTTCCGCCACAAATTCTTCGTCATCTTCATCTTCCACATCGGCTCGTTGTGAGGATGGGGTTTGAAAACCAAACGGGTCAAAAGTGTTTTGGTCGTCTAGGGAATCATAAATATTTGGAGCAACCGTGGTCGGACCCTGTGGAAAATAGTTATGCGGCGAAAAATTAAACTGGGGTTGGGTGTTGAACCCGTAAGTCGGTTGCATGCCTTGGCTATAAAAAAATGGAGGTTGGCTATGTGTGGCGAAGCCTAGTTGCGGATGATACGGCGGAGTTGAACCACTCGAGCCGCCCCGTTGAGTTGGCACACTCGTCCTCGAGCCGCCCCGTTTAGTTGCCTTGCCATCGCGTTTGCTTGAGCCTTCCATTTGCAAAAAGAGAAGCAAAATGCATAATTTGGTTGATTGTTTGGAGAAGGTTTGGAGAAATGTTGGGTGTAAAATGTTGATTTATATTAATAAATTTTTTTTTTATGATTAAACGGCAATAATGCCGTTACACACACAAACCGAGGTTGTCGGCTAGCCTTTGTCGATCGGTGACCACATACCGATTCTTGAGTTTGCCGATCGGTTTATAAGGGGTGGCGGCGGTGTTCCCGATCGGCATTCTCCTTTGCCGATGGGTTTGCCGTGCCACTCCCTTCACCCTTATGTGAGTTGTAGGTGTTAAAAGGATATAAGCCAACATAATTGGATTTCCCGATATACTTTTTTTATAACTAAAATAACCCTATAGGATTTGAACCCATACTGTGTTGGAGAACACAGATATACATTTTAGTTTTAGGACACATGTAGTCTAGCCTTATATGGCGCCCTTACCACCATCAAGTCCAATAGCGCGGGATATATCCCTCCCCCCCCCCCCCCCCCCCCCCGTGCTATGGGCAAAAAAACTCCCTGTTAATAGTGGTGTATCATGGTGTTTCTCTCTCACAGTCACACATATATATGTGTATATATATGTATAATTGAAGGGGTATAAACCCACTACACACTCAAGTTATATACCCCCATAACCCTTACTTCTTACACATTTGTCATGTGTCGTATAACCTCATATCTATGAGGGTTATGGAGATTGACCACTACACATGGTCTTATGTTAAGGTACAAGAGGTGATCATCACTAATTACACTCCATGACATCTTATCACATTTCACTGTATCACGTTTATCATATTCCATTACATTATATAGCCGAAGGAGTAGTTACCTTATTTTTATTGGAGGAGATGTTTAAAACAATCCTTTTTAAAAAATAAATATTGTAAAAAGAATTCCAATAATAGTCAAACTAAGGGTGTAAGTGGTGCAGTCCTAATGAGATTAGACAAACTTTCTCTTCACCCAATCATATTGTGTCATGTCATTTCCTCTCTTATTCTTCACTCTTGCCCAAAAAAACATAAGGGGTGCATGTCTAAAATGAGATTAGACAAACTAATTAAAAACAAAAAAAAAACAAAACATGTGATTGGTTGATATAACTCCGGGCCCCACCACTTACCCTCACCCTCACCTTTGCCGCAAGCGGCAACTTCTCCCCGCAAACTTCCTCCCCTCTTCTTTACCGATCGGCAATGTATGTGTGGCGGTGGATATGTCGTGCGCCAAAGGGTTTTCTGAATCCCTTTGCCTAACCCACCCCGTACACCCTAATATACAATCGGCTCGGTTAATTAGTTCTCGAAGTAGCTTTTTGGGGTCGGCCCTAAGAATTTATGTACCATGTTCGAGCTCGAAAAAACGTGCCCTTAGGCCTTAATGAAATTGGATATTGAGCTCACTAAAGATCTAAATCTAATGTTAATGGACTAATAACTAATCTAAACCATAAGAATAGTTTTTAAGTGGGCCTATGTTAGTTTTTGTATGGGTATACCCTTTAAAAAAAGAATTTTACATATACATATCGTGTTTCTTTTTAAATAACGTGTCATTCGAAATATCGAGCCTGGAGAAACACGAATTCACCCAAAGAGGGATTCGAGCCAGCTTTTCTAAGATACCAATGATCACTAGTCGTTCTTCTTCTTGAACCTAGATCTGCAATGGAGAAGAGAGAAAAGTGAGGATGTAGAAAAATTATGGCAGCTCCATATCTTGTCTACCCTAATAATGAGGTGAACACCTCTTTATATAGGAAATATGAGCCTCCCCTAGACTCAATAGGCCAAACCGAGTTTGAGGTTATCTCTACAAGTACCCGACCCATTGTAGTGTAAACTACATCGCATTGGACCTCGCGGTTGAGTTACTAAGCAATAATGATAAATATTGGTTGGGTCTAATACCATACCCCATCAAAGCCCTGGCCGGTGATCCTCTCCGCGCACCCCAGAGCCGCCCTGGTGGTATTCACCCATGACTTATTATTCGATATCATTCAAGGTTCTGCTTCCATTCTTAGTATTCGAGAGTTCCACTTCAGTTGATAATCATCTCCGATATAGGTTGATTTGTTAGTTAATCATACATTTAAAAAATATGTTTTGTTATGTAAGAGCATTCACAATGGTTCTATCTATTTTTTAAGTGAATTTACTTATATTATAAGGAATGATTGTGAGTGGAGAAAAGAAAAAAATGTTATTGTTCATCTGTAAATATACGAGAACATTGTTCACCTCTATAATTCTAGATACAAAAAGTGTGGCGGCTCCATATCTTGTCTACCCTAATAATGAGGTTAACACCACTTTATTTAGGAGACATGTGCCTCCTCTAACCTTAATGGGCCAAACCCAGTTAGAGGTTATCTCTAAAAGTCCCCAGCCTATTGTAGTGTAAACTACATTGCGTTACGCCTCGCGGTTGGGTTAGTAAGCAAAAATAATAAATATTGGTTGAATCCAATAGGGCTCTGGCCGGTGATCCTTCCCGCACACCCTAGAGCCGCCCCTGTGGTATTCACCCATGACTTATTATTCAGTATCATTCAAGACTTCTGCTTCCATTCTTAGTATTCGAGAGTTCCACTTCAGTTGATAATCATACACTTAAAAAAATATGTTTTGTTATTCACAATGGTTCCCATCTATTTTTTAAGTGAATTTACTTATATTATAAGAAAGGATCGTGAGTGGAGAAAAGAAAAAATGTTAATATTTATCTGTAAATATACGGGAACATTGTTCACCTGTATAATTCTTTGACAAAATGACAGTGCACGTCCTTTAGGTTTACCTAAAAGTACAGTGCACGTCCTTAACGTTTAAAAGTTGCACTGCAAATCCTTTACCTTTAATTTTGTTGCATTGCAAGTCCTTTATGGCTAACGGTGTTAACTTTTACCATTAAATCCCCCACGTGCCTCCCACGTGAGCGGTATATCCGTCCATTCCCTTCATTCTTCCCCTTTAATACCCTTTCTTCTTCCTCTTCTCTGCGTTGTCTTTTTTTTTGAGAACCCTAATCCACACCTGCAATCACACCCCACCTCATCACCCTTGTCTCTCCTCCGGCGACATGTTCTCCGACAACCACACATCCACACCCTAATCGGACGGTACACGGCGATACACGACAACCACACGGCGGAGGGGGGGGGTTTGCTGATGACGACCACGCTGATGATGAATCGGGTTAGATCTGGTATGAATCGGCTCCGGCCGCTTCACTTCTGTTGGCGACGTGGTTTCACAGCGGTGATGAAGAGAAGCAGAGAGAGAGAGAGAGCCACTGTTGACGATGATGTTCCGGTAAGGCTTTGACTCCTAATTTCATCTTCATCTCAGACCTGTTAAATCCCAAATTCTTCCGGCCGCTTTGTGTTGTTTCAGAACGTAAGGGGTGGGGGTGTGGATGATAACGACAGACAAACTAAGCCACCGTGCAGCTGAAACCGGCAGCGTTGACACCAGCGCCATCAGGCCGCCGGCCAATGGTGGCGGCAGCGGTGCTATTCTGGTAAACCCCCTCTCAACTCCCTCTTTGCTTTTAAAAAAATCTTTCAAGGCTCAGGTTTAATGGACATGAGGTTTGATTTTTCTTTTCCGATACTGATAATGAGATGAAGCTAATGTTGATAAGGAGTCGATGATGATGATGTTGAAGTGTCGGCTCAGTTTCGGGTTTTCGAGCAATCGGTTCACAACACGAGTCCAAGCTAGTCAACACAGGATTATATTTTGGTTCGGGTGCTGGCTCGGTCAACAAAGTCAAACCAGTCAACACGTCAGGTTGACTGGTCAACGCTGGTCAACTGGGGTCACCTATGAAGAAGAAAGGGGTCACCTATGAAGAAGAAAGGGGTCACATAGGAAGAAGAAAGGGGTCACCTATGAAGGGAAATGACAGATATACCCCTCACGTGGGAGGCACGTTGGGGATTTAATGGTAAAAGTTAACACCGTTAGCCATAAAGGACTTGCAATGCAACAAAATTATAGGTAAAGGATTTGCAGTGCAACTTTTAAATGTTAAGGACGTGCACTGTACTTTTAGGTAAACCTAAAGGACGTGCACTGTCATTTTGTCTAATTCTTTTAAGAGAAAAATGTCAGGATAGTCTTTGTGGCTTGCTCCGTTTTCACCTATAGTCCCTACACTTCCAAAATTACAGATATAGTCCCCAATTTTTGCACATTCGTTCTCGGATAGTCCCTAGCATAAATTAGGGTTAGTTTTCTCAGTTAATTAGGTGTGAAATGACAAAAATACGCTTAATCTAAAACGAAATATGAGGGACCCACTCTCTACCACCCTATCCCACCCCACCCTTTTTCCCTCTTTCCCTGATTCTACACGCCTCTCTTTTTCTTCTTTCTTTTCTCTCTCTCTTTTTCTCTTTTCCTCTCTCAGTCACACAACTCTTGGAAAACAAAACTTCTTGTACTCGCTTCTATTAAATCACAACTAAAGGTGGTGAAAGGTTGGGATTTTGTTATTTCGACGAAGTGGTGGATACGGTGAAGAAGGTGTTGGTTCCAGTGTGAGATGCGGCGGAGGGTAGAAGGTTATGGTTCTGGGTAGAATGGTGCAAAACAGTGAAGAGGTTTACGGTAGCTGAATGGTGCAGATCCGGCTAGTCATCTGAACATCGGAATCCGGTCAATCGACTGGACATTTATCTCATCCTGTCATGGCGACAACGATGCATTCTGCTTCTATTGTCGATCTTTGTGCCATAAGGATCATCACAGGGCCGGTCCTAGAATTTTGGGGGCCCAAAGCGAATTAAAAATTCGAGGCCCTTTTTTTTATTTTTTAGACTCGTAATTTTGGTTTGTATCTGACATGAAATATATTAGGAATAAACTTATAAAGCACTTAACCATTATATTTTCTATTTTTTAATTTTACTGGTTGCACTCGCCCCCCCCCCCCCTAAGTTTGTAATAAATACAATCAACCCTTGTATTTTCTATTTTTTGAAAATTTGTATTTGAAAATATATCTATTTTTCTAGGGATTTATCTACTTGCCATAATTTGAATATTTCGATATACCTGTGAATACATCATGATTGAAGAAAAAAAACCTTCACTAATTGAAAGAAGGAGATTAAGAGAGAGCTTGAAGAAACAATTTTTTTTCAACTTGGATTTTCATCATAGTTCTAATTGGTTGAGTGTTCTTGGTATGTATCCTAACTAAGATCAACTATATTCTTTTGATTTGGAAAACGTCTCTCATCTGCAAAATTCCTCTAGCAAATTTATCAAAAGTGATCGTCATCTTTTTCAAAAAGATGATTATTGATGTGTGGTCGAATACCGGTATTCTAATATGTTTAAGTTTATGTTTTTACATAGCTTTTAGTTTCGAATAGCCTACTTTTGATTGGAATTGTGTTTTGCAGGTCTAACAGAGTTTAAGGAGCTATTTGGAAGCTATTCGGAGCACCGGGAGCGAACGGGATCATCCGGAAACGCGAGAAATGAGAAAACAAGAAAATATACCCTTCAGGGGGCGTCGACGACACCCCATGGCCGCTGGCGACGCCCCACGTCGTTAAGAAAGGCGTAGGCAGCGAATTAGGGTGTCAGCAGAAAAATGCAATTTCTAGGGGGCGTCAGCGACGCCAGGGGGGAGCGTAGGCTACTGTCCCCAGATAGTGCATTTTTCTGAATTTCCTTTGTTTTGTGTTTTTGGACGAATTAAAACCCAATTTTTGGGTATTTTGATGGGAGTTACGCAAGTTTTGAGTTTTGAACTTCATCTAGGAACCAAGAAACCATCCACTACCATCCTCCATCAATCCCAATCATTTCCATCATTCTGAATCGTCGAAACCCTAATTCATCATCATCATAATCATCATCCAATTCACAATCCATCTACCTCCATAAGCCATCACAAACCCTAAACCTCATCATCCTCATCCTCAAAGCTTCAAGATGACCTTGTTCAAGCTTTCATCATCCGATGATCAAGTTTCATCCACCATGGGCGGCAAATCCTCTAGGGTTTCCCCTGGTGTAGGTTTTTGTAAGTTTCTAGGGTTTGACATTGTTTTGAGTTTTGATTTGTGACAAATTGCAGTTTGACTTTGAAACCAAAGATAATTGTCTTGCATTTGTATTGTATTGTATTGTATTCGTGAATTGTCGAGTGAAGATTAAATTTGACTTTGCGAAATGTTTATGTGCAATTATCTTGTCTAGGTTAGAGTTTACATGTCCTTGGTAACGAAGTGCATTGCGGTCCGTCGTTCACAACGCCGATAGCTCTTGGCATGATGATAAAGACGCCCTCAAAAGTGAGATGATCTTTTGTCTTTTTAGCTGTTGTCTTGTTGATCATACAAATTTCTTTTTCATTTGTATATGCATGTTTGTATTTGTATCTTCTTCTATCAAATCTTTCATTTGTATATTTTTGACTAAAAATATAATGGTATTTGACCATTGGTTCATCATGGGTCTATACGGCCATGAGTTTGCTTTCTATGACAAGGTGAAGAATAGATTACGCAGTGCAGAAGATTATCAACCATTTTTTAAATGCCTTCATATCTATAGCACGGAACTAATCACAAGGAAGGAGTTACAGAGCTTGGTAAACAATAAATCAACAAACCAAACATGTGACACATGAAATCTAAAAACAACCTTTTAATAGTTTATAATCATATTTGCTAACCACAATCAAAATCGCGCAACGCGCGATGGTTAATGACCCTAGTTTAATTAAAAACAGAGGTTTATTTGCAATAGAATATTTTTTGGCATCCTAAGTTATAACAACATGAACAATCGAAATGAACCGATACAATATTAACAACACTGGTACCACTATTGCTTTCTTGGGCATATTGCTCTCAGCCTATTCTGAGTGATGAGTGACGATATCATACTAATATGTAACAAACCGAATCAATAACGCAAGAAATTCCATTAGTAAATAATTTCAAATTGTATAACTTATTAATTCATAACAGTCGGTGGAACAGTATACTTTTGGGTCTACAAGATTTGACCAGAGTTTGATAACAACTCAGTTTCACGCCACAGGTCTTTCTCGGTGTTTGCAACTTTTTGTAACACCTCGTAAAGTCACGTCCAATGATGTATTGACATGTGTAATAAACCTTAATAAAGTCAAACGTTGAATTTAAGGGACTAATTTTTTGAAAATCGAAAACTTTGATTAAGAAAGGACTGGAAGTGTTATCATGCTTAAAATAAGTCTCTGAATAACCTTTTACGGTATTTATATTCACAAATGATCCACTTGTTGATCGAGTGTGGCCGTTTGCGTGATTAATTGAAAGTTTGCGCAATGAAGGGTAAAAAGCATCAACATGTTAATTATTACCTCTGAGTGACCTTTTAACAAACCGGGAGCTTCATGATATTTGATTATACTATCGGGAATGCCAATAATTGGTCTTCTAAGTTTTTTATGCCTTTAAGTGACGTTACGCGCAACTTTGCAAGTTTAAGGGGTTAAAAACGTCAATATGTTAATCTATACCTCTGAATGACCTTTTTACGAACCCGAAGCATCGTGATGTTTAATAATACTTTCAAGAATGCCTAATATGGATTAGATGAGGCTTCGATGCTACTAAATGATGATATGCGCAAGTTTGCGGATTCGAGGGACTATTTGCGTCAAACTGCAAAAGTCTATCGATTCGTATGGTATCGAACCTTCTGGAATATGATCATAAGTTAAACATGCCCTAAATATCCTTTCCATAGCTTAGAAGTAGGCTTAGAGGTGTTTCGTGCGCAAAAATAAACTTATTTGATCAACAGGGACAAAAAACGTCAAAAAGTGCATAAGTTTGCATTTTCGCGCATATCTTACGTTCTGAATATATCCGGACATCAAAAAATTTATTTAATCACTAAAATAATTTATTTTAGTGTTTGGCTTTATAAAATTCCATTCGTCGTGTAATTTGGATCGTTTTTCGCGTCCGTTCGTGTTTCGTCGTAATTAGCCGAACAACGCAATCGTACGACCAAATGAACCGACATCCGAGATATTTTTGAGCATATTTTAAGTTCGCTGTACTTTATATTCATTTTAGAGCCTTGAAATAAGGTTAACGTGGCTTAAATGTGTCAAAAATGCATCGAAATCAAATTTCTGGGCTGCAGGGACTAAAGTTGACAAATCTGCCAAACTTTGGCCAGGAGGGGAGCGTAAGACTCCCTTAACTCTTACGCGGCCAGCGTAAAATCCCCAGATCTGCAAAAATTGATTTCCAGCCTGTTCCAACTGTTCCCCATGTTCGCAAATGGTTTTGAACTATCTATGGGCTGGTTTAGGGGTGCCCAAGGCATTACAAATTAGGGGGCACACATGGACGGCTCAGATCGAAGCTCGTTTATCAAGGAACGATCTTAACGGCTATGGGTTTCCTATATAAGCCTAACTCATTTCATTTGCAACTCACTCATGATCTGATTTCTCCAAGTTAGAGTTCTAACACTTCATACCTGAGAATTCTAGATCATTTCCATCCTTGCTTGGACCTCTTGTAAGAGTTCTTTCGTGCTTTTATGCGTTTTTAGCATGAACATCAAACAGTGTTTGACTTTCTGCTTTGACCAGTCAATGGTTAACACGAAGTCCGTTTGAACTTCGTAACGTGAGCGTAATCACGATGGTTATAGTCTCTTGTGGCTATACCTCCTAATTACCACGTTTGCTTAGTTAATTGTCGGGTCAAAGAATTAAAATAAAAGTCAAGCGAGTCGGTTTTTAAAAAAAATCATAACTAATGATGTAAAGGCAATAAAATCAGTTTTGTCACTTTAATAACTTGGTAAATATTAATTGAACATGTCTAGGCATGTTCAACCCGACAATTCTGAGTTTAGGCTCGGTTCGGAATCGAAAGTCGCAAAAGTAGACTTTTGCTTTGACTTTTAGTTCTGGTCTGATTTAGCTTAGTTTAGATATGCCTTAGGATTCCTTTAGGACCATGTTATAGGTTAGTATAACCCCTCTGAGGTTATACAACTTGGTTCCTTAGAAATCCTAGTTTATTGCATGTTTCCCTTAATCGCCTAAAAGTTGACCATTATGCCCTTTTGATGTAAAAACGAGATTTTTGAAAATGTGAGAGGAAAAAAACCTTTATTACTGATTTATAAACATGTCCTAAAAATTTGACATCATTTTGAGCCCTAAATTAAGAGTTATGCTCGATATCGTAAATTGAAAGATTTTTATTAATTAAACGGAATTTTCGGCATAAAGCCTATTTAAACCCAAATTTTGACACCAAACTTTCTACCCACTGATGTAATAAAATATTTAGGGATTTTTGAAGATTTTTGTTGAATTTTAAACTGATCATAACATAGGGTTCTTGCATTGACTCGGTAATTGACGGTTATGCCCTTTTTACTAATAAAATGAGTTTTACACATCCTTTACATATCAAACCTTTTTCTACTGATTTTATATATTAAATAAGTTATTTTAAACAGTAAAGGCTGATCAAAATCTCAGATTTCTTTAATCAACCCGAATATCGTCAAATACCGACTTTTATGCAATTTAGGCGCATAGTATGGTTTAAAACCATATTAGGCAGCTAAAGCTTGACACTTACTGATGTTATGAAATAATTTTTATACTTTAACAGTAAATAAAAGTTTTGAACTCAGATTTCCAAAATTTACCCTTAAAGCACATGTGAAATGACCAAAATGCCCCTACGGTGCATAGTTTGGCCATAAATGATAAATTTCACATATGTGAGATATCTTACTGATATAACTTGATAAAATAAATATTTTTACTTATTATTTTAGACCAGAACCTCAGATTAATATTTAACCTCTTTTATAATCTTTAAAATAACCAAAATACCCCTACGGGGCTTAAATTGGTATTAAATTCGTTTTGGGCATAATGGAAGGTATCCTACTGATATCACAACATATTTAAGGCATATTAACTCGTGAAGCCTACATATGACTCATTTGGTTACCCGTTGTGCATTATTCGCGTTCGGTACGGTTTATGTAACTAGTTTGCATAAATTGACCGAAACGGGCCAAACCTTATCATTTTTACCTCAAAATCCAGAATGTGTTTAGTTTACCCATATTATACAAGTCTTCAAACTTGTCGGGTCTAAATCACATTCTAATCCGGTCTTCGCTTAATCTTGCGTTTTGAACCGTATATCTTTCTGTAAAACTAACCGGTCTAAGTTTAAACTTAAGTAAGACCCGTTAGGAATCTAATAGGTTAATAAAACCTTCGTTCCAGATTGAGAGCCCCAGTAGAGGTACTTGTGCTTACTGATTTGAATATACGGCTGAGTATAAATTGCATTTTAAGCTCAGGTAAATACTTTTAACTTATTTTCCGTTATACGGGCTTGGGATACGGTATTATAAAAATACCGCTTGGTCAGGTGTAGAAACCTTTTAATCGGAGATGATTAAATTGCATAATCCCGTTTTAATCGGTATTGCTTGATAACAAATAACATTGGGGGTTAATGACCGTGTCCTGGATATCCTTGGCTCATTTAAAAAGTGTAAATGTCCACAACTTAAGCACAAGGTGTAGGCATAACACCTCCTGTTGTGTATGTAAAAGATATACTCACTCGTGAGGTAACTTCTTGTGAGTTATATTTTTGGTGTGTCGATTAATCTTGATCGGTTTATATAATCACCGGCCCTAAATGTTGGACAAACATGTAAATCTGATACAAGATTGTTATTAATATAATTATCCCAAGTTATAAAAGAATATTTGTGCCTTGTGCATTTAAATCAATTTTCATAAAGATTTTTCAAAAGAGTTAGTTAATTGTATTTACCGGTGTAAACTGATGTATTTTCCAAAAAGGTTAAGTGACAGGTACCGTACGTAAATTTGCTGGGAGCTCAGGGCGTTAATTTGCAAGTTCTAAACGTCTAAAGTATGTTGAACTGTGTTTATGTTTCTGTTTTGAGATCCGCCTATGGATCCATCTTACAATCCGTTTGTAATATTTGATGTTACTTTCGAATCGGTTTGTAATATATTTACTTTAGACTTCCGCTGTGCATTAAACTGTGATTATTGTCTATGATGATATCAACTACGTCACGATACTCCCCACCGGGCCCACCGGTAATACGTGGAAATATCGGGGTGTGACAGGTTGGTATCAGAGCCAACATTGAGTGAATTAAACACTATCCTTTTGTGTTTAATCTCAATGACACAGTAGCACATTCCTTGACTTCTGAGTCTAGACTTGAACTAGGAATGATCTCATCCCTGTTATATGTATACGTTGTTTTCGATGTTTATGCATCTCAGAATCGTGTCGCCGAGCAAAGCTGCCATTGGTGGGAGCTCTCCAAATCCGAAGTTTAAGAATGTAAAGCTTCGTACTACAGCTCGAATTAGCATACGGCCAGTATGGAGAAAGGACCTTTTGAACCCATTAAACCATATTTCAAATTTTGTACCCAAGACTTTTGAAACTTCAAATGAGAAGCCAACATCGGAAGAGTTCATACCAGCTGTCCCTGAAGCTCCCGCTCCAAAGATAATACCTATGGACCCAAAGGACTCGTATTTCTTACCTCAAAGTCTTGAAATCCCAGACTTGGAATATACCTATCCTGACCTTATTCATGATTCATATTATTCATTAACCATAGAATCCTTGGATTCCACTTTTGCAAAGATTTCTAATATAGAAGATTTCGACTACCCACAAGAACCTTCTGTACCCATACCGTACTCAGGGAACCAAGGAGAAAACTTTCAGAAATAGAATGAAGAAGGAACTTCCTTGTTATGTTTCATTTCTATAGTAGTCCCTATAAGGACATATATATCTTTTAAGTCCCCGCGTGGGCAAATTTCTTTGTGTAAGACCCGTTTAGGGCAATTATTGTGTTTTATGAGACTTTCTATGAAAAGTTTCCTATTTTTGAAATCTACTTTGGTATTAAACAGTATACGTATGTATTATGTTCTAAATCAGAACGTCATTTCAATTTATGATTGCTCTACCATTGTATATCAAAGAAAATCTTAAAGGTATAACCTAGCCTATATGTCATTTTCGACATAGCTAAAATGGTAAAGCCTTTTTATGATAATAGATCCTTGTTAACACCTAAGAACGTGTTAACACTCTTGACAAATGTGGTTCGAGAAAATCACAATAGTCATCCTTATATTGGATTCTTCCAATTTCTTATCTAGCCTAGTGATTTAGAAATCATGGCTCAAATCATCAGATAAGATGATCATTTCATAAACATCCCTTAGTGATGAAATGCCTACGGGCTATGTCTATTGTCCTAAAAGACAAAAGACAGTTGTAGCCTTTGACTCTCTGTCAAGAAAGGTAATGAACTATGTTCAAACCTTAATGCCTCGATCCTATAAGATCATGGCTTATAAATTCATAACTGTCCTCGTGACAAGGCCTTTTGTGCCAATTCAATATCCTTAATAGCTTATAGCTGGATTAATTATAAAGAAAAGTTTAAAAATAAACCTGATTATCAAATTAACCAAATATGGGCTGTTTATACCATGGTTAATGAATCATCGGAGATGATGATTCCAAAATAGAATTCTAAATGAAATTATTGACAATTGTTTTATAGAAGAGAAGCTTCAACATGCCTGAATTAGATGAGGTTAGCAGTCATTCTAATATGAGGAATGACAATACAAGGATGAATGTAACGGCTGCAGAATTACAGACAATGATAGATAATGCTGTCACTCGAGCCATTGACAGAGAGTACAAAGATTCAAGTGGTGCTCGCAGTGGGACCCAATCTGTGCCTCACACAAAACCACCTTCTAAGGCACATACGTCTTATAAGAATGATTCTCATCATTCTTCAAATCAGAGAAGTGTTCCATCCAGACAAATTGTGCTCAATCAGGAGCCACATGTTAAGACCTGCTCTTATAAATACTTTGTCTCTTGTAAACCAAGGGACTTTACAGGAGAAAAAGGAGCCATCGATTGTATGACATGGCTGGATGAGATGGACACAGTAGTAGGCATCAGTGGTTGTGCAGAGCAGGATATTGTGAAGTTTGTTTCACAATCATTCAAAGGAGAAGCGTTGGCATGGTGGAGATCATTGATCCAAGCCACAGGGAAGATCCTACTTTATAACTTGACTTGGGATCAATTTGTTGCACTGATCAAGGAAAACTTCTGTCCGCAGCATGAGGTAGAAAGGATAGAAACAGATTTCTTGACTCTGGTCATGAAGAATTTAGATTGTCAGGCATATGTGACAAGTTTCAACACTATGTCCCACCTAGTTCCCTATTTAGTCACCCCTGAACCTAAACGCATAGCGCGTTTTATTGGAGGTCTAGCACCAGTGATAAAGGGAAATGTTAAAGCATCTAGGCCTACCACGTATAGGTCCGCGGTGGACTTATCCTTATCCCTTACTTTAGATGCAATTAGGAATAAGTCTGTCAAGACTTCTGGCGAAGGAAAAAGGAAAGGAGATGAGGAGAACTCCCATCGATCTGACAAGAAGAAAAAGGGAAGTTCAGAGCACAGGAAAGATTCTGAGTTTAGGAAAAACTCGAGTTACTCTAATAACAGACCTAAATGCAGTAAATGCAGAAAGCAACATTCTGGAAAATGTACAATCGACCCACGTGCTAAACTGTGTGGAATTTGCAAGACCAAGGGTCACAAGACTTTAGATTGCAAGGAGTTGAAGAACGCGACTTGTTACAACTGTAACGAGGAAGGGCACATCAAAACCAACTACCCAAAACTTATAAAGAAGCCTGGAGAGGCCAAGGAAACAAACACGCGAGTCTTCCAGATGAACACCCAGGGGGTAGTACAGAATGATAACATCATAACAGGGACCAAGTCTCGAGTATGACAAACTCGGATAAGACAACCGTCGATCACGTCATTGATGATGCGACACATGCTAATGATGCTACAATTATGAACCTCAAAATTAACAAAGACGTTCTCCAAGCTATGATTGACGCAGCTGTTGGAAAAGCTGTGAGAAAGGCCATGAAAAAGTTCAAAGAGCCCAATGCTACTTGCTCCAAATCCCATCTAAAACCACACTTCCTTACCCACGAGAAGGATTTTGTTCATACCTCGGATACAAAGAATGAGCTATAAAGGAAAAGGGAGAAAGATAACTCTCATACTTCTGAGAAAAAGGGTAAGCTTGAGCTTAAGAAGAATAAACAAAAGTCCGAAAAGAAACCTGTATGCAAGACCTGCAAGAAGCGCCATCTAGGGAAGTGCAGGTTCGAATCAAAATCCCCATCGCAACCTAGAGCTTGTGGGATCTGCAAATCAAGGGAGCATAAAACATTGGATTGCAAGGACATAAAGGATGCAGTCTGCTACGGCTGTAACGAGAAATGCCACATCAAGACTACGTGCCCTAAATATGCCATGGGATGTGCGACTAAGGATAGAAAGCCTAAGAATGAAAGCGCTTAAACTCTCCCGATAAAGGCCTGAGGCAGTTCATATCAATAGTAACAACAGGTACATTCCTTATCATTTATCAATAATATAAATGCTAAGAGTTCTGCTATGATTCGAATACCAATAAATCCTTCATAAATTGTAAGTATAGCAAACTTTTAAAATATTTCATAAGAACCTCAGAGATTAAGTGTAAGGTAAAACTTACAGACAAAAATCATAGGGATCATTTCTTCTGTTCCTGTCAGAAATCTTCAGTCGTAAAATTCTAGAGTACTCTTTCTCCAGATGGAGTACGTTAGTGTATGTTAGTTTGATATCTCTTGTTTTCTATCAACTGCGAATACCAGACTGTATGATAAAAGCGCCATATGAGGATTGGTGTATCTTAATATGTTCCATATATTGCTTCCATGCCTGATCAGTATGGAGGTTTAATACATGGAACCACTGAGATATCCCAATGGTCATATTGTACTAAAGTCAGCTAATGGTATTCAAAGAAGATATCCAGAATGGAATTGTCCAAGTAAGTGTCTCTGATTAAGGCATCCTTGGATTCGTAAAGAAAATGTGTCATTACAGGCAATGATAAATGAACTGGAGCCTGAGATTTGGAAAATCTCTGTAACCTCCTTGTGTCTTGATTATCTTCTCCAAGGACTACCATGTTTATCTCCTGAAAGACAAGTAGAGTTAAGATATACATCCCACATAAGGCTGCATTATTATAAAATCTCCAAGATGACTAGTACCATCATTGGAAGAATCGAAACCCTGATTAAGTGAGTTTTAAGATAAAGGTTCATAAAGCCTAACTCAATATTCTGAGAGTTCGGTATTTTTAATTAAGAAAGACGGTTCATTTTGCTTATGCATTGACTACCGCAACCCTATTTAGGCAACAATTAAGAATCGCCATCAGCTGCCCAGGATCGTCGATTTGTTCGACTAGCTGGAAGGATTAGCTATTCCTTAAGATTGGTTTTAAGCAATGATTGGAATAACCATCTCACCTTAAATAAGCTTTTCTATAATAGTTGTTATGTAAGTATCAAGGCTGCTCCTTTGGAGACCTTGTATAGATGGAATGTTGAACATCTATTGTTAGACAGAAGATTGGTAAGTCCAATTAGCAGGACCTGAAATTTCCTTGGAAACAACGAATAAGATAATTCGAATTCATAGTCATCTGAAAGTTGCCAGTAATCGGCGGAAAATTAAGGATTGATGAAAGTCGCAACCCTCTTAAATCCTTAATAAGGAATAAGGTTCAATTGAAAGTATCGCCTAAGAAGGGTGTGCTGAAATTTTTATACAACGGGCTAGTTAAGCTCTGGATATAAAGGATCATTCGAGGAAATCGAATACATCAAAGGTCAATAGCTTATAAGCTAAAACCTATTTAAGGAGCTTGTTGGAGCTCGCAATACGACCCACACTAGTAATTTAAGGATATGTTTCGCCGACAAGACAAGAAGCATTATCACATAATGATATGCAGACTAATGAGAAATTATGGTTTGATGAGAAACCTGTATAGATTAAGGATCGACATGTTAAGAAGCTCCGAAAGAAAGTATGTACCTATTGTACAGGTCAACTGAGATGCCCTTAGAGGCCCAAATATGCTATGGAGGTTAAGTCCATAATACGTCACAAAGTACTTCCATTATTTTAGCAAATCTCGAGGTTGAGATTACTTTTAAGGGGGTGAGGATGTAACACCTCGTAAAGTCACGTCCAATGCTGTATTGACACGTGTAATAAACCTTAATAAAGTCAAACGTTGAATTTAAGGGACTAATTTTTCGAAAAATCAAAAACTTTGATTAAGAAAGGACTGGAAGTGTTATCATGCTTAAAATAAGTCTCTGAATAACCTTTTACGGTATTTATATTCACAAATGAACCACTTGTTGATCGAGTGTGGCCGTTTGCGTGATTAATTGAAAGTTTGCGCAATGAAGGGTTAAAAGCGTCAACATGTTAATTCTTACCTCTGAGTGACCTTTTAACAAACCGGGAGCTTCATGATATTTGATTATACTCTCAGGAATGCCAATAATTGGCCGTCTAAGGTTTTTATGCCCTTAAGTGACGTTACGCGCAACTTTGCAAGTTTAAGGGGTTAAAAGCGTCAATATGTTAATCTATACCTCTGAATGACCTTTTTACAAACCTGAAGCATCGTGATGTTTAATAATACTTTCAAGAATGCCTAATATGGATTAGATGAGGCTTCGATGTTATTAAATGATGATATGCGCAAGTTTGCGCATTAGAGGGACTATTTGCGTCAAACTGCAAAAGTCTATCGATTCGTATGGTATCGAACCTTCCAGAATATGATCATAAGTTAAGCATGCCCCAAATATCCTTTACATAGCTTAGAAGTAGGTTTAGAGGTGTTTCGTGCGCAAAAATAAACTTATTTGATCAACAGGGACTAAAATCGTCCAAAAGTGCATAAGTTTGCATTTTCGCGCATATCTTACGTTCTGAATATATCCGGACATCCAAAAATTTATGTAATCACTAAAATAATTTATTTTAGTGTTTGGCTTGATAAAAATCCATTCGTCGTGTAATTTGGATCGTTTTTCACGTCCGTTCGTGTTTCGTCGTAATTAACCGAACAACGCAACCGTACGACCAAACGAACCGACATCCGAGATATTTTTGAGCATATTTTAAGTTCCCTATACTTTAACTTCATTTTAGAGCATTGAAATGAGGTTAATGGGGCTTAAACGTGTCAAAAATGCATCGAAATCAAGTTTCCGGGCTACAGGGACTAAAGTTGACAAATCTGCCAAACTTTGGCCAGGAGGGGCGCGTAAGACTCCCTTAAATCTTACGCGTCCCGCGTAAAATCCCCAGATCTGCAAAAATTGATTTCCAGCCTGTTCCAGCTGTTCCCCATGTTTGCAAATGGTTTTGAACTATCTATGGGCTGGTTTAGGGGTGCCCAAGGTATTACAAATTAGGGGGCACATTTGGACGGCTCAGATCGAAGCTCGTTTATCAAGGAATGATCTTAACGGTTGTGGGTTTCCTATATAAGCCTGAATCATTTCATTTGCAACTCACTCATGATCTGATTTCTCTAAGTTGGAGTTCTAACACTTCATACCTGAGAATTCTAGATCATTTCCATCCTTGCTTGGACCTCTTGTAAGAGTTCTTTCGTGCTTTTATGCGTTTTTAGCATGAAAGTCAAACGGTGTTTGACTTTCTGCTTTGACCAGTCAATGGTCAACACGAAGTCCGTTTGAACTTCGTAACGTGAGCGTAATCATGATGGTTATAGTCTCTTGTGGCTATACCTCCTAATTACCACGTTTGCTTAGTTAATTGTCGGGTCAAAGTAATTAAAATAAAAGTCAAGCGAGTCGGTTTTTAAACAAAATTCATAACTAATGATGTAAAGGCAATAAAATCAGTTTTGTCACTTTAATAACTTGGTAAATATTAATTGAACATGTCTAGGCATGTTCAACCCGACAATTCTGAGTTTAGGCTCGGTTCGGAACCGAAAGTCGCAAAAGTAGACTTTTGCTTTGACTTTCAGTTCTGGCCCGATTTAGCTTAGTTTAGATATGCCTGAGGATTCCTTTCGGACCATGTTATAGGTTAGTATAACCCTCTGAAGTTATACAACTTGGTTCCTTAGAAATCCTAATTTATTGCATGTTTCCGTTAATTGCCAAAAAGTTGACCATTATGCCCTTTTGATGTAAAAACGAGATTTTTGAAAATGTGAGAGGACAAAAACCTTTATTACTAATTTATAAACATGTCCTAAAAAGTTGACATCATTTTGAGCTCTAAATTAAGAGTTATGCTCGATATCGTAAATTGAAATCTTTTTATTAATTAAACGACATTTTCAGTATAAAGCCTATTTAAACCCAAATTTTGACACCAAACTTTCTAAACAATGATGTAATATAATATTTAGGGATTTTTGAAGATTTTTGTTGAATTTTAAACTGATCATAACATAGGGTTCTTGCATTGACTCGGTAATTGACGGTTATGCCCTTTTTACTAATAAAATGAGTTTTACACATCCTTTACATATCAAACCTTTTTCTACTGATTTTATATATTAAATAAGTTATTTTAAACAGTAAAGGCTGATCAAAATCTCAGATTTCTTTAATCAACCCGAATATCATCAAATACCGACTTTTATTCAATTTAGGCGCATAGTATGGTTCAAAACCATATTAGGCACCTAAAGCTTGACACCTACTGATGTTATGAATAAATTTTTATACTTTAACAGTAAATAAAAGTTTTGAACTCAGATTTCCAAAATTTACCCTTAAAGCACATGTGAAATGACCAAAATGCCCCTACGGTGCATAGTTTGGTCATAAATGATAAATTTCACATATGTGAGATATCTTACTGATATAACTTGATAAAATAAATATTTTTATTGATTATTTTGGACCAGAACCTCAGATTAATATTTAACCTCTTTTATAATCTTTAAAATGACCAAAATACCCTACGGGGCTTAAATTGGTATTAAATTCGTTTTGGGTATAATGGAAGGTATCCTACTGATATCACAACATATTTAAGGCATATTAACTCGTGAAACCTGCATATGACTCATTTGGTTACCCGTTGTGCATTATTCGTGTTCGGTACGGTTTATGTAACTATTTTGCATAAATTGACCGAAACGGGCCAAACCTTATCATTTTTACCTCAAAATCCAGAATGTGTTTAGTTTACCCATATTATACAAGTCTTCAAACTTTTCGGGTCAAAATCACATTCTAATCCGGTCTTCGCTTAATCTTGCGTTTTGAACCGTATATATTTCTGTAAAACTAACCGGTCTAAGTTTAAACTTAAGTAAGACCCGTTAGGAATCTAATAGGTTAATAAAACCTTCATTCAATATTGAGAGCCCCAGTAGAGGTACTTGTGCTTGCTAATTAGAATATACGGCTGAGCATAGTTGCAAAAGTCGCTAGGCGCTCCCTAGTCGGTCGACCGGGGAGTTGAGAGTACTCGGCATAGGCGGAGAGTACTCGGGGAGTACTCGGACATGTTAAATTATAAAGAAATTAGTTTTCGGAAATTAAATATATGTCTAATAACATAAATTTACTAATATTTATAACAAAATACGTGAAAATGATACTCATTATTTAATATGATAGTCATATAAACTATATGTTTTATTATTTTTTAACTCAAACTCGGCCCAAATTGACCTACTAGATCCGATTTTGGCCGAGTTTGACCGCGTTTGATTGATTCCAACTAATTAGGCGGAGTTAGAGAAAGTCGCCTCGGCATCCTACCTTGTAGCGACTACTCGGAGAGTACTCGTCCTTGGAAACCTTGTTTTACAACCATGCGGCTGAGTATAAATTGCATTTTAAGCTCAGGTAAATACTTTTAACTTATTTTTCGTTATACGGGCTTGGGATACGGTATTATAAAAATACCGCTTGGTCGGGTGTAGAAACCTTTTAATCGGAGATGATTAAATTGCATAATCCCGTTTTAATCAGTATTGCTTGATAACAAATAACATTGGGGGTTAATGACCGTGTCCTGGATATCCTTGGCTCATTTAAAAAAGTGTAAATGGCCACAACTTAAGCACAAGGTGTAGGCATAACATCTCCTGTTGTGTATGTAAAAGATATACTCACTCGTGATTCTTGTGAGTTATATTTGTGGTGTGTCGATTAATCTTGATCGGTTTGTATAATCACCGGCCCTAAATGTTGAACAAACATGTAAATCTGATACAAGATTGTTATTAATATAATTGTCCCAAGTTATAAAAGAATATTTGTGCCTTGTGCATTTAAATCAATTTTCATAACGATTTTTCAAAAGAGTCAGTTAATTGTATTCACCAGTGTAAACTGACGTATTTTTCAAAAAGGTTAAGTGACAGGTACCGTACGTAAATTTGCTGGGAGCTCAGGGCGTTAATTTGCAAGTTCTAAACGTCTAAAGTCTGTTGAACTGTGTTTATGTTTCTGTTTTGAGATCCGCCTGTGGATCCATCTTACAATCTGTTTGTAATATTTGATGTTACTTTCAAATCGGTTTGTAATATATTTACTTTAGACTTCCGCTGTGCATTAAACTGTGATTATTGTCTATGATGATATCAACTACGTCACGATACTCCCCACCGGTAATAGGTGGAAATATCGGGGTGTGACACTTTTGTCCCTCAACAGAAAGAACGGGTATAGAGCAAGAGCTTTTGGTAGAGATGACCGACGCAAACCAGCGGCGGCGGTAATGGCTGCTTCTGGCGATGACGATGGCTGTCGTCGTTTTCAGCAGCTTTGACACTGATGTGGACGAAAAAAGGAGGGCGACTTTGACCCACATTAGTAACTAACCGCTTTCACTCGAAGTACACGACCACGAGACTTTCGGCGGTGACCACGGTGGCCAACTACCACCGCTGGAGACGGAAAATTTATAGTTTTCATAGTTTGGGCCCAGACTTTATTGATTTCTCATTTGGGCCTTACGATGTGACCTTTAACCTTCATCAACGTTCCATTCAGAGAAAATAATGGTCAGGTGGAGGAAAGAGAGGGTGTGGTGGACCACGACCACCACATCGCTACATAGTTTAATATTGATTTACCGGAGGTTAGCCTGAATTGGTTAGAAATCTAGCCCCCCTCGCCGGAGATGGCTGATAAGTCTCCAGATCACCACCATCTTCGTCATCAACACCTCATCTCATCACAATCTCTACCTTTTTTCACGGATCTGGTAGAAGACCACCTTTACAGTGGCCGAAATCTTTCGAAAACCCTACCTTTGCCGCTCATCGGTCCAATTTGTCACCGCCAATGGGTTTCTCAGCTTCATATTAGGGGTCGAGGGTGAAGCACGCACCGGAAGGGGCGTCTCCGCCGCAGCACCACCGCGACTCCACCAGGCTTGACGGATTTCATCTCTCTCTCTTTTTGTATATAGAGCTATTTCTCTCTCTCTATAGGGAAAATGATGGGTTTGTGAGATGTATACCAGGTGTAATGGCTTTTAGCTCAAATGGTTTTAAAGAAAGGCAAAGGAAATGTACAAAGTTTTTTTTTTTTTTGAAACCTAAATGTACAAAGTTTTTAATACAGCAAATCCATTCGTTGGACAAAATAACCTAACTTGGATTTAAATTTCTAAACATTTATCTCTAATATTAAAAACTAGTTATAAGGCCCCCGCGTTGCGGGGCGGGGCGTAAAATTGTGCTCTCAACGTTTGGGGGAGGTGGGGTTGGAAGCGTGCTATGTAGCTAGCCAACAACGACCGGAACTGGAAAAAAAAACGTAAAAGAAAAGCATCAATTTATAACACCAAGTAACTCACATGACCCATAACGGAGACGAACTCGCAATTATACAGTTGTTTATTAGAAAATTGAAGGGTTAAAAAGTTTTAGAAAATAGATAGCCAAGATGAAAACATTAAAACTTAAAGGGAGTAAACTAAACTAACAACAATTGAAACAGAAGGGGAGTAAACTAAACTTAAAAAAAAAAGAAATAAACTTAACGGCTAGGTGGTGAAGAGGTTGTTGATGACTAAAGTCTGGGTGGTAGAATTGTAATTAATCTCACAATATTGTCCAGTTATTACACTGTAGCTAAGAGCTACCATATTTGTTATATACTAGTGGTTAACCCGTCCCGCGTTGCGGCTGCGATGGTCCTAAAACAGTGCTAAATTGTAAGCAAACGACGATCAAAACCGGAAAAAAATCATAAAACAAAAATGTGAATTTATAGTGCCATGTGACGTAAAACGTAAGCAAAGACAAACACGAACTTATACCACAAGCAAGCGTAAAACATAGAGAAACCCAATTTTTTACCGAGAAAGCTTAACCTAAAGACCCAAAACGGCTAATATAAGGTTTTTAGACAAACCCGAGAAAGCGTGCATGGAGGACATAAAACCGTGTAAAGTAGTAAGCAAAAGACAAAAGTGACAACTTTGAAACTTAAAGAGATATGAAAGAAAACTTTAAGTAAAAGACAAAAAATTGAGGGATCAAAACTTAGTGTTAAACAAATTTTGGTGTTCAATATCTAAAAATAACAAAAGTACAATTTGTTTGTATCTTTTATTTGTTGTGTTGGGCCCCACATTTCTTACCCCATGCCTTGTTAATTGTCAGGCAATTTTGTAATTAATTTGAAAAAGAGGGGTATTTTGAGAACTGTTCCTAAGAACATACTCTAAATGTTATATAGAGTAATTTGAGACTTTTTTTAATGAAACGAATTAGCATGTTATCCCTTTTTCTATATAAATTGATTTTTTTATGTTTGAAAAATAAACAGAATCTAACTTTTTTTAGCTTTATGGTAGATTTATCAAATAGCTACAATCTTAGCTCCATTTTTATTCTAAAGCTCATTGCCAATTTATTTCAGGGTCTGACATTACTAATCTACTTTTTATTTTGATGTTCAGACGTAAATTATACAAAAAAAAAAAAAAAAAAAAAAAATCATACGTAAAGGATTTCTCTTGAAACCCAAATTAAAAATCTAGGATAGAGGGTGGTCACCCTGAGTTTTTGATATATGTTTTTATGGTTTTTGATATTCTTTTATTTGGTGTTTTCCTTATTTTATTTCGATCGATTTAAAATACATGTTGATAACTTTTTGGCCGTATTATGACTTTATTTTTAGGTTTTTTGTTTTCGGTTGTTATACCGAGTGTCTATACCGCAACGAATCGATTTAATACCGACCGAATTCCCGCGCTAGAATTTTTACTAGTTTATATTATTTTCAACTATTTCAATAATTTAAAAATAAAATTTATTGAAAGGGCGAACATAAAATTTAAACCAAAAACATTCCTTCTCTGTGCTGAACCTCAAACGGTGGTGTTGTATGTTCGGCCGTTTACGGCGGTGGGTTGTGAAGTGGAAGAAAAACGAGATTGCAAGGTAAACAACTTATTCAAATATAAGCTGCTTTACCTTCCTACGATTGTTAATATTTGTTGAATTCTATTAAAAATGTTAGCTCTGATTGAACCTCACATAATTTTAAAATTAGGGTTTTTCTTATTTTTGACTTGATTGTGGGAAGTAACAACAAATTAGGAAACTTGAACTTGTTGATTTGGGGTTCAATTTCAGTGAAACTGGTTACGTGATGATTGTCGTGGTGGTTTTCTTTAATGCAGATAATGAAAAGTCGATAGTTTCGAACTCTGATTTACTTCATTACATGTATTACAAAAGTTATATAATTTGGAACAAGAAGATGATGGAAAGGAAACATATTGATTGTGTCTGCTTCCAATTTACAAAAAGTGGAAAAACATCTTTCAGGTGGAGGCTGCATATTAATTTATGACATGCTGTGGATGCAGAGTTTATCACAGGAAGAGCAGGGGAAGTTGTAAATAGCATCATTCGTTCTGCGGATGTTAGACTGCAAACGCCTTATGCGTTTCACTAGATAAACTATCTGCTGCTCATGAAATGGGGTAGTGAAGCTGGAGTTTATGAAGATGTAGCTGTGTTAGTTAATGTTGAGGATGCCTATTCTGCATCAGGTTCTTATTGTGATATTTCCGGGCTTATCTTGGCAACTAGTTTTGGGGTGTTGGATGTTGGGCCGTTTACGTTGGTGGGTTATGAAGGGGATGAAAAATGTCATTACAAGGTAAACAATATATTAAAGTATAAGCTTCTTTACTTTCCTACGATGGACACTATTTGTTTATATTTGTTCAACTGTATAAAAAATGTTGGCTTGGCTCTCACTGAACCAGACAGAATTTAAAATTAGGGCCCTTATGTGGTTTTTGCTAATTTTTTTATTAGATTGTGGGAAGAACAAATTTGGAAACTTGAACTTGTTGATTTAGGCTTCAATTTCAATGAAGCTGATTATGGTGTACTGTTATGTGATGACTGTGTTACTGGGATATCAGTAATTTTAATATCATGCAAAATTTCCATATATAGCAATTTAACACTAATAATTCAGTATACTCCCCTACCATTAACAAATTCACCTTTTGCAACTTGCAAAACACTAACAATTGTAGCAAGTAGGAACTGATTAAGACTTAAAACACTAATAGCAGCAAGAAGAAGAAAGACGAATGGTAGAACTAAGAAGAAAGGTACTGATATCGGGAAAGTCTGACCGATATTTGACACCGATATTTTACCATACATTGCTAGTTAAGTTCTCCTGGGTCATTTTGGTAATTACTAATTTTGTTGTATAGTTGCTAGGTCTCAGGTTTACTCAGACTCCGATGTTGATGCGGAACTTGTGGCTGAAACAATCAAGGAAGGCGAAGACGATAGTTATGATACCCACGACTTCGGTTCTGGGAATTATAACCCTGCTAGTCCTGGTGTGGAAACAGTCTCTGTTTTCCCCCAAAACCATGTAAAATCTCTCTGTAATGGTAATATATGTTACTATGATGAAATTTTATTTTAATTGTCTTTTCATTTGGTGAAAATGCTAATTACAACAGAATTTGTTTTAATATTTTGTTTCTTTATGTTGCCAGTCTTTTAACAATGCATCAGTTCAAGCTACATTTCCTTATATATTTGTTGTCAGCAAATTCTTACAGGTACAAATCGGTCACTTCTATACATGCTTTACCTTAATTCACTTCTATAAATGATGATTGGCAAATATGAAAAATAAATCCAACTAAATGATTCTTCGAATTGCAGAACTAAGACATTTGTTTTATGTTGCAGCCGGGAACATTTGATCTTGTTGGGACAATAGTGTATGAGATTGACCAGAACCCATACCAGAATACATTTTATAACGGCACCATTGAAGTTACTAAAGTTGGTGGGCTTGTTAGTGTCGAGACAGTGTTCCTGGTTTCACTTGGACTTGCTCTACTTGTGCTTCTTGGCTTCTGGGTTCGCACTCAGCTTCAATCACTTTCCAAGGTAAATAAAAATTAATCAACTGGTTTTGTAACCCCTTTATATAAGGCACATATGCTATGATTCAAATTCCTTTTTCGGCATATATTGTTTTTGCTTTAGTTTCAATTCTTTAAGAACATGACAGAAGAGAGAGAGCACATGACAGAGGAGAGAAAGCACATCGATATGTTTTTACTTTTAGTTTCGATTCCAAAATAACATGACAGAAGAGAGAAAGCACATGACAGAAGAGAGAGAGCACCTAAAAAGGTTCAAATGAGAAATATCTTAAGTGATCGTGGAAACTATGGAGCTTTGTAAATAAGTAGAGAGCGTAAGATGGGGTTGTGAGTCTTTTAGGCGAGTTGGGTAGTCACCTCTCCAACCCATTCCGGACGTTGCCCCAATTCGCCCCCTAGCAGCGCTCTCGAAACTCAACAATGCACAAACAAGAAGGCCACGATTGAGTTAACGGAAGCGTATCAAAAACATTCTTTTTGAAAAAAAAAAAAAGAAGACTCGGTGCTGGGTAACTGGTTAAGACTTTTTCCCGACCGTTCTCGGCTCCTTGGGGAGTAGCGCCCCCAAGACACAGCCACGCCAATCGACAGACGCGGCTCCATACCCCTAGCTTAGTATATAGAGCTGTTTTGATTTTGTTTTTTTTTCTGAGGAGCAAAGAAAATAGTAAAAAAAAATCGGACAGACAGCCCGGTAGGAAGGTGAGAGAAATCTCCCCCTCCCCCTCTTCTAAGGTTGAATCCATACTCAATTCATTGGATGAATTGCGGCCTCGGCTGGACTTGTTAGCTGCATAAAAGCATAGAACAGCAGCCGGGCAATGGTATAAGAAGCTCTTTGTTGGCCAAGTTATCACCATGGGACCCCCCCCCCCCCCCCCCCCCCCATGGCTTGCTTTGTTGCTGCTCTTTTACTGCCTATGTTAGCTGATAAGTCCGCTCTCCCCGACTTAACACCGAGAAAAAAACAAAACAAAACAACGACTAGTTATATCATTGAACAAGATACGATTGTATAGCTCTTGAACTACATTGTGTATTTAAATCACCGAAGAGGGGTTTTTGCTAATGACTAAGTTGTTATGATTACAGGGAACCGCTTATACTCGATCACAATCCAGCAAACTGAAAAAGAAGAAGTAGAGGAATAGATTTTGGCTAGTAATTAGCAAATGCAGTTTGTTGTAGAATGAGCAACAATTCCTGTTTTCTGAGTTTTGGCTAACAGTTACGGACGCTTGTCTTATTTTTGGAATGTTTAAGTCCAGCTGTTTATTTCTGTTAGTTGGTTTTAGTATACGCGTTTCACCATACATTAGTGTTAAAGTAGTTGTCGGATAATAAAAGTTTAGAAAACTAGAGATAACCATCACATAAACACAAAAACTTTTAATGATTTGAGTAGAAGTTAACTAATCTGCGTTACGTACACTACTCGATCTTCAACCAAGAGTTAACTTTAACTAAATAGTTCTCTCCAAGTTGGTATAAATTACTATAACGTCTCACTAATAAGGTAGTGATCGCAGTATTCTTAATTAAATCAATTATTCTAATACTAGTGCTAATACCCGCGAATTTCACGGTGTTGAGAAATGATATGTTTTTTATTTTTAGGAAAAAAAATTACGTTTATACTGATCATAAAGAAACAGTACGCATGGACTTATTATGGAAATCTGAAGTTAAAGATTAAAATACAACGAAGCATCGTAATATAGATCTAACAAAACCGAAAACATAAGTAAATGAAGGAAATACGTTTTTTCTGGTTTGAACACAAAGCACGTCTGCACCCGTAAAGTTTGTCCCATTAGAGAAAAAGCAAAAGCCAAATCAACCTTTTTTGTTACCCTTACAAAAAACTTAAATTGCAAAGTTGAGAATCGAGATTATTTCACCATTAAATGTTGGCTTGTTTAAGAAAATCTAGAAGTGCATCATAGGTTATGTAAAAGAAATTAACTTGTCGATAACACAGACATCCATAATAAATATACAATTCTACACCCGAATAAACGACTTGTTTGAGGATTATAAAATAAAAGAATTAAGTACATAAGCCCTACAATAATGGTGAACAACCAACTGAGACAGTGGTCATGTAATAAATCATTCCTAAACTACTCGAAATATTAGGATTACTTTAGAAAAAGTTGTTTTTCTTCTGCCAATGGGACCTCGTGCTTTCTAGCTATAACAGCCAACAACTGAAACAACAACTTCAAAACTTCATGTGGGTGCTTTAGTTTAGCTGTTACACATTAAAAGTGCAAACTATAAATAATGAAATTTGACCCTTTACCTTACCATATGCAATATGACTATGAACCTAACAGAGAAGTCCATAAGCAGGTCATCGCATTATTTTAGTTCATATATTTATTGGTTTGTGCTTATATCAATATTTTTGTAGGTCCGTTTTTCACGGAGGATCCGATACGTAACCTATCCTTGTTTATCACAAACACAATCGCGGGTGCGGAATCCCCGTGACGGTGCAAACCAAACACAATGTAGAACACACACGCGTAACCAAAGATTCAATATCTATTGATTAGGGATGAGTACAACCACAAACATATACAAACAATGTTTTACAGACTCTCTCAAGTCTCTCTGTTCTCACTCATAACTAAACTGATAAACAACTGAGCTATTTATACTGTCCATCGACGAAAACCCATGTGACGAAGTCCATGTGTGACGAAATCAGGGAGTTCGCCACACACTTAAGGAGTTCGCCATTGATGAGTCATGACGAAATCATGGGAGTTCGTCATTTATAATTCATGACGAAATGGGACTTCGTCATTGCATGCTGACAAATATAAAAGATTTCGGCCCAAATGCAAGTAGCCCAAGTAAATTGCCCAATATGCATGTTATACGTACATCAGATTTCTCAAAATCCAATTGCAAAGGTTAGTCAACATGTGACATCATCGTGACATCATCATGATGATGTCATGGTGATGTGTCATCGGGAATAGGTTCGCGGCTCTCCGTGCTTCGCGTGTCAAACTCTGGGGCGCACGACGGAGGAATGTCGCTACTTCGGGCTTAAGCCGAACCTAACCGAGTCGAACCGAACCGAATCGAACCGAGTCGAGTCGCGTCCACATAAAGTGTACCAACAAACTCCCCCTTGGACGCTACTCGTGATGGTTCGTTCTTCACATTGTCGGATCTTTAAAAGGTCTTCACGTGTCGCAAATAGGGAGTGTATCAACAAACTCCCCCTAGAATGATGCTCGTGAATCTTTTGAACTTCAAAACTTTAGATCCTTGTGGTGTTGATGAGTGATCAACTGCAACCCGATCATCTTGATCTTCTGATTGCATCAACGTCGTGTCTTCACTTTACGGCTTGTTATCTGACACGTTCTCTTAGCCTTTAGCTGATTCTGATGTCGCATCTGCACATACAAGAAAGCTAAACACGTAATGAGAACAACCGTTTGGAATATAAACAAATTAAACAAACGACACATATGAGATCAAATCTCAATCAAACAACGATTGACAATAGTTTAAAAGTTTAAAAATTGATCAATTTTAATCTTTTAATTTTCAAAACTTGTTAACTTCGACAGTTTATGAAGGTGCAATTGTTTTCCGGCTTACAATCAGGATTTTGGGTAGGATAGACTCGAGTTCCAACATCGGTCAATCAAAAAATAAACTAGAAGCAAAATCTTTTTGGCTTTTATAAAGTTTAGATTAAAACACATCTAAAATCTTTTTGGAATTTTTCATTTTTCAAAGTAAAGATGGAAAGCAATAAATAAATATATACAAAGATGCAGAAACTGAAGACAGTAAATAAATATTTACAGACATTCTTTTTGCGAGTTTCGAGGGTAAGAGAATCATATCAGTGTACGGTCACGCAAAACGCTCTTTTTGTTCAATTAGTTAACATTAAGATAAGCATCCTATAACAATTACCGGTATTGTTGTCCACATAAGCTCAACTTATCAGATGTAATCATGGCGAGGGGATACATTGGGGATACGTTAAGGTGTGATTTATACTAACCGACCGGTGTTCATCCACACACGACACATTCCCGTATCAAGGTATGCACGAGAGTTCATCTTACCGGTGAGTATACCGTTTATCATCTGTTTGACCGTATAAAAGATGTGAGAAACTCACTTATTTTGATTGAAAACAAGCCCTATGTGATAGAATCACTTATTGATGAGGAACTTGATTTTCATATGCATGAGGGCATAGGAGCAAGTTCGTGAACAGGTCAGTACAACGTACAGCAAAGAGACGAACTTGACTCCCGGATAAATGTGATATATTATCACTTATTTTGTGGACATGTGATTGTTGATCACTTATTGAGGTTGTATGCAATATGTACATGTATGTAGAGTATCATGGAAGATCTAGACTCCGTCTCCGTTATGTTATCTTTCGGTAAAAGATATAACCATGATACCCAGATGATAAGCAGCATAAAGACTGAATATCTCAGAACCTCGGCAATCAATCAAACGAAATTTTGGTACTAAGACCATATGCCAATGTGTGGTTCCCACCTGGTCTTCAGTCGATTTAAGATTTATATCACCCTGCACACTTTAAAATGATTGTGAGCCTACCGATACATCTTATATAGAGTTGCTTATCGTTTTTCATTTTAAGTTCAGTTTGAAGAGGTTTGGATAGACCACTGATGTACTATCATTTTCTCTTTTTCTCGCCAGGAAACTCATTTTTGTTTTTCTATTGTTTTTGAGTTTTGAAATTTTTCGATGTTTTTGAATTTTTCAAATTTGGATTTACTCCCCCTAAAATCAACAAACTAAGATAAATTTTTAAGAACACAAAGGTATTTACAAAAACAATTTTCCGATGTCGATTAACTCATGTTTTACCTCAATGCCGTTTACCAAAATTAATTTAATCAGAAATGATTTATCGAATTTTGGAAAAATGAGTTGGCATGTCGGTAAGCGGTGTGGACCATGACAACATTGACGAATTTCATATTGAAATAATCATGTGTGAGGTGATATTCAAGTTCAACGTGTCAGGTCAAAGAGTGTTGTACGAGATGATAATAATCCATAAAGTAGCTTAAATATCGACGAGTAAAGGAGAGATATGAAATTTAAAACCGTATCCTGCAACAGCTTCATGCATTGCAAGGAATCTGAGTGGTCTCCTAAGCTGGATATCCACCAGGTGTGGATTTCAAAGTCGATTTTGTAGCTACTGAGAAATCTCTTCACAGCAACAAGATCATAGACCTCTGGGTCCGGATGGTCTTCCACATTACACCAGCGAAGGTCTTTGTCTTTCTCTTTCAGAAGTAGTGTGCGGTTGTTCAATCCAAGCCAAGGCATCCACACACCCAATTGGTTTGTTCAACAAACACATTTTCTTCAATCACACCTCGAAGAAATGTACACTGCACGTTCATCTTGTTGATTTTGAACATCAGACGTGCTGCAGGTGCGTACATTTTGATTGAATCTATCCTGGGGACCCGATTAAAGCTTTGAACAATCAAACTTTGGTATGATTTTCTTTTTGTCGAAGGTTTTCAATTTCTTTCGACAGACAATTCTGTCTTCTTTTCTTTTTCTCTCCATCAAAGGCAACAATTTCTTTGTCGCCGATCTTGTGCATGGACACTCCACTATCAACAATCCGATGACTATCGATAGTTCCTCCTGGAACATCCTGCACACTCACTCAGAGATTAGTTGGAGAGGGGGACCCAAGCCTTCATAGACTTGGGTCGTCCCTGTTCATCGACAAAGGTTATTTCAACCTCGCGATGACCTGGAACTGGTGAGACTCCCCCTGAAACTTTATCCGTTTTAGGTTTCCAAGCTTGTTTCCGTTTACCGGATTGTGTATTATTTACAGATTTAGAAATCTCCGGTTTTAACGCTTGTGACAAAATTGGTTTCCTTTTAACAGTTTCTGGTTTTAAAGCCTTTTCGATCACCTTCACATTTTTACGTCGTTGTTTTGTTTCCTGTTCTTTAACAGTGCGTTTGTCAGTTTTTGGTGACACAGGACGACGTTGTTGGTGACCTTGTTCAGAAGGGGCTCTTTCTACAAAATTTGGTTTCGGAGAGTTTGTGCAATTTCTGATAATGTGGTCAAACTCCCCGCATTTAAAGCATGATCTCCTTTCAACAAAATTAGGAGATTCTGTTCGAGGACCTGACGTTGAATTTGTAGACCCCGAGGTACTAGCTTCACACCCGTTTGTGTGTTGGGTGTAATTGTTATCACTATTACGTTTCAAAATTTTGACCTTTTGAACAAACTCAGTATTGGATATATTTTCAAAAGTCTCAACTTTATCAGTACCCATGGAGGCCACAAATTTAATGTCTTTGTTTTTCTTCTTGTAACGAGCTCCTTTTGTTCCAGCCTTTGGGCGTAAAGACTTTGGGCGTAAAGCCTTAGGCTTTTGAGCTCGTTGTTGTTGTTTACCCTTAAAGGCGACAGGTTGCTGCTTAGTCGGTAATTTCTGATTTCCATGTTGTTTTCTAATTTCAGCTTTTGGAATAGGATCACATTGAGTTACAGAAACTCTCGGGATCGCTTTACTCAAAAACTTAGTTGTATTATCTTCAAACACTTTATCAATCAAGGATTGATTGACATTTTTGATTGGAAAATCTTTGTCTGAATAAATTTTACTATCACCGACCAAAGTATACAACACGTTATCACTTTTAATGGTAGAAACTGTCTCAGTGACAGGATCTATCTCTTGTTTAGCATCAGTTGATTGCACAGCAGGAGTAGGAGGATCACACAGAATGTGATTCTCAAAAGGCACTTCTACTCCTTTTCTATCGTCAAGAGATTTATCATCATCACTCACATCTGATTCATTATCCGAAGAATCATAGTCCTCAATGGTTGGAGGACTTTGATTTGAAGCACATGATGACTTTTCCTTGCTATCAGATGAGCCCTCCGATGAATTGTCCGTTTTGAACCCTAAGCCAGTTGTAACTTCCTCATAATCAAGAGGTACAGTTGGCTCAAAACGCGGCATTTCCTCCTCATCGGGCATCTTGGTATAGTTGTGTCTCAAAGTAGGCGGACACGACTTATACCCAACGCCTTTAACATTACCCTTTAGTTGTTGAACATCAATGATGTGATCAAGCACATATTGGGGGTTTGAGTAACTCTCCAATTTGAGCTTGATCGCTTCATGCTCACATTTCGCCTCGGCTCGCTCTTTCTTAGTTGCCTCAATGATATTAATGTAATTATTAATACCAGTTTGCTTATTAAAAACCGTTTTTGATAACTCAGAAACACTTTTCTTGAGTGTTTCAATTACCGATTTAAAATCTTTTTCGTTGCGAGCTATGGCCATGTTTGCCTCTTTGCACTTTGACAGTTCAATAACCAAACTCTGATTGTGACTGTGAATCTTTTCAGATTCTTGTTTCATATCAGCACATTCATGTTTTGTATCAGCACAATCACTACATATGCTAGGAGTTTTAGATTTTACCTGACTTGTAGAAGCTGAGACATTAGCCATAAAGGCAGTCTGAGAAGAGAAAGATCCATCTTCAGTGAGAATCTTCTCCATTTCTTCTGATGTAGCATCAACTTTCTTGATCAAGACATATTTCTGACACTTGACCTCCTCAGCATCATTCAACAAACTATCACCTTCAAAACCAGTTCTCTCATTCACATCCGATTCTTCACCCGAACTGCCACTGTATCCCGAACTATCATCTGATTCAGAAAATTCTTCTTTGTGCACATGCTTGATGTGACTGATGATCTTCGCATAACATGCAGTTCCTCCTCCAAACTGTACGGACCAATCACATCCCTCATCAGCTTGTACCACTAATGCTTGATTGGTATTAGATGGCCCTGACTGGTTTGTTTGGTTGTTATCAGCTACTATCCCTCTTTCGTTGTTAGCTTGATTTGAAGTACTTGTTTGATTTTGGAAGGGATTTTGGTTGCCTTGTTTGCTCAGTCGCGTGCATTCACATTTGAAGTGACCCTTCTCACCGCATTTGAAGCATGTCACGGCATCCTTATCAAAACCGTACTTTGTATCCCGCTTGCTTTCCAAGCTAGTCTTCCCGGTTCTCCTCATATAATCCTTCACTCGTCTAACCGCGCTCGCAAACGCCCACTTGATATCCATTAACTCCATTTCGTCCCTGTCTATCTGCTGATAGTCTTCGTTTGTCAAATTAATGTTGCCAATTTGACTTGCAACTAGTCCGCAGTAGGCATTGACCATGGTGTTAAGAAGTTCCATAGTTTCCCTTACAGTCTCTACACTCACTTTGGAAAGATTTGGAATATCAGGTTTGTTACCATAGAAGGCTTGTTGTGGTTGGGCTTGGGCTTGTGGTGGTTTAGGAAAATAGGTAGTTGGATCAAATTGGGGTTGAGGTGTGGCAACTTGAGGTTTCGGAAGATAGGCATTTATATCAAATTGAGGTTGAGGTGTGGCAACTTGAGGTTTCGGAAGATAGGCATTTATATCAAATTGGGGTTGAGGTGGTGCAACTATTCCTCCAAAATAGGAATTTGGGTCGAAAGCATTTGACACAAAAGTTGTTTGTATCTTTGGTTGCTGGCTTGTACTAGCAGCAGGAGCAATCCCTCCAAAGTACATCTCTGGATTTTGAGGGACAGGAATTAGTTTAGCCTTTCTGATTTCTTCTGCATCCTTGTTCTCTAGCTTTTGAACAAACTCATAGATACTGACAGTATCCAATACACCTGTATGTTTTAACAACTCAATGAATGGGCTCCACTTTGGTGGTAGAGCATCAGCAAACCGTGCGACTATTTCCTGCGAAGATACAACAACCTTGTAAGAAACCATTTCACTAATTAAATGATAAAAACGAGTTGTCATCTCATTCGGTGTTTCAGTCTGCACAAACATAAACCCTTCAAACTCCTTCTTTAGTAAATCGTGACGCGTCTTCCGTGTGGCCGCATTTCCTTCTCCTCTTGTAACTAGGATGTCCTACAAGGCTTTGGTGCTGGTACAACGGGCGAATTGATGATAGATATCTTTGTGCAATGCTTGCGTAAGAATAGCAAACGCTTTCTTTTCAAGGTCATACGCCTTCTTGTCATTTTCAGCCATGGTCGCCAAAGTCGTAGCATTTGATCCGGCTTCCTCAAGAGCGATGTTATATGCTGTGGTGAAACACGTCCATAACTCGGTGTTTTGACCTAAAACATAATTCTGAGAACGACCTTTCCACGATGGATAGTCGTTCATGTGGTTGAGTTTTGGCGGACGGTTATTGCTACCCGTTTCATTTTCGCTCATGAGCAGGTTTTGGATACTTTGATTTTGATTTGCCACGCACGCCCATTGACTAGCCGAAATTCTTTCTTGTGGCATCAAAGACTTAACCCATGACATATCAGGGACTGTACTAATGCTCCAATCGAATGGATTTGTACTCATATTTGATGTATGAACAAGTTTACCTGCTTAAAAACTTGAAATCAAATGGTTAAAACACTTTTGCAAACCTTCTGTTTAAAATGACAAGTATGTCCGACGAACTTCCGTTTGACGAACTTGAAGATTTCGTCCAAAACACTTTTGACGAAAATAGTGATTTCGTCTAAGACAGACCCTTGACGAAGACACCCTTTGACGAAATTAGAGTGGGTTTGACAAAGATGTAATGGTCGACGAACTCTGTATAAGATGTGTGTGACGAAATCTATCTGTCGACGAAATCTGTATTGTGTGAGTGTGACGAAATCTGTATGATGAAATATATGGGTGACGAAATCTATATGGGTGACGAAATCTGATTATGATATTTTCACACAATAAGGTAAATCTTATCCTGTTTGTATTAGATATTTTATAAAACAAATCAGAACTTTCGTCTGACACAGTAGGTGTACACAATTTCAAAGACACCTTACTGTAGAAGACTTTTCTCAACAACTCATCATAACTTAGTGTACACAAAAGTCAACCTAATATATTTTAATTTTAACAACATCAGTTCATCACAAATAAAGATCAAACACAATCAATATTTAACAACAATATGAACAAATGAAGAACACTTTGAATACTGAAGAACACAGTTGAAAGTTCCGGCCAAAATTTCACCGGACAAACTTTCCGAACACTAATCTTTGCTTAAACTTTCAATAAAAACCCTACTTGAATATGCAAACATGCAATAAAACAAGGTTTTCAATAAAACTTATAGCAAGACAACAAGGATTTCACTGATTTTTCAAGATATTTTCCAGAAAATATAAATATCACCAAGAACAGTTTCTTGAAAATCGATTAAACAACTTGATAAAACACTAACAATGTTTGGTTTTAAACAAGGAAAAGAGCCAAGGCTCTGATACCACTTGTAAGTCCGTTTTTCACGGAGGATCCGATACGTAACCTATCCTTGTTTATCACAAACACAATCGCGGGTGCGGAATCCCCGTGACGGTGCAAACCAAACACAATGTAGAACACACACGCGTAACCAAAGATTCAATATCTATTGATTAGGGATGAGTACAACCACAAACATATACAAACAATGTTTTACAGACTCTCTCAAGTCTCTCTGTTCTCACTCATGACTAAACTGATAAACAACTGAGCTATTTATACCGTCCATCGACGAAAACCCATGTGACGAAGTCCATGTGTGACGAAATCATGGAGTTCGCCACACACTTAAGGAGTTCGCCATTGATGAGTCATGACGAAATCATGGGAGTTCGTCATTTATAATTGAGTTAATTACTGTTTTCGTCCCTGAGGTTTGTCAAAAATAACGGTTTCAGTCCATTAGTTTAAAAATTGTGATTTCAGTCCATTAGTTTCATTTTCGTAACCATTTCAGCCCACTTTTCAAACGGCGTTTGTTTTATGCAGTTAATGGAATCACGTGCTTGTCACGTTCCATTCCAATTCTCACAATGAATAAGGGGTAGGTGGTGTTTAATACAACTGGGTTTGTGAGAATTGGAATGGAAATGACCAAATTGCCCATCACGTGACAAGCACGTGCTTCCATTAACTGCATAAAACAAACGCCGTTTGAAAAGTGGACTGAAATGGTTACGAAAATGAAACTAATGGACTGAAATCGCAATTTTTAAACTAATGGACTGAAACCGTTATTTTTGACAAACCTCAGGGACCAAAACAGTAATTAACTCTTTATAATTCATGACGAAATGGGACTTCGTCATTGCATGTACACATGAATTTTCGTCGACATGCATGCTGACAAATATAAAAGATTTCGGCCCAAATGCAAGTGGCCCAAGTAAATGGCCCAATATGCATGTTATACGTACATCAGATTTCTCAAAATCCAATTGCAAAGGTTAGTCAACATGTGACATCATCATGACATCATCACAATGATGTCATGGTGATGTGTCATCGGGAATAGGTTCGCGGCTCTCCGTGCTTCGCGTGTCGAACTCTGGGGCGCACGACGGAGGAATGTCGCTACTTCGGGCTTGAGCCGAACCTAACCGAGTCGAACCGAACCGAATCGAACCGAGTCGCGTCCACATAAAGTGTACCAACAATTTTTTGTTCATATACTTATTGGTTTGTGTTTATATTTATTATGTTAAAGTTTCAAATGGTGCAAAAAATTGATCACTACACTACTTTTAGCTCTACATATTATTTTTTAAATTCTACAATAAAAATTAATTACATAATAACTTATTGTTTCCAAATAAAGGAGTCAAAAGTTAGTAATAATAACTTACATAGCAGATGTTTCAAATCCTTAATGCTTGATGATGCAGCCTTCTGGTTCAGTTTGTATGCATGTTAAACAGCTTTGAAGTAGAGTGATCTCATCATGGGCTTCTTTGGAGTTTGGCGATTCAGGTGCGCTCTGTTGTAGTCTCTTTTCTCCATAGTGCTCTATATATGTGATACATGGTGCCCAAAATGAACATGTTTTACAACTACCATATACCATATACAAATTCTACCATAGTGCTACTAAAGAAACTGGATTACAGGAGATAAAAGGAGGATTTTACGTGTGTTGTGTGAAACTATAGCCGAAAAACCACCTTTACTTAACCTTTCTGAACTTTCCATTTGGTGACCCTTGACATTATTGCATAAACCAAAATAACTCAACCTGCAGATTATTAGATTCACAAAAACAAATCAATATCATTGAACAAAAGAAACAAAAAAACTCTTCCATAAAGTTATAAATACATAATGTGGTGAAACCATGATTAAGGTATAATTTCTTCAATATAACCCTAATTAAATTTTAATCAACGATGTGAAAAAAAAATCTACCAGAGTTGAGTAATCGCCAATACCAACTCCGGTTGAAACCCATCTACACGAATATCTTCGGTAAATTTCATAACTTTGGATATTAACTATGATTTATTATTGAAAACAATATAGCGAATCGCCGGGTTGATGTTTACCCCTACGACCATTATCGGTGACCTTTGCTTCCTCGGTAGGATGATTAAAAGGCATCGGCGCCATCAAAACCCTAAAAGACTATCGTCATTGGGGGATCAGACTACCACCACTTCAATCTGATGTCTCCAAAACGATCTGTACATGAGTAGAAGAGACAGAGACGATGGGAGCGAAAAGTGATGTCTCATCTAACAGAATAGGTGTCACTGGAAGACATCAGAAGAGATACTTGGAAAGGCAGCAAACAAACACGTGCAAACATAACCCAACCAATAATCACATGCCACACAGGTGTTTGTCACTATTCCTTTCGCTCTTCTTTAAATACAGAGAAGACCTGGTTTGACCAAGGCTCATAATCATATGACGTTACCCAACCTGGTTGATCAAGTCTCATATGACTAATCTGATATGACCAGTTACCTGATCTCATTTGACAGAAAAATGTTTGCAGGTCAACCCAGTCGCCCCAAACTCATGTGAACCATTACCTGACCCGACCAGTTTTGAGAAAAAAAAATGGACAATAATTCTAAGGGGTCAAGATCTAATTTGACCATAGTATATATGACCCGTTACCCGACCTGGTCTGACCAAAAATGGAGAACAATGTTTGCAGGTTAACAAAATTTGACCCAAGCCGTTATGACCCATTACCCGACCATCATTCTGCCAAAAGAATAGTAGTTTTCAAATAGTTTGTTAGATACCTTAACGATCAAGCAACACCTGAAATCATCAACATAAAACCTAAACATCGTTAGATATGACAATGTTCAAAAAAATTAAAACTCAAAAAAGAAATTGATACCCGATGAAATTGTCTTATTCGATGGCCTTATTCTGTCATGTCCACCATTTTTGTCAAACTTGGACACCAGCAAAACCGCAAAGCCCAAACTGAAAAAGGCCTCTCTCAGTTCATTGGTACTGATCTTGCAACTATGGTCTCAATCAAATTTCTCAAAATTTACTTTAAATAAGGAAAAAAATACAAAATATATTTGCTCAATGTGAAATTAACCAACAAAAAATACAAAATGAAAAGAAAGTCAATTTCATTTCCAATCCAATTTCAATCCTATAGCATTTTGCTTGAACTAAACAGCGTCACAATACATTAACAACCAAACTAAACAACCTGTAAACATAAAAAATTTAAAATAATAACCCAAAAATCCAATCAAATCCGAAACTAATCGCCGTTTATCAAAAACCTTAAATTATATTTGAAAAGAAATAGAAGCACATAGTTAGAAGAAGATTTGAAGAAATAGTAGCACATAGTTAGAAGTGGACTAACCTTAGAAGTGAACAAAATCAAATCCAAATGAACCCTTTTGACCGTCGTCTTCTTCGACCACCCCGTTTTTCAGATCTGAACCATATTATGCTTCGATTAACTTTTGATTCATCGCCTGATGAAACAATGGTTAACCGGGTAGGGTTAACTCACTGGTCTCGTCAAGAGGGTTAATCCCTTCTTTCCGAGGATCGCTGGCTGGATCGTCTGGTGGTGGGTTTCCTGCACAAGGAAACAAACCGTGACCCGTAACAAGGAGGATGGGGTGGGGGGTGCTCCTTGTTACCACTCTCCGGCGTGAGAATCAGTAATTTGCTTGGGAAGCAAAGTATGATAGTAGTAGTAGTGAGAGAGTTGGAAAGTGATACCTCAAACCTGGTTTGGGGTGAGTATTTATAGCCGAGGAGTGAAGGAGGGTAGTTGAGTAGCTAGCCTGACATCGCACAGCTATTTGCAGGTGTGTCAGACCTGTCGGATACTGTGGTGATGCCACGTCCTGCTGTGGTGTTGCCACGTCCTGCTGTGGTGTCAGACTGTTGTACATACGTGGGCCAGTAGGTGACTGTTCCCAGTGCCACTTGCACTGTGGTGTCAGACCCACTTGCCTTGTAGGCAGGATGCGGTGCCAAGCCGCATCGCTGCTTGCGGTCATTGATGTTGTTCCCGCATTGGTTGTTCCATCCATGATTTGCGCGGGATGCGGTGTTGTGCCGCATCGCCTGTCGAGTGACTGTTACTGTTGTCCAGATCCCTTGTCGTGACGAAAATGTTCATAGGATGCGGTGCGAGGCCGCATCTCTATGCGTAACATTAGTTTCCGTCCCTAAGGTAAGTCTTCTCATCAATGGACAGATTGGACCGCAGTGTTCGCGTGTGTCTACGCGGACACCGGAGAGTTAATTGCTGTTGGGGGTTTTTAATGAGCGTAATGGTCATTCGCGGTCGTGCTGACGCGATATTTGGGACCATACCCCTTCAAGTCCCCCCAGTCTAGTGTTCCTTCCGTATGCGAGTCGCATGTGGGAGGGATACTGGACTATGTTGTCTAGAAGGTTAAGATTGTGCCATGCAGATGGCACCTTCTTTAAGTAGTAGGCCCTTTCTAGTGGATTGTTTCTTCCTTTGAGAAGGGTGCATGGTGAGCAAGTTCAGTCTGATGCGGAATTCTCAGTCAAGGACTTGACTCTGTCTACCTTTTGCTGATGTCATCAGCCACCTGTTGGTGTTTCGGACCAACCTTTGAAACGGTGACTGAAGGTATTAGCAGGGTTCGAACCAACCTTTGAGATCGTGACTGAAGATGTCTTCTTCAGTCTAGTTGGAACCTCTGCTTCAGCTAGTGCAAAGTTGTACGTACTTTGCTCAAGCTCTATGTTTAGCAACTGGACATGCAATGATGAACCCTGTTTTGTGGGGTGTTCGTGTTCTCCAGTTAGCTTCCTAGTAACTGCACGTCCTCTGCGGTTTTATCTCTCAAGTAACCGCACGTCCTCAGAGGTTTAGCTCTCTAGTAACCGCGCGTTCTTTGCGGTTACCTCGTTGCCGAACCTTATTTACCCTGTTTCTTTGAGGATCGTGGGGTAGTCGCGTCATTGTTGGCCGTGTTTGGTCGAACAATGTGAATCTGGACTATGGGCAAATAAACATGATCATAGGCAGGGTTGTACCCACCATTGTTTATTCTATGCGGTCCATAGGTGGGTAACTAGTCATAGGCAGACTTGTTACCGCTGTTCTGGAGCCACTTTCCTTCACGCTTTGGTGGAAAGTAGTTTCCCTGTAAGTAGCGTTGCCGGAAGAGATCGTTTTAGATACTTGGGAAGTTGGTTGAAACTCTTCCGCATTCGTTTTGTAGCCACTTTCCTTCACGCTTAGTTGGAAAGCAGTTTTTCTTGAAATAGCTTTTCTCTTCCGCGTGGTGGCTTAGTTGTGGCTCTTCCGTAGCTATCGTTCGCATAGTTGCGGTTTGCAGTAACTACGTAAGAATGGTTGCGGTTTGCAGCAAAGAACTCGCTTCTAGAAGTCTTGTAGCCTGGATGTGGCTCTTGAAGGTTCAGGGGACAGGGTTGTTGATGTGCGGTTGCTCAGCATACTTGTCATGTTCCTTAAGGAGAAGCTGTTTGCGTTCCCTCTGTGGTTGTGAACCGGAAACGAGGGTTTTAAAGCTTGAAGAAGCTTTCATGGAGTGCGGTTTACCGCATCCTGAGAAGCGGTTTTCGCAGTCCAAAGAACCGTGCTGGTTCTGAGTATCTGACACACCTGTGCGGGTTGGTGTGCGTCATCTCCGCATATTCCACGTGTGCTCGTGGATATGTGCGGTTTATGACTTATACCCCTTTATATAATTTAAAGATATATATTTTTGCCTTTTTTGAGGGGTATGTAAAAAACGACATGCGGTATGGGTTATGGTGCGGTAAACCAGAGAAACCGCATGCCGCTTGTGTTTGGATAAGGTTGTCGCTTTCTGTTGCCTACGTCACGATTGCACGTGTGGGTTGTTGAAGTTGGTAGGATTCTGACATGTGCTGATTTGAAAAGACGTTTGCACTGATCGAGGTTATCACACCCCCAAAATCCACACGCGGAGTATCACCGCTTGGAGGCGTGACTGACCAGGATCAAGCCACCAATCATATCAAACATAATGAGTATCAAATGTAATTTAAACCAAACGATATGAAAGGTGTTCAAACAAAACATGTTAAGTGTATAGCGGAAGCATAAAGCGTAAACCCAACGTAAGTAATAAATTCAAAAGTTTAAATGTGCTATCATAAGTTCCACAATCCGTGCCCACAACGACCTGCTCCTCCCCGTGCAAACTCCATATGTACCTAAGGTCCTGCAAGGCATGCAGCAGAGAGTCAACAACTAGTTGAGCGAGTTCACAGTTAATAGTTCAGTAATAGTAATAGTATAGTAAGCCTTGTATTCGTTCATTTAGTCATGTATCATATCAGTTCATATCGCGGCCCTCTAGGCATGTGTGCGATGATAAGGGGAAACTTCCCGAGTATTCTAGACTAGGTATATTTGTATCGCGGCCCCCCGGCATGTGTGCGAAGTTTAGTGTATAGTTCGCGGCCTCCTTAGGCATGTGTGCGAAGATTAGTCATAATATCGCGGCCAAACCTGGCATGTGTGCGAAGATCAGTCATATTATCGCGGCCAACCCCTGGCGTGTGTGCGAAGATCAGTTCTATGAGTATCACTAGTCTAGCCGTATCTTATCAATAACTCTTCCTCACCCGAGGACCATATAACTAAGTTCCATAACTAGGTAAGTACAAATAAATAATCCAAACCCATTCCCACCCCGGGAATCCCATGCCTTGGCTGTGTGAACTCACCTTGGGTTTGCTCGGTATGCTAAGTAAAGTGCTCACAATTAATCAGTCACGTCCTATAATATGCACGTATACTTAATCAGTTAAGTTCGTATAGATTTACATACCATCTATGTCACTAGGTGCGTTTAAGCAGTTATCACCCATCAGTTAATTAAAGCCATGCAATACATGCTTGACAGGATTAACAGGCAGTTATCATGCTCTACACAGTTAACACATTGAACAAGATTACACACTCCAATGTTACATGTTTAACGGAGTCACTTGACTTAACGAAGTTAACAATTGAATAGAGTTAATACTTGATTTCGTTGAATGGTGTTTTCGTCCGCCCAGAGCATATCATCAACATCAATCAGTAGTTACGTAAATCGGAATCCTATTTATCATCATCGATTAAAGCATTACAACTTGAATAACCATTAATCAATCAAAACAGATCGTGCATATACATGGTTTACTAGATCATTATTCAATTACCTAATACAACCATAACTTTATCATATCAGATTAATCATCCACCTTCAATTCAACATTTAATCATCACAACATCATGAGGCACAAGTATATTAAATCAAAACTTCCTGGCATTGCACATGCACTAAAGACAAATATGGCCACCAATATTCATGCATACATCATGCAACCTCATGGATTTTAGAGCACAGTGGCCGACAAATAAAGTGATAGCTATCTAACCTTCACATGCAATTCATTATTATCAACACCAATATTCAACCAGATCTATTTTCATAACTACCGAATTTACTACATCACCATGTAATCAAGATCAGCACATAACATCATGTATCAATCTTAAAATATATATATCCAAAGAACTCGAACCAAGCAAGGGGTAACAGTACACTAACCGAGAGAAACGATGTGAAAAATCACAAGGGTCTTCGAGGGTGAGAATGGCTGCCGCCGGGTTTAAGGAAGAAGGGAAGATAGATAGGGTTTTCTTATGTTATCACCTCCTAGTTTACGTAGGGTTTGGAACAAAACATATAATAACAAATCAACACTGGGCCCAAAAGCCCAGCTGATCTCGCCAACAAGCTTTTGACGAAAACACTAAGGTGTTTTCATCCAATAGTGTTTTCATGGGTGGGTGGGTGTTTTCGGTCATGGGGGTTGATTTCGAGAGTTCCATATTTGTATTTTAACTCCCCAACACAATATTAATAATATTAATACAACACATTATTATAAACATGGACACTCATAGTGCACAACAATATACAACACACTTAAGACACACCATTTATATCATATAAATCAAACACGGTTTAGCGCGTTACAAATGCGTACAGTTGTGGATCAAACCTTTAAACAATTATCGTGTAATAAATGCGAAAACAGAATCTCAGAAACTCGGGTTGTCACATTATCCCCAACTTGAAAGAAATTTCGTCCCGAAATTTAGCATGCAGTTACTGAGGAAGCTAGTGGTGTGACGTTGTTTACCTGTATCGAATCGCGGCTCCCCGAGCAGGTTTGCGAAGATTAATGGTTTTCCTGGGGTGTCACATCATCCCCCCGTTGATTTGGAATTTCGTCCCGAAATTCTGTATTGGTAGCTTCAGCCTCAGTAGTAGTTGCATTGGTTCTGAATAACTGGGGATATTTGAGTTCCATTTGATCTTCACGCTCCCAGGTGAACTCTGGGCCGCGGCGGGAGTTCCAACGAACTCGTACAAGAGGGATTCTCGTGTTCTTGAGGACCTTAACATCCCGGTCTGTGATTTCAACAGGTTCCTCGACGAAGTGCAACCGCTCGTCGATTGTGAGTTCCTTCAAGGGAACTATGTGGGTCTCATCTGACATACACTTCTTCAGATTCGACACGTGAAAGACGTTGTGAACTGCACTGAGTTCAGCTGGTAAGTTCAATCTGTAGGCAACCCTGCCTATCTTTTCAGTAACTTCGAAAGGTCCGACGTATCGTGGATTGAGTTTGCCGCGTTTGCCAAAACGAACCACACCCTTCCAGGGCGAAACTTTGAGTAGCGCTCGATCCCCAACTTGGAATTCGAGTAGTTTCCTGTCTTTATCGGCGTATGCTTTCTGACGGTCACGAGCTGCCGCCATGCGCTGTCGTATTTGAGCAATCTTTTCAGTAGTATCAACTACCATTTCTGGACCTGTGATTTGACTATCACCCACCTCTGCCCAACAAAGAGGTGACCGGCATTTACGCCCGTACAATGCCTCGAATGGAGCAGCTTTAATGCTTGTGTGGTAGCTGTTGTTGTACGAAAATTCCACAAGTGGCAGGTGTTTTTCCCAACCATTGCCAAAGTCAATTACGCACGCCCGAAGCATGTCTTCTAGAGTTTGAATAGTGCGCTCAGACTGTCCATCTGTCTGAGGATGATAAGCTGTGCTCATGTCTAAACGAGAACCAAAAGATTTGTGCATTGCTTGCCACAGTTCTGAAGTAAGACGTGCGTCACGATCAGAGATAATAGAGGTTGGCACCCCGTGCCTCGAAACCACTTCTTTTAAGTAGATGTCTGCTAAGGTAGAGAACTTGTCTGTTTCTTTAATGGCCAGGAAGTGAGCAGACTTTGTGAGTCGATCCACGATCACCCAAATAGTATCATTTCCGCGCTGAGATCTAGGTAAGCCTGTAACAAAATCCATGGAAATTTGTTCCCATTTCCATTGTGGTATCTCAGGTTGTTGAAGTGGACCTGAAGGTTTCTGGTATTCGGCTTTGACTCTCGCACAAGTCAGGCACTTGCTAACGTATGTTGCTATGTGGGCCTTCATGCTAGGCCACCAGTATGTAGTTTTGATATCGTGGTACATTTTATCCGAACCTGGATGTACCGAGTAGCGAGACTTATGAGCTTCATCCATTACAAGCTCGCGTAAGTTACCATAGAGTGGGACCCAAATGCGTCCTGTTACGTAATAAGCACCATCTTCCTTCTGTTCTAAGCGTTGCCTTGAGCCACGTAGGGCTTCAGCCCTGACGTTGTCTGGTTTCAATGCTTCTACCTGAGCATTTCGTATCTGGGATGGAAGACTAGACTGTATAGTGAGTTGTAAAGCTCGCACGCGCTTAGGCGCGGTGTCCTTTCGACTGAGGGCGTCAGCCACAACATTGGCTTTGCCTGGGTGGTACCTGATTGAGCATTCGTAGTCGTTTAGCAGTTCGACCCATCGTCGTTGTCGCATATTCAGTTCCTTCTGTTTGAATATATGTTCGAGGCTTCTGTGGTCAGTGTAGATAGCACATTTGGTACCGTACAAGTAGTGTCTCCATATCTTAAGTGCAAAAACAACCGCTCCCAGCTCTAAATCATGTGTAGTGTAATTCCGTTCGTGAACCTTAAGTTGGCGTGAAGCATAAGCAATAACTTTATCCCGCTGCATTAGCACACATCCAAGACCTTGAATTGATGCATCGCAGTAAACTACAAAATCGTCCGTGCCTTCAGGCAATGAGAGGATAGGTGCGCTACAAAGTCTATCCTTTAAGTGTTGGAACGCTGTTTCCTGTGCATTACCCCAACGGTAAACAACACCTTTCTGTGTCAGTAGTGTAAGCGGCTGAGCAATCTTCGAGAAGTCTTTGATGAATCGTCTGTAATAACCTGCCAGACCCAAGAATTGGCGTATTTCTGTTGGTGTGCGAGGTGCAGGCCAGTTCTTGATCGAATCTACCTTGGATGGATCAACATGGATCCCATCCTTGTTTACTACGTGGCCTAGGAAGTGGACTTCACGAAGCCAGAAGTCGCATTTTGAAAACTTAGCGTATAGCTGTTCCGTTCGAAGAAGTTCCAAAATAAGTCGTAAGTGCTGCTCGTGTTCCTCCCGACTCTTCGAGTAGATCAGGATGTCGTCGATGAAAACAATGACAAACTTGTCAAGATAAGGTTTGCACACCCTGTTCATAAGATCCATGAAAACCGCAGGCGTGTTCGTTAACCCGAAAGGCATGACCAGAAACTCGTAGTGGCCGTAGCGTGTTCTGAACGCTGTTTTGGAGACGTCCTCATCCCGGACTCTCAGTTGATGATACCCTGACCTTAGATCAATCTTCGAGTAATAGCTCGACCCTTGCAACTGGTCGAATAAGTCGTCGATGCGTGGAAGAGGATAACGATTCTTCACCGTCACCTTGTTCAGTTCGCGATAGTCTATACACATGCGGAAGGTACCGTCCTTCTTCTTTACAAACAGTACTGGAGCTCCCCAAGGCGAAGAGCTAGGACGTATGAAACCCTTTTCCAAGAGTTCTTGCAGTTGCTTAGACAGTTCTTCCAGTTCGGTTGGAGCTAAGCGATAAGGTGCTCGAGCTATGGGTGCTGCTCCTGGAGCGAGCTCGATCTGAAATTCAACCTGACGGTGAGGCGGTAACCCAGGTAACTCTTCAGGAAACACTTGAGGAAAATCGCGTACTACTGGAATATCCTCAATCTTTTTCTCTTTCTTCGACGTATCGGTAACGAGTGCTAAAACAGCTGTGTGGCCCTTACGTAAACACTTCTGAGCCTTCAAGAAGGATATGATGCCACTCACGACACCACTCTTGTCGCCTTGAACTTCGAGAGGTTCTTTACCAGAACGGGGAATACGAATGATCTTCTCCTTGCATAGGATCTCTGCTTGTTGTTGGGATAACCAATCCATACCGATGACAATGTCGAAACTACTCAGAGTTATAGGAATGAGATCGATGGAGAAAGTCTGACCAGCGAGGATAAGATTACAACCTTGAACTATGTGTGTGGCCTCTAAACTTTTACCGTTAGCTAACTCTACGACATGTTTGGTGTTCAAAAGTGTTGGTGCACGTTTAAGCATTTGACTAACTTTCAGAGACATATAACTGGTATCCGCACCCGAATCAAATAATACAGTAACATAAAAGTCGTCGAGAAGAAACTTACCCATAACCACGTTAGGATCGTTCCTTGCATCCCCCTGACCAATCACAAATGCACGCCCCCTAGCACCATTGTTGTTGTTGTTTCCCCCATTGTTGTTGTTCCCATTGCCCTGGTTGTTGTTGTTATTCTGATTCTGGTTTAACTGTGGGCAATCACGTTTGAAATGACCTTCAGCCCCACACTGGAAACACCCCCGGTTCCCTCGCTGTGGCTGTTGTTGCTGGTTCTGTGGAGCTGGTAGTGGGAGTTGCTGATTCTGATTTGCAGGTCGCGCACTCCTGCAGTCTTTAGCTTCATGCCCTAGCTTGAAACATCTCTGACAACGTTCCTTGCGACACCGTCCACTGTGATGTCTGTTGCACCGATTACATAGTGGATGAATTCCCCGATATCCACCCTGTCCACCAGACGACTGCTGACTCGGACCCTGATAATCATTGGTCTTGCGTTGCTGAGCTTGAGACTGAACAGTAGCTGAACCTTTGCTGGAATCCCCCTCCCATTTCCGCTTGTTGTCACTGGGAGTAGCAGGAGTAACTGAAGTAGTAGCGGTAGTAGTACTGATGCGTTTAGGCAACTTGTTCTGCTCCACCGCCTGATCCGTGAGACGGTGAGCCAACTGGACAACCTGCTGGTAGGTGGCAAGGTTTACTGAAGTCACATGACTTTGGATCTCTGGCACTAAACCACCGAGATAAAGTTCGATACGCTTAGCTGGAGGGTCCACCATAGTAGGACACAGTAATGCTAGCTCATTTGATCTCTTTGTATACGCCTCAATCTCTGACCCCGTCATCTTGAGGTTAAAGAACTCGACCTCCAGCTTATGAATGTCGTCACGACTGCAGTATTCCTCCTTGATCATTTCCTTAAAGTTGTTCCATGGGGTGGCGTTAGCTGCTACCAACCCTAGTATCTGTACCAGAGCTTTCCACCATGTGAGGGCTAAACCCTCGAGAGTACCAGTAGCATACTTCACCCTGCGTGCCTCAGGGCATTCACACATTTCGAACACAGACTCTAGCTTCTCGAACCAGTGGAGAAGGCCTACGGCTCCTTCAGTGCCGCTGAAAGTAGTTGGACGACAGTCCATGAATGTCTTGAAAGTGCAAACAGGTGGTTGACCTGTTGTGTAAGAATCAGAGTAAGGTTAAACACAAGAGTTGGTTTAGGAATGTAGGATCTAAGGATCCTAGTGTGAGTTGTAACTGCAGGGTATACCTCCTGCTTGTGCGGCTGCAACGGCCGCAGTAACTCGTTCGTTAATGAGAGCCGTCAACTGGGCTTGTGTCATGTTGATACGTCCAGACATGATCTTCATAGTAAAGATAATGTGAGTGAGATAGGTTCGCGAATAGTGCGATGACAGAAAAGAGTGAGCACACAAGTGTTCTCAAGCAATAACATATAGTAGGTTCTGTAATCTAAGCATACCACGAGCAAAGTTCTATGTAATTCTAGCAAGTAGATGAGGTAACATGAATAGTAGTACCTATGATGTTGAGTCTTGCACGTGGAGCGAAGCGTCGTTGTGGATCGTTGAGCACTGTTCTGGTTATAGTTTGGTTTTAACAAAATTGTTTTCCCCTTATTAAAACCGAGTTCTCTATAACCAATGGCTCTGATACCAATCTGTCACACCCCCAAAATCCACACGCGGAGTATCACCGCTTGGAGGCGTGACTGACCAGGATCAAGCCACCAATCATATCAAACATAATGAGTATCAAATGTAATTTAAACCAAACGATATGAAAGGTGTTCAAACAAAACATGTTAAGTGTATAGCGGAAGCATAAAGCGTAAACCCAACGTAAGTAATAAATTCAAAAGTTTAAATGTGCTATCATAAGTTCCACAATCCGTGCCCACAACGACCTGCTCCTCCCCGTGCAAACTCCATATGTACCTAAGGTCCTGCAAGGCATGCAGCAGAGAGTCAACAACTAGTTGAGCGAGTTCACAGTTAATAGTTCAGTAATAGTAATAGTATAGTAAGACTTGTATTCGTTCATTTAGTCATGTATCATATCAGTTCATATCGCGGCCCTCTAGGCATGTGTGCGATGATAAGGGGAAACTTCCCGAGTATTCTAGACTAGGTATATTTGTATCGCGGCCCCCCGGCATGTGTGCGAAGTTTAGTGTATAGTTCGCGGCCTCCTTAGGCATGTGTGCGAAGATTAGTCATAATATCGCGGCCAAACCTGGCATGTGTGCGAAGATCAGTCATATTATCGCGGCCAACCCCTGGCGTGTGTGCGAAGATCAGTTCTATGAGTATCACTAGTCTAGCCGTATCTTATCAATAACTCTTCCTCACCCGAGGACCATATAACTAAGTTCCATAACTAGGTAAGTACAAATAAATAATCCAAACCCATTCCCACCCCGGGAATCCCATGCCTTGGCTGTGTGAACTCACCTTGGGTTTGCTCGGTATGCTAAGTAAAGTGCTCACAATTAATCAGTCACGTCCTATAATATGCACGTATACTTAATCAGTTAAGTTCGTATAGATTTACATACCATCTATGTCACTAGGTGCGTTTAAGCAGTTATCACCCATCAGTTAATTAAAGCCATGCAATACATGCTTGACAGGATTAACAGGCAGTTATCATGCTCTACACAGTTAACACATTGAACAAGATTACACACTCCAATGTTACATGTTTAACGGAGTCACTTGACTTAACGAAGTTAACAATTGAATAGAGTTAATACTTGATTTCGTTGAATGGTGTTTTCGTCCGCCCAGAGCATATCATCAACATCAATCAGTAGTTACGTAAATCGGAATCCTATTTATCATCATCGATTAAAGCATTACAACTTGAATAACCATTAATCAATCAAAACAGATCGTGCATATACATGGTTTACTAGATCATTATTCAATTACCTAATACAACCATAACTTTATCATATCAGATTAATCATCCACCTTCAATTCAACATTTAATCATCACAACATCATGAGGCACAAGTATATTAAATCAAAACTTCCTGGCATTGCACATGCACTAAAGACAAATATGGCCACCAATATTCATGCATACATCATGCAACCTCATGGATTTTAGAGCACAGTGGCCGACAAATAAAGTGATAGCTATCTAACCTTCACATGCAATTCATTATTATCAACACCAATATTCAACCAGATCTATTTTCATAACTACCGAATTTACTACATCACCATGTAATCAAGATCAGCACATAACATCATGTATCAATCTTAAAATATATATATCCAAAGAACTCGAACCAAGCAAGGGGTAACAGTACACTAACCGAGAGAAACGATGTGAAAAATCACAAGGGTCTTCGAGGGTGAGAAGGGCTGCGCCGGGTTTAAAGAAGAAGGGAAGATAGATAGGGTTTTCTTATGTTATCACCTCCTAGTTTACGTAGGGTTTGGAACAAAACATATAATAACAAATCAACACTGGGCCCAAAAGCCCAGCTGATCTCGCCAACAAGCTTTTGACGAAAACACTAAGGTGTTTTCATCCAATAGTGTTTTCATGGGTGGGTGGGTGTTTTCGGTCATGGGGGTTGATTTCGAGAGTTCCATATTTGTATTTTAACTCCCCAACACAATATTAATAATATTAATACAACACATTATTATAAACATGGACACTCATAGTGCACAACAATATACAACACACTTAAGACACACCATTTATATCATATAAATCAAACACGGTTTAGCGCGTTACAAATGCGTACAGTTGTGGATCAAACCTTTAAACAATTATCGTGTAATAAATGCGAAAACAGAATCTCAGAAACTCGGGTTGTCTCAGAGGTCATAACTGCACTGTAGCAGGGAGTGAAAAAGTCTTCTCTGTCAGGCGCGTGGGCGACCACGCGCGCGTGATAACCGTCAGCGGAAAGGTCGCTGACCACGTGTCGCCTTGTAACTCGCCTATTTTGAACGTGTTGAGGCGGTTTACTGTATCGCATTTATTGCGATGAGTATATAAAGGGGGAACCGTTTGGTTTCTCCTCACTGTTCAAATTTTTCGAAAAAATTTCTGGTGAGAGAGAGAGAGCATTCCCTTCGTCTTCTCCGATCAATCTGTCTTTTATTCCGGTAATCTTTTGAGTTTTCGGAGTTTTTCCTTAACTCGAAATTTCTGTTCTACATTTTCTGATGGCTGATCCATCTAACCCACATAATGTGGAGGGTGAAAACCCTGAAGCATCTTCTCCGGTGGCCGGAGAAGAAGAAGATGATGGTGGCAGTGTTCCTGGTGGTGGCCTACCACCATTGAAGTGGTCGAGAGCTTCATTCGACCAACTGATGGCCAAGATTGAGATGCCTCACGAGTATGGGGCTACTTATCCCCAAACTGGTGATACTGGTGCCTGTGCTCCGGCCGGTCACATCACCATGTGGGCCGAGTGTTTTACTGATGGTAACCTTCGTTTTGTCATTAACAATTTTTGTTCTCAGGTCTTGGAACATTACAAGATCCATATCTCCCAGATGAGTCCTTTTGGGATGATCCATATTAGACATTTTGAATCAACTTTTCGTGCTCTTGGTCTGCCGGTTACCGTTGAAAATTTCCGGGGGTTTTACCAGTTGACGGTGAACACCGGTTTCTTTTCTTTTAGAGAACGGTATGGAAGCATCAAGTTGATGACCCCTCCGAAGGGTATTACGAAGTGGAAGTGTAAGTTCTTTTACGTTAAAGCTGCCGCAGTTGTTGTGGACATGACTATGCGGAACGTCAATGAGCCTATCCCTGCGGAGGATATTGCTATGCCTACCGCGGAGACTGCGGAGTGGTTCTCAAGGCTGAAACCCATTGAGCATAGGCAGCTGACCAACAATGAGTTGTGGGTGCTGCGGATGATGTTGACCCGGCCTAAGAGGAATTTCACGCCTGTGGTGCGGGAGAAAACTGGTGGTAAGTGTTACCACTCTTTTGCGGTTGTTTTATTCCCGTGTTTGTTATTAATTTGGACATGTATTATCAGAAATTGTGGAAGTGTGGAAGATATTTGATCCAACTTTTACTGGCAAAGTTGATCTTGTTCCGACTGCGGAAGGTAAAGGTTTTAACTTGACGATTGTCCCTCTCTTCCGCGTTGCTTCACGCGAGGTGATGACTGCACCCCTGCCGCAGGGCAAAGGTATTACTCATAACCTTTATTGCTTTACAAGGTTTGTTGCTGATATTCTATACGCAGGTACACTTGGGAACCTTGGTAAATTTGAGTCAAAGGGTGCCCCCAAAAAACATGCGGAGAAAAAGCATGTGGATAAACCTGGGCGGAGTCGCGGTGTGAAGAAACCTGATGTATCTGTTGTTCCGCCTTTGGTGAAGCAAGCAGCAGGTATTTCTCGTTGTCATTTCCGCAGATATACCGATTACGTGGTAGTATCTGACACCCTAGAGGGCTTGGGTGTTCCAGGTGTTGGTGCGGCCACCGGTGGAACCACTGCGGGTTCGAAACCTGGTGATGAAAAGAAGAGGAAAACGGAGGAAGCTGGTGATGGTGGGGGAAAGAGGTCGAAGATTCAGACCAGGCGCAAGGCTTTTGCCATACCAAGGAAGCCTGCGGTTGTTTCTGGTATGTGATGCATGACTAACAAATATTTTGTGCTTATACTTGTACTTTAAAGTATTTCTGTGTTGATTTCAAAACCGCAAGATGAAGGGTTCTTCGACTTTGATGCTCCTCCTCCCCCTCCTCCGCATGACACTGCTGCGGGTGCGGGGGTTCATAAGGTTGTTACTCCTGAAGCCTCTGTGCGGGGGGTGGACACTGGAAAGGGTCCCGCGGCTCAAATCCATGACACGGTTGATTCGAGTGATAATGTTATCACCCCAGAGGATACTGTTGATATGGATTTGAAGTTTGGTGACACCGGAAAGCCAAAGTCTCCTGCTGCCGAGAAGGCTTCCGGTTCCGCTGGTGGTGCAGGTTTTGTAGAGACTCCTATTCAGCCTGAAGAGTCTGAATTGGAGTATTATTATCGCTCCTACACAGAAAACCGGGCCATGTCTTACCACCGCCCTCCGTGGTCTGTAATGCAAGGGGATGACACTTCCGCTGATCCCTCTGCGTGTAGGGAGATTTTGGGTGGTCTGGGCACCCCATTTGAAGTCAACCGGGCCCGTGCCTTACCAAATGAAGCCCAGATTAACCAACTCTCCTCCCTGCTGGTTGGGAGTTCTGTAATGGCCAGCACCATTATGGAAAACTATAAGGTGTTGACGCGCCGGGAGGAAGAGAATGTGCGGTTGCGTGCAGAGGCTGAGGAAATGGTGAAGGCTGCACGTGAGGGTGCAGAGCAGCTTGAGAGGGATAGAGCTGCGTTTGAGAAGCATAAGCAGACTGAAGAGTGGGCTGCAACTGCTGAGCTTAAACAGGTTCGTACTCTTGCAAAACTGCAGTCTGATGAGCGTAAGCGTTTTAAAGAAACCCTTTCTGATGAGCGCAAGACGCTATCTGATGAGCGCAAGACTTGGAAAGAATCTTGGGGTAAACAGAATGAAACTCTCTTTCATGTTCGTCAGGAGCTTATAAATGCCAAGGCAGCAATTTCTGCGTTGGCTAAAGAGAAAGCTGAGGCCGTTACGGCTGCCCAAGGGGCCAAGGAAGCAGAGGTTCGTCTTGCCAAGGCTCTGGAAGAGGCCAAGGAGGCGGAGGCTTGTGCTGCAAAAGCTCTTGAAGGGACAAATGTTGACCGCACTAGGTTAAGCAAAACTATCTTGGACCTTCAGGTATAAGTTTTTCCTAACTTTGAAATTGTGTCTCACAAGTTTGTTGATTCTTTTTGTATACTTCTGATTCCTTGTTTAAAAGGCTGAAGTGCGGACCCGGGGGGCCGCTATTGAGGAAATCTCTGCCCGTGCTGCTGAAGCTGAAGTGCGGGCAAGAGAGGCTGAAGAGGCTAGGGATAGCCACGCTTCTTCACTTGAGTTGCTCAAGGCTGATCATGAATGGATGCGTATGCACGGGATCGGGCATGTAAGTATCCGTTGCCTTGTTATTTTTGTTGTAAATTTGCCTTTGATAACCATTGTATTCATGTTTCGCAGATTGTTACTGCCATTCTTGACGCACCCGAGACCGTAGCAGGTGTTAACGAGATCAGGGAGCGTGCCCGGGATGCTGGTTTCAAAGCTGGCTACAACCGCTGTATTAGTCATTTGAACGTTGCAGCGCGTGGCGGGCTTACTGATGAGCGGTCTGGGTTTCATGGCGTGGACACTGAAGCGCTTCTTGCTGCTGCGATTAAGGAGTTTAATGATACAACCCTCACAGATCTTGAAGAACTTGAAAAGTGTCTAGAAGCGGAGGATTATGTGGACCGCTTGCGAGTCTTATACGCTGATGAAGACGAAGATGAGGAAAAACCAGATGTTGAGGGCACGGATGGTGCGGGCCCCAGTTTCACAAAGGAAGATTAGATTGGCCTGCGTGCCTCTTTTGTTTCCTTATGTAACCGTTACAAAACTTTATGTAAATTCCTTGTGCAGGAATTTTTTGAATATAAAGAATTGTTGTTTCAATTTTTACAAGTGTTTTTAGTACTTGCATGTTTGAATTTGTATGCGTTTAGTGTTACTGTGAGTAATACTAAATCTGTAATTGCCTTTTGCATATCTAGGTGATATGCAAGTATGAAGATTTGTCTCTGGTTAGACAAATAGTATTGTCATTGCTGGCCTATTACAATAGTTGCGTGTGGTTACCATTCTGTGTGGGTATCACGAATGAAGATTTTGCTAATCTGTTTTTGTGTATACCTCAGAGTGGAACACGCATTTGTAATAGAAATAAATAAACAATATTGCATTAAATCGTCTATTTATTTATTTGCAAATGGCCTGCGGCCCAATAGATTACATGCAGAAAACATGGCTTACATATAACAGCGGCGAAGTTGTTGTGCGTTCCATGTGCGTGCGATAGTTTCGCCTTCTAAGGTTTGTAGTTTATACGCGCCTTTGCCAAGGACCTCTTGGATGAGGTATGGTCCTTCCCACTTGGGGGCAAGTTTCCCTGGGCGTTCTGCGTTGGATGCTTCGTTGTCACGAAGGACGTAGTCTCCAGGGTTGAAAGTACAAATGCGAACGCGTGCATTGTAGTACTTTTCTAACTTGGTTTTGTACTTGGCCTCGTTGATGGCAGCGTTTTCGCGCCTTTCTTCCAAGAGGTCTAAGTCAACCCTGCGTTCCTCATTGTTGTCCATCTTGTTGATGGCCAACATTCTAGGTGAGGGGAGGCCTACTTCCGCGGGGATCACCGCTTCAGTACCGTAGACCAGGCTGAAGGGGGTCTCGCCGTTGCTTGTTTTTGGGCTTGTCCTGTGAGCCCATAAAATACTTGGGAGTTCATCCACCCAGCCGCGTCTGGCTGTTCCCAACCGTGCTTTGATGCCTTCGACTAAGCTTTTATTGATACTCTCGACTTGGCCGTTCCCTTGCGGATGCGCCACTGAGGAGAATATGTGTTCAATGTTTAGCTCTTTTAGCCATTTTTGAAAGTCGTCAGCAGCGAAGTTGGTACCGTTGTCGGTGACGATGCACATTGGTAGACCGAAACGACAGATGATATGTTCCCACACGAATTTCCTTGTTATCATAGCGGTGGTTGATGCAAGTGGCTTTGCTTCTACCAATTTTGTAAAGTAATCAACAGCTACTATGATAAATTTCACTGCTCCTGGTGCGTCTGGAAATGGTCCCACCACATCGATTGCCCATTTTTGGAATGGCCATGCGGTGGTGACGGGGATCAAGTTGTTCTTGGGACGCAAGGTCTTGGGAGCATGTCGCTGACAATTGAAACACTTGCGTAAGACTTTGACTGCATCCAGGTGCATGCCCGGCCAATAGTACCCGGCGTTCATGATTTTGGCCACCACCATGCGTGGTCCTGCGTGTATGCCACATATCCCCTCGTGAATTTCTTTGATAAGGTATGTGGCATCTTGGGGGTTGACGCATCGTAGGAGTGGCCCCAGGTATGATTTACGGTATAAGATACCGTCTACCATTTGGTAATGACACGCTTTGTATTGCAACTTGCGTGCCTCTGCTTTGCTTTCGGGAGTAACCCCTGATTGTAAGTATGCAATGAGCGGTGTCATCCAGGATGTTGTACCGTATTGGATGACATTGACTTGGCGCAGGGGTACCGAAGGATTTTGCAGGATTTCGATGCGTACCTCTTTTGCCAGGTGTTGGAAGCTGGTGGACGCAAGTTTTGATAGTGCGTCCGCGGGTTTATTTTCACTCCTGTTGATGTGGCGAATATTGAAGGAGGTAAACTTTGACTTCAGTTGCAGGGCTTGTTCGAGATAGAGGATCATGGTATCCCCCTTTGCGGCATAGTCACCGCGTATCTGCCCTGCAACTAGTAGTGAATCGACGTGTGCTTCCAAATGTTTGACGTCGAGTTTAATTGCTAAACGCAACCCTGCCAGTAGAGCCTCATACTCTGCTTCGTTATTCGTACTTTCGAAATCGAGGCGTATTGCGTAGGTTAGCTCTTGGCCATCGGGGCTGACAAGTCGCAAACCTGCGCCAGAACCATCTTCGTTGTATGCACCATCTGTAAATAGTGCCCAGGTTTCTGTGGAGGATGGTTGTGATACAGGGTTTTGTTCTTCTTCGCATTCTTGGATGCGGTCTGCTGGTATTTCAGCGACGAAGTCAGCTAAGACCTGGCCTTTGATTGCGGGGCGCGGCTTATAGTTCAGTGAAAGCGCGCCCAGCTCGATTGCCCATTTTGCTAACCTCCCAGAGATGTCGGGTTTTGATAGGATCGGGCCAATCCTATAGTTGGTTAACACTGTGATGACGTGGTTTGCAAAGTAACGTCGTAAACGTCTCGATGCGTGCATTAGGGCCAGTACCAATTTTTCCATGATGGAGTACCTTGTCTCTAGGTCGTTGAGCATTTTGCTGATGTAGTAGATGGGTGTTTGGACTCCTTCTCGCTCCACTATAAGTACCGCGCCTACCGCGTTGTCCGCAGCAGACAGGTATAAGATAAGTGGCTCATCTTTTCGTGGTGCGGTTAAAGTTGGGAGTTGGATCAAACACTCTTTCATTTCCCGGAAACCTTTTTCGGCCTCTGCGGTCCATTGGAATTGTTCCTTTTTTAGACAGCTCCGCAGGGTCTTGATGAAAGGGTAAGACTTAGCTGCATGGTTGGCTAAGAATCTATTGAGTGCGGCTAGCCTACCGGCTAGTCGTTGCATTTCCTTCATCGTAGAAGGTGATGGCATGCGCTCGATCGCCTGAACTTTCTCCGGGTTCACCTTGAATCCATCTTTGGTTACGATGAATCCAAGGAATTTGCCTTCTTCCATTCCAAACGAGCATTTCCCTGGGTTGAGCTTCATGTTGACGCTTCGCAGAGTTTGGAATGTTCTTTCGATATCGTCGAGCATGGTGTTTTCCTCCATGCTCATGACGACCAGGTCGTCCATATAGATTTCGACACTCTTGCTGATTTGACCGCGAAAGGTGTCGTTCATCAACTTTTGATAGGTTGCGCCCGCGTTGCGCAGCCCGAACGGCATTTTGGTGTAGCAGTAATTCCCGGTAGGAGTGCGGAATGCCGTTTTATCTTCATCTTCGATTGCCATTTGTACTTGGTGATAGCCTTTGTAACAATCGAGGAAGCACTTCCATCGGAATGGTGCGAGGTTATCGACCTTCTCGTCGATCTCTGGAAGTGCGTAACAATCCTTGGGGCAGGCCTTGTTGAGGTCTTTGTAATCGACACACATGCGCCAGCCCCCGCTTGGTTTTTCTACCATGACTGGGTTGGACAGCCAAGTCTGGTATTTCACCTCCCGCAGGATGCCTGCGGAGAGCAGTTCCTGTACCTGCTCTTCCATCGCCGCATTTTTTGCTGATCCAAGGTGGCGTTGGCCTTGGATCACGGGCTTGATACCCGGCATGGTATTCAAGAAGTGTTGCGCAATTTCGCGTGGTACCCCTGTCATATCTGCGGGTGTCCACGCAAAAATATCTTGGTTCCTGAAGAGTAGTTGCTTCAGGCGCGCTTTGATGGTAGGTGTTAGGGCGTGGCCTAACGTAACCGTTTGTTCTGGGTGTCTTGCATTAAGAACCCATTTTTCTGGTTGAGTGTTGGGGGTAGGCCTTGCTACCTTTGTCGGACGCAGTTCGTCCGTAGACATGACTTCTCTTTGGGCGTATATTATCGCGATCCCCGTTTCGGTTGGAAAACCGATGGCAGAGTGGGGGACGGATGTTATCATGTTGAAGTCGCCTTGGGATTCCCTCCCGAGAATTACGTCATACTTTGAGGTGTGAGGTAAAACCATGAAGTTCACCTCCTCCGTCCTTGTGTGCCTTCCGTTGGTAAGGCGCACAGGGAAGGTAATTTGTCCCAGGGGGAATACGGTTTCCCCTGAAAACCCCGCCAACGGGTAGTCCGCTGGCTGCAGTCGATCTTTGTCTTCTTGATCGAACTGGTTGAAGCACTGCTCGTATATAATATCGGACGTACTGCCCGGGTCGATGAACAATCGTTCGGTGCAGTAGTGAGCAAGGTGCCCTGTGATAACCACGGCGCGCCTTGTTGGGTTCGTAGGCTTTAGGGTAGCCGGCCCTAATTAGGGTTAGCCTGCCCTAGTTAGGGTTAGCCGGCCCTAGTTATTAGGCCCACTTAGTTAACTTGTTGACCAAGTAGGAAACCCTAATCTTGTTCTATAAATACCTATGATGTAATTGTAATCTGTATCATTCTGAAAACAGTTGTGAGCATCTAATAAAAGTAAAACCCTAGTTGCAACCCGTGGACGTAGGTCACCTTGACCGAACCACGTAAATTCTCGTGTTCTTTATTTTCTGCTAGTGTGTGTGTGTGTTTGTTCCGCTTCCGCTCGAGCCTACTCTGATCCGATACCCCTAACAAGTGGTATCAGAGCCAAAGGTTCAGTAAAATACACGGTTCACACGGTTATCGCAGGAGAAGGAGAGAGCTGGACGAGAGATCTTGATCTGCTGTTGCTGCCGTCGCCGCTGACTTGTTTACGGCCCGTACCTATTCTCTGGTTACGGCTCGTAAGGTCTAGGGTTTGCGCCGTAGGGTTTGCTGTTGCAGATCTGGTGGTTTTGGGGTGTTTGGCGATTAGGGTTTCGGTTCTTGAACCCTGGTTATTCGCTGGTTTACGCTCGGGTTTGCAGGAGAAGTCGCTGGTTCGGGTACTTCGGGTTTCTGGTTTATTGAAAATTGCTCGGGTTTCGGTTGCTTGGTTCCTTGTGGTTTTTTCTGGTTTTTCTCGTTTGCTATGGCTGAAGACGGGAAGTTCCGAATCGAGAAGTTCAACGGTACTGATTTTGCTTGGTGGAGAATGCAAATAGAGGCGTTGCTTGGTGAATGCGATTTGGATGTGGTATTGGAAGAAAAACCTGCTGGAATGGATAAAGCTGCTGAAGCAATTTGGAACTCAAAGGACAAAAAGGCAAGAGGTAAAATTACATTGGCTTTGACGAGGAGCGTTGCATTTAATATCATGAAAGAAACTGCTCGTGATATGTTAGAAGCTCTGTCAAATATGTATGAGAAGCCGTCTGCCGGTAATAGGGTATTCTTGATGAGAGAACTGTTTAATAAAAGGATGAACGAGGGCAGTTCAGTTGCTGATCACATTAACGAGGTCAATTCAATTTTGTCCAGGTTAGCAACTGTGGGCATGAAGTTGGATGATGACACTCAGGCTGTGGTTTTGTTATCTTCCTTACCTGATAGCTGGTCAGGATTTGTGACAACGGTCACTGAAACTGCTGGAACTGGAAATTTGAAGTTTGATCGGGTCCGGGATAGTGTTTTGGGTGAAGACGTTCGCCGGAGGAACACTAATGGAGGATCTACTTCTGGTGGTATGCTCAGTGTTAGCAGGGGAAGAGGTAAAAATAGAAGCAGTGGGAGTCGTGGGAAAAGCTTGTCTAAAGCTGGGAAGAATGTGAGGTGCTGGAACTGTGGTGAAAAGGGGCATGTTAAAAACGAGTGTCCTGATCCTAAGAAAGAGGATGGTAAGCAGCATGTAAACAATGTTGTGTCAGATGAATCTGACGGTGACGTACTGGTTTGCTGTGAAGAGTCTATAGATTCTTGGGCTATGGATTCTGGTTCTTCGTTTCACGCCATGCACAGCGGGGAGACGATGGTGAATCTGAAAAAAGGAGACTTTGGAAAGGTACGATTAGCTAACGGTCATGTTCTTAATGTTACGGGTATGGGAGATGTCAATCTGAAGACTCCACTGGGCACTACATGGAACTTAAAGAACGTCAGGGTAATTCCAGGTTTAACGAAGAAACTTATTTCTGTTAGTCAACTGGATAAACAAGGACTAGATGTTAAGTTTGGTGGTGGGAAGTGGAAGGTCATTGATGGAAATCTTGTTGTTGCCTGTGGAAGGAGACGAGGATCGTTGTATCTAGTTGAGATACCTGCTGAGGGAGTAGCCGTCCCTGTACAGCATAAAGTCTGGTTCACTGAATCTAGTAAGCGGAAGAGGGTTCAATTTGCGAACTTGAATCTTGGTGCTTTGGGGATGTCAGTTGAATGTGGTCGAGGGTCTAAGTTTAAGCCAGTCAGGGGATTTGGTGATAGTGGGAGCATGGGTCGTGTTCCGGGTACAATCACAAAGAACCGTTGGGTTTTGAAGACGAAGATTCCAACTGAAGAAAAAAGCTCTCCTGAAAATAGTTTGCAAAATGTGGAGAGTGGTATTAATTCTCGGTGTATCTCTGGAGCTGGTGGATCGTGCAAGCCGGTTGAGATAGAGAATGGGTCTGATAAGACTGTTGGGTTGGAGCTTGTGGGAGCTTCAACTGGTCTCTCAGTTACTTGATGAGAGGTGTGGTTGCAACTAGGTGGCTTGGATGTGACTGAAGTCTTAGCTTGTTCTTGGAACTGGAGGCTGGGAAGACTTGAACGTAAAGATTACTGAAGTTACTGGTGATAGGTTTCTTGGATGCACTTTGTGGACTATGCAAAGCCTCCGAGTGGGAGATTGTTGGGTTCGTAGGCTTTAGGGTAGCCGGCCCTAATTAGGGTTAGCCTGCCCTAGTTAGGGTTAGCCGGCCCTAGTTATTAGGCCCACTTAGTTAACTTGTTGACCAAGTAGGAAACCCTAATCTTGTTCTATAAATACCTATGATGTAATTGTAATCTGTATCATTCTGAAAACAGTTGTGAGCATCTAATAAAAGTAAAACCCTAGTTGCAACCCGTGGACGTAGGTCACCTTGACCGAACCACGTAAATTCTCGTGTTCTTTATTTTCTGCTAGTGTGTGTGTGTGTTTGTTCCGCTTCCGCTCGAGCCTACTCTGATCCGATACCCCTAACACGCCTATCGCGCGGTCCGCCTCGGACTTTTGGAAAGACGACTTGCTCGTCCTTCCAGTCATTGTCCGGTCTTCTCGCCGCCTTACGCGGTCTTCCTTTTCCTCCATTGATCATGTGGGTAGAGGCCACGTACATGGCCCTCTTACCCGTGGAGGTGCCCTCGTTGTGGGGAGTGATGCGCTTGGTAGCTTTTTGTGCGCCTGTCAACAGGTGTTGCAGTTTCCCCTCTTTTAGGGCTCGCTCAATCTCCAGTCGGAGACTGATGCAGTTGTTCGTGGTGTGGCCCGAGTCCTTGTGATACTCGCAGTAGAGTGCGAGATCTTGATTCTTTTTTGACTTCATTGGCTGGGCCGGTCTCAGGAATTGTGCATCCGTGAGGAGAACGTCGCTTGGCGACTGGTTGATCTCAGTCCAGGTGCGGTCCCGAGACTCTTTCTTTAACGCCCGGTTTTCTCGTTGGGCGTTGATTGTAGCCCTTGCGTCGGGCTGGTTTTTCCGGGGGACATATGGCTTGGGATCGCTGCCGCGATTCCATGTGTCCCTGTTGCGCTTATTGCCGCGCTTGGGCTCTTGGCGGGAAGACTGGCCTTCCGCTTGGGGTTGTGCCTTTGACATGTGCGGTCTGAGAGACCGCTGAGTTTGGGCATATGTTTTGACCTTAGCCATGACATCTTCCCACTTCTTAGGCAAGTCGTTGCCACCGGAAATATTCATAACCATTTGTTCATCTTTGACTGCAACAATGAAATGGTTACGTGCCATCTGGTTGTCAACGTCGCCTATCTCTAGGATCTCTTTATTGTAACGGACAACGAATGCGTCAAGCGATTCGTTGTCTCTGCGCCAGATGTTCATGACGTCCATTGAATCACGTTCATGGCGTCGTTGCTGGCTGAAGTGCGCGAGGAACTTTTGCTGTAAGTCCTCGAATGAGGTTAGTGACCCTGGTGGGAGAGAATCGAACCATGCCCTGGCCAGACCTGTTAGGGTCTGTGGGAAAAAATGGCACCAGGTAGGTTCGTCCCACTTACCGTTGCACCCAGCACCGACGAAGATGTTGTTTTGATCATCTGGGTCGGTCGAGCCGTTGTATTTCCCAATGTTCAATGGGAATTTTGTGGTGGTGACATCGGCGTTGGCGATCTCTGGGACAAACTTAGAGTTTTCGGCCGCAGATTTCGGCCTGTAAGGTTTGCCCTGGTGGCGCTTTGCAGCGTGGAGGTATGTAGTGCGTGGTTGAGTGGGAGGAACGTAGTTGTGTCCGCCCGGTCTACTGTTGGTGGAATGGGACTCCCCGCGGTATGTACTGTCATCTGGATCAGTATGGCCATACCCTTCATGGTGGGACTGTGGTCCCAAACGACTATGAATGTTTGGGTTGCGGCGCATTGTAGACTGCCGCCTTCTTTCTTCTTGAGAGCCTAAACGGCTATGTACGGAGTCCCTGCGGCGGGACCCGTATGAGGAATCGTCCTCATTGATTGTGCGGACATCACAATAGGAGAAGCCGCGGTCCTCTTGCCTGCTTCTGGAGGCTGGATGTGTGGGGGCCCTGTCGTCGTATCGTAAAATACGACCGGCAGGTGTACGCGGTATCGGGGTAGGTCCGATACCTCCTTGTTCGTCGGCGCAAGCTCTGTTGTACGTTGCGGCCAGAATGGCTGCTTGTTGGTCATACCAGGTATGAGGGCTCATGCCTGGAGGTATGACGGCAGCGTATTGTGACAGATCGTGTCCGAACGTAAGGGATGCGCCCCCTTGCGTTGACGTGCCAATGTGTTGGGCATTTGGGGCTAGGGGAATGGTTCCCACAGGCCCTTGGTTTGCGGGGTTTAGGTTATCCCCGGTAGTGTTGTTTTGACGATCAGACATCTTTGGAAAGAAAAAGGATGATTGGAAAAAAGTGCTAAGAGTAGCGGTGGGCGCCAATGATGAAACAATGGTTAACCGGGTAGGGTTAACTCACTGGTCTCGTCAAGAGGGTTAATCCCTTATTTCCGAGGATCGCTGGCTGGATCGTCTGGTGGTGGGTTTCCTGCACAATGAAACAAACCGTGACTCGTAACAAGGAGGATGGGGTGGGGGGTGCTCCTTGTTACCACTCTCCGGCGTGAGAATCAGTAATTAGCTTGGGAAGCAAAGTATGATAGTAGTAGTAGTGAGAGAGTTGGAAAGTGATACCTCAAACCTGGTTTGGGGTGAGTATTTATAGCCGAGGAGTGAAGGAGGGTAGTTGAGTAGCTAGCCTGACATCGCACAGCTATTTGCAGGTGTGTCAGACCTGTCGGATACTGTGGTGATGCCACGTCCTGCTGTGGTGTTGCCACGTCCTGCTGTGGTGTCAGACTGTTGTACATACGTGGGCCAGTAGGCGACTGTTCCCAGTGCCACTTGCACTGTGGTGTCAGACCCACTTGCCTTGTAGGCAGGATGCGGTGCCAAGCCGCATCGCTGCTTGCGGTCATTGATGTTGTTCCCGCATTGGTTGTTCCATCCATGATTTGCACGGGATGCGGTGTTGTGCCGCATCGCCTGTCGAGTGACTGTTACTGTTGTCCAGATCCCTTGTCGTGACGAAAATGTTCATAGGATGCGGTGCGAGGCCGCATCTCTATGCGTAACAGTAGTTTCCGTCCCTAAGGTAAGTCTTCTCATCAATGGACAGATTGGACCGCAGTGTTCGCGTGTGTCTACGCGGACACTGGAGAGTTAATTGCTGTTGGGGGTTTTTAATGAGGGTAATGGTCATTCGCGGTCGTGCTGACGCGATATTTGGGACCATACCCCTTCATCGCCTAAAATATAAGCTTCATTAAAGGCCTGATAAATAATAGCCATATACCTAAGCTAAAAACATCCATTTATATGTGAAGACAATCACCTGCTCTTATATTTTATGTGTTAAGACTATCATATGCTCTAAACAAATAATAGCCATAACAGAACATGTAATTTAAATGATAACACTTTGATTCCTTTAAAGAAATATGATTAACAAAATCTATAGCCTAAACAATAAATAAACACTAAAATGACTAAAACACTAAGAATATCAAGTTTAATAACAATAATTATACCCGGATCGATACTGATACGATACGATCTATAAGATCGAATGAATGCAAAACAAAAAAAACCCAATACATCCAAGAATCAACAATGAAGAATAACAATCGGATTAAGCTCTAATAAACAAAAAAACATTAAAACAAAGAAAAAAAACCAACAATCGGATTTGGTAAAAACAAAAAACACAAATACAATAAAAAGATTAGAATGATACATGGATATCAAGTGAAAACACAAAGACCCCTTAATATGATATGTTTCGATCTTTTGAATCCACAGAATCCAAAAAGAATCATATAATATCAACAATAAATCTTCATAATACATTAAGAAGGGATTCGTACCTTTGTGATGACCACATTTGATTATCAGAATCAGAAAACAAAATCCATTGAAGATGAAGAACCCTAGATATGAACGAATACAAATAGAAAAACAATCAAAATCAACATTGAATGTTTTTGGACTCATAGATCAACATGACTAATTGAAAGTATCCATGATCTAACCTTGATTTGAAGATCCTTGATGATCGGCTGAGAAGAAAGCGAGAGAGAATATTGTGAAACCCATATGAAAATTGAAGATAGTCCGGGTTATAAGGCTTTTATACCGACACGTATTTTGACCCATATATGTAAAATGGGTCCGCTTTACCCGAGATTTGTAAAGCTTTTCATTTGAAAATGGGAAAACACCAAAGTGACATGTGTCATATATAGCCTAAAAACTGCCATGTGTGATATAGAGGCTAGAAAAAGAACATATGGCATTCTAGGTATGTCTTTTATTAGGATGTATAGATAGATATAGATTGATTTATTATATAAAACTTAAATTTATTTTACAAAATACGTGACCTTTTTTAAAGTGATTTTGAATTCAATTTAAACAGAAAATACTTACCCTTAAATTTTGTTTCTACTATACCCAATTTCAGGTAAACTCAAAGATGTTGACGGTCACGAAAAAAAAAGATGATTATAATGTTTTCAACGCCATGTTTCATGGATGTTCATAATCTAAAATATTTATGATAACTAATTAACTATCTCAACAACTAATATATAATATCATATCAATCATGTTGATTCGTGTAACGATGATCACAAGAGAAATAAGGTTAATGCTATTAGAAAAAAAAAACATTTAAATCTTTGATGGGACGTGGTGTTGTCAGATTTTTTAAAAGTTTATTTTAAAGTTATTGAAAATTTGTACATTGTAGAGAAATTAATATTATTCTGAAAAGAAATTTGATGAATGTTCTCATGTAATGGACAGTTACTTTTAAGATTAAAGAAGCTAACAAGATCCAATCATACCTCTCCTTGTTTAGTCTTTATAAAGGAGTTGAGGTCTGGCTTCACATTCCACATCCCAAATGTTGTATCTATGACTTTGAGCTCCGGGGTAGACACGTAACCCTTGGTTAAAACCTTAATTGCTGGGCATTCTTCGATTTGTAAAGTCTCCAACCTTGGGAATGAGAAAGCCTCCTTCCCTAAGCAAAATCCTTTGAGACTGTCAACATGTTGTAGTGTTAAGGAGTTTAGACGAGGTAAGATAATCTCATTCACTTTGGCATCACATTCTTCTTCTTCTTCTTCCTTCACAATTACCTCCATCTTGGGGCACCAGCTTATACTTAGTTCTTGGAGTTGCACTAGACTACCAACCATGGAACATGTAAAAACATGTTCCAATCTATCACAACCGTGAATAAAGAGAGTTGTTAGGTTTGGAAACTTTAGTACCATCCTTTGGTTGCTCTTCCATAAATACTTTAGATCATATACCCGCTCTAACTTCACTTGTGTTAGGTTTGGAATTGGGACAAGAGTTTTTGATTCACTGGAACCACTCCCTTCCACTGCTACTACTTCAAATACCTCTTCTGGCCCTTTACATCTTTCTATAGTAATCTGTTGAAGCTTTTCCAGTTGTAGCAGCGCATTAGAAGGAACAATAGTCTTTCCAACATCTCTCCACGATATATTAATTTCTATGAGATTATGAAAAGAGCAAGGAATCCCTTTTGAAATAGTAGGCTCTGATGAAGAAGAATTGGGGAATGTGGTCTGCAAACACAAGGTGTTTGTTGTTAAGAGCCCTAAAAAATCGAAGTATTCTAATCTACTTTATGAGTTATTAGAAACCTTGTTCAAACCTTTTTCCCTTCAAAAACGAATTTTCATTCAACTACTTAGGCTATAGGGTGTGGGGGTCATGGTTGGGACATGATTTGCCACCTAGAACATGAATGGAAGGCTACACCACCCCCTTGATTAATCCATCATGGTTTGCATGGATTAAACATTGGCAACCATGGTCCTCCTTTCCATTTTTCAACAAATCATTTCCTTTTTCTTTAGAAAAAGATAAGGATAAATTACATTTTTCGTCCTTTATGTTTGTATCGAATTGCAATGGATACCCTTTAACTTTAATAATTACAGTCACAGTCCTTTATTTGGAAAATCTGTTACATCTTACGTCCTTTAACACTAACCAGGTTAAATTTTTAAGTTAAGTCTATTTCTATGAGGGTAGTTTTGTAACTTTACCTATTTACTTAAAAAATATTTAAAAAAAAGAAAATATATACATATATTTATATTTATATTTATAATCAAAACTCCAAACACTCCCTATTCACCCACTCGTATCTCTCTCTCTAACAAACCCTAATCTCCTCTAACCACCACCACATCTGCCGCCAGCCACCACCACTCCTGCCGCCGGCCACCACCTGAATCTCCTCAAAACCACCATTCTACCCGCCGGACACCACCTAGTCTCGTCACCACCACCACTCCCGCTGCAGGCCCCCAACCCTAACCACCACCATAACCGCTTAGGTCTTCAGATCGGCGAAGAACCACCTCTGTTGCTGAAGATAATGAGCATAGGAGCACCCCTGTTGCTGATCACAAAAAAGCCCCTTGATTTGAGGCTGATGGTATAAGCACTATTCCGATTAAAAAACAAAGCTACAACCTCTGTTTCTTCTCGCCCCGATCACACCTTTAAACACAGGTACCAGAATAAACAACAATTCTTGTATATTTTTTTAATCCCAATTCCTCTTTTTAGAGATGATTAGTGGTGGTGGCTATAATAGTACAAGTTTTTAGGGTTAGGGTTTTGTTGTCTGAGGTGTAAAGAAAGAAGAAGGGATTGATTAACAGCAAACCCTAGGTTCGGTTATGGAAATGAAATTGATACCAACAAACGGTTAGCAGGGTGATCAGAAGTGATGACAAGATCTCGGAAATGATTTAATGGCGGTGGTGAAAAAGCTGCAATGATTTAATGTCTACAAACTTAAATCAATTTCAATTTTTTTTTTGTAGAAAGCTGCAATGATAAATGGGTGTTGAAAAAGTTTTTTTGAGAGCTTGTTTCTGTACCTGAAGAGAAATCAAGATGTTGATTTGGAGTGATAGGATGAAGTTGAATGGGAGAGAAATGGTGTGTATTTATTGATTGATTTTTCTTTTATTTATAAAATATTTTAATTAGCTTAGTAAAAGACCAAAGTACCCTTATACAAATAGATTTAACTAAAATTTTTAACCTTGTTAATGCTAAAAGACGAAAGATGTAACGAGTTTTTCAATTAAAGGACTGTGACTGTAATTATTGAAGTTAAAGGGTATCCACTGCAACCCGCTATAAACATAAATGACGAAAAGTGAAATTTATCCAAAAGATAAATTAAAATAAATAAGGGGCTATTGGTTTGGGTCATGACCACACCCTTAGGGTAGTGGTTTTGAATGATGGATTAGAGGTGAGTTACATGGCACTAACATAAAGGGTCATGACCACACCCTATAGCCTTAGGGATTACTATACCATCACACTACATTCACGACAACCTAACCTTTATTTAAAATATATGGTCTTCAATAAACAAATTGTTTATTCACTAGATGATGCATAATAATATAATAAAAAAACATGTACCTGATTGACCACTCCATGTAGGTTAAGGCCACGTTCAAGACTGCATTTGCCAAACCATGTGCGTATGTACTTGAGCTTTGGAGTTGTTGACTGACCTGACGTAAGCATCATCAGTTGAGGGCATTCATCGATCACTACATTATCCAATGAGGGCCATAGAAAGTCATTCATCCCCAAGAAGAAACCCTTGAGGTTTGGTAGATCCGTAAGTTCAAGTGTCTCCAGATGAGGAAACACAACACCTTTCGTTGACTTTCCAGTATTTTCTTCTTTCACTATCACTTGTATTGCCTTGCAATCTATTACTCTTAACTCTTTGAGTTGCTTAAGGCTTTCAAGAGTGTTGAATGTGAATATATATGGCAGAAGGTCACATCCCTTAATAAACACTCTTATTAAGTCGGAGAGTTGAGGGGCAGCTACAGTAGTAGTGTTTCTCAGTGTTGGTCTTGTTAATGTAGTACCAGCACCACCGTGCGCACTTCCGTCCTCAACATTGTTTGCACTCCATTCACTTTCAAAAACATCCGTTAACCTTTCGCATTTCTCAATTCTCAGCTCTTGAAGCCTTTTCATCTGTCCGGCTGCATACCATGGAATTAGACTTGGCAATGCATAACAGTTGTATATGGATATGTTTCTGGGGTATTGGCACAAAAACCAATAAGGGCCGGTTACTTGAGCACTCTGCAATGAATCACAAATCAATGATTATTACAGCTTCGTTTGATTTTCTCAACCTTACCGAACTGGTACTAATCTCTCTCCATGATTTTTTAACCTAAATTTCATAATTATCTATTTTTTAATTATTACTAAACTTTATGCAAGATAAGTTTCAATTAAACAAAGCATATATTAAGGTATATGGTGTAAGTGGTATTATAGGTGATGAGTGGGAGTTGGCTACAAAGTCTATTTTTCCTACAAAGTGTAAAAAGTCATAAAACACCATAATTTCAACCATAAAACACACTCAAAACCCACAAATAACAAACTGAAGATTACTAAAACGCCATATTTTTGGGTTTTGTGTTGTGTTTTGGGATGACAAGGCTTTGATTATCGCATGACTAACATTAGTGTGTTTTATGTTGATTATCATAATGTGTTTTATATTCATAGTTCTACGATGGTGTGTTTGAAGTTTTTATGGACTGTTAGGGTTTGGATATTGTGTTTTAGTGATCTTCACTCCGTTATTTATGAGTTTTGAGTGTGTTTTATGGCTGAAATTGTGGTGTTTTATGACTTTGTACACTTTGTATGAAAAATTGACTTTGTAGCCGAACCTCACCCTATAGGTGATTATGTTAAAAGATCATAATATCGTACCTGGGATTGGTCATGAAACGCATTGGAGGAAATTTTACCCCTCTTACCACCATCATCAACACACTTTAGATGTGGCAACGTATCAAGCTTAAGAGTTTCCAAACAGGGAAATAATGTGGTGTTTTGATGGGAAGACGTGTATATTGTATTTTCTTCATTTTCATCATCCCTTCTCGAAATAACTTCTTCAATACCATCACAGTCATCTATATAAACACTCTTTAAGTTGGATAAATATTTTGCCATAAGAGGAGAAAACAAGTACTTTATTTTGTGACAATAACCCAAGTATATGTCTGTGAGGTTTTGGAATGGAAATTGCAATGGTGGATGATGACGAATTAGGAATCTATTCCAATTGCATTTCCACACATGACTCATCTTGTACAAGTGTTCTAGGCGTATAGTTTGAAGGAAGGGAGGTAGTAGTGGTTGTTGACTATCCATCTCAAACACCACCTCCTCCACTCTTTTATCATTATCTAATCCAAGATGTCGAAGACGATGACAGTTGTGTAGAAGATAAGATGGGTATGTGACATTAGGAATATCATCATCCATTTCTGATATCTCTCCTTTGATCTGCATTTAACATTAAATGTAATTAACAATTAAACCACACTCCATTCAACACACACCCCCATGGATGCATGATCCTATAGTAATTACTGCGTATAGATTTGGCTCTGTTAAAATTCTTACATATTTTATATTTAGATTTGGCTCTGTTGAAATTATTTATTTTAAAACTATCAATGATAAGAAATTATACATGACTTGTGATTGGAATTGGGAAGGCCAACATAAATCATGAAAACTGAAAAAAACACAAGATTATAATTAGGTGAAATAACTTAATTGCAACGTAATTAAATTATTGGTTGCCATTTAGTTACACTTAAAACTAGCAAAATAATAACAAATGAATGTATTTGTGATATTTTAATATATGTAAGTAATTAAGATGTGGCAATACTTGGTTAAAGAAAAACTGAAAACCAGGATGACATGAGATACCTCTTCACCGATATTATCCGTAACATAGTTAGTAAGTGCTCCAAGATTGAAATTGGTTGTTGCAGGTGTGAATATATTTCGAAAGATGGAACAATTTCTTATCTCAATGCTTTCTACACCTTTGAAGCAGTTGATGTGGATATTAGAGTCGTTTACACCTTTCAACCTCCATACATCTTTTAGCTTTCCTAATTTATCAACTTCAATCCTTCTTAATGCGCTGCTAATGTGTTCCCCTACTTCATGTAAGCTTTCGCAGTCCATGTTGAATAACAGTTCAACTGAACCACATGTGGAAACCTCAAGCTCTTCTAAATTACTCACCAATGGAAGTGGATTGCTAGGAAAAATGTTGATAAGGTTACAACATTCTTTCACTTTAATCAGTTTCAACATGGAAGCATTATTTTTCTGAATGGCAGAAACTTGACAAGGCCATATCTGCTTCAAGTTCTCCATGCTAGAAATATCTAACTTCTTCAACTTAGAAGTCACGACCTACAAAGTAATTAAGCCTTGTGAAAAAGCATACGCTGATATCCATGGAGTAAATATTCGATAATAAGTTATTTGTAGCAACAGATATAAAGATCAAGATAAATGCATGTACCTTTTTGTTCAATAATGATTGCACTTCAGGCGTATTGTGACTCTCGGGATAAATGCTCGTAAAGTTGGGAAGTTCAGAAAGTATCAACTCGACCAATTCGGGCAGTTCGATCACATTGTCCCACAAACTTACCATTTCTGGTAGGTCGCTCAATGACAAAAAACTCAATTTCTGAAATCTGATCACGTCGACTCTACTATTCTCAGCAACTAGTGTTCTCATACCACGGCATTTAGAAATTGTGAGTCGCTCAAGTTCCTTCAGACCATTTGCCATAGCAACTGTAAAGAGGTACATTAAGTCTTCACAATTACGAACATCAAGGACTCTTAAATTGGAAAATGAGTGACACGTTGAAACATCTTCAAGATTGTTCATGTTATATACTTTCAAATAAAGCTCCTCTGTTTTCTCGAATAGAGCATTAATTTTGCATTCCATAAGCTCATGGCAGTCACCACTTAATGCAATTGTGTTTTTGAATGAATATTTTTCAGCATCCTTCAATTCTACCAATTTACAACCACAAGATATCCTGAACCTTTCAAGGTTTTTAAAGGACATGTTTCGGGGTTGGGCCTTATTCTCAAAGAACTCCAACTCTAGTGCGAACAAACCCTGTGAAAGTTTCTCCAGCTCATCACAGTTGGCATCTGTGAACCTAATAGGAGTAATTTCTTTTTCGGAATGTCTCCAAGTAGGAGTATTTCTATAAGCTCTCATGTATAGTTCTTCAAGACTACACAAGTTTTGAAAAACACCATCCTCAATACGAAGGTCAACACATCCTGTCAAATCTAGTAACTTAAGTTTTTTCAACTTCCCAATCGTGGATGGCAACCATCTTATTCTACAATTAACAAAGCTCAGTGTTTCCAAGTTGCTAAGATTTCCAAGAAATGAGACATCATCATTTATCAACGAGCATGAACGAAGGCACAGTGTTCGAAGTTTGGTTGAGTGTTCAGATGTTCGTGGAAGCAATGGAATATGCATTTTCTCATAAGACACAACCTCAAGTTTTTCCATTCTTTGGTAAATACCTTCTGGAAACTTAAAGGACCTATGCCCATCCATTAGCATCAACAAAGAGAGATTTGGGTAATTAAAGTCACTGGGAAATTCAGTCATACCTGTGCACTTTAATAGAATTCTCTCATATGTCTCATTTGCATATTGCTCTGTTTTGTTATCAATGTTGACAATTGATGCTTGTTTGACTTCTGAAATTTTATATAAAACAAAAGCACGCACAAGATCATGTATTTTGACACATCCCATGCGATCACTTTTAGTCCACAAGTTTGCACATAAAAGGTTGTTAACACAAATTTCCATATCTCTTCTTGCTTCTCTCAGTGTCTTGCCATCCTTAAGAAAACCCAAACCCCATCCAAACCTCAACAGGTCCTCGGTACGAATATCAAAATCATCAGGAAATAAGGCACTTAAAAGAAAAATTGCTTTATCGTCATTCTCTTTGAGATTCTCGTAGCTCATCTCAAATATTCTATCTGTGATGCTTTCGAGGTCTTTAAGGTCATCTCTCTCTAAACGCCAAAGTGCCTTTTCCCATGCTGCCTTTTTGTTGTTGCAAAGAATTTTGGCAATTGTTACTATGGCAATCGGCAGACCACCACATTTTTTCACAACATCTTCTCCTATCTTCTGGAGTGCAGGATCATCACCATCTGACAGTCCCACAATTCCAAAAAATAAAGTTTTGGCTTCAGCATCATTTAAGATCCCAACTTCAAAAATTGAATTGCTTCTAACACCCATATGAGTGCAAAAACGTTTATCACGTGATGTGAACAACATTTTGAACCCGTTTGGCAAAGGACTAAGTCCAACATCTTTGAGTTCGACCTCGCTCCAAATATCGTCCATTATTACCATAGTTTTCTTTCCTTGTTTTGACATCTCTTCAAATATTGTACGAAGGCGATCAGCCCTTGCATCTTTAGTCTCTTCTTTTAAATCTTCAAGTTTAATGTTTATTGCAATAGCTCGTTGAAGAGCAATTAGGTCTGTGTTTTCCCCTATAACGACCTTCACAACCCGATCAAAAAGTTTTGAAGCTTGCACTTCTTTCTTTAGCTGTTCCATCATTGTGGTCTTGCCGACACCTCCCATCCCACATAGAGCTATCATCTTGTGGGATTCATTATTTGGTTGAAGGGCTTCCAAAGCTGACTTGTATATCAACTCTCTGGACTCGAAGTTGTTTTGGGTACCTTCAGGGGTAAAGGTTGATGCCCCTGTAGAAGTAGATACAATCTCAGCAAGAGGTATTTGCTCTTTAGTAAACACGATCTCAGATTTCAATGTTTTAAGAGCTTCTATCTCCTTAAGAATATCACAAGACTGTTTTCCTGCTTTGTATCTCTTTGCCACATTGAAACATCCGATTCCACCTGTAGGAATACTTTGTGCCTTTCCTTTCATCTCTTTGACCTTTACCAACCATGGCGACACATGGTTAGACACCTTATAACCTTTTTCATAAGCTTCATCCAAATTCTTTTGAATATCTTGTTCACTGAGATTCAACTGATCCATCTTCTCCTTCATATCATTAACATACTTTGTGGAGGATACCAAGAAACCCAAATGGTTCTTAACAGGGACCATCAAAGAGTTAACAACCGGTGTAACAATTGAATTCATAATAGCATTCATATTTTAACTGCAATTTGATACAAACAATAAAAAGACAGTTAGTTAATAAGAAAGTGCAAGAATTGTAATTACCAAATCAGTTAGTCATGTATTCTATAATTTACAAAACTATTTATTTTCACTGGCTTACATTCTTTAGTAGATGTTTGTTGTTTAAAATTTTGCCTCGCAGTCATATATTAATGCTAACATGACAAATCATAATCTATTAACTCCCTATTTATTACCTTCTAATGTGGATATACTCCAGATTAATGACTCCTTAAATTTGAGGAAATTTTCATTTTCTTATGGATGGCTTTAACTATTTTAAAACACACACACTTGTTTCTCTAAACATGTTCACCCAGAAGTGTTCTTGCAATAATTTGAGATTGAAATTTGTAACAAATAAAGGGTGTGTCTATTGGCACACCAAACCCTAGCAAAACTAGGGTTTATATACGCAGCGTATAGGTCAATACGCAGCGTATAGGGTTAACCCTCTACGCTGCGTATTGACATATACTCTGCGTATAGGGTTAACCCTCTACGCTGCGTATTAACCTATACGCTGCGTATATAAACCATGGATCTCAGTGCCAAATAATCAATCATTGCACAGAAAACAAGGTTTATATACGCTGCGTATAGGTCTCTACGCAGCGTATATAAACCATCTGAAAATTTTGGGTCATTTTGGTAGGTTTGAAGCATCGGTTTTTCAGAAGGTTTATATACGATGCGTAGAGACCTATACGCAGCGTATATAAAGGTCTGAAAATATTCGTTATACCCTTGTGTTAAGACTATACGAAGCCAAATACAAGGGTAGTTGTGTCATTTTTGTCTCATACGCTGCGTAGGGATCTATACGCAACGTATATAAAGCTCCATTTTTGTTGTATTTTTTTTATATATTCCTTTGTTTATTTATAAAAAAAGAAAATTATTTATAAAAAAACAATATTATTGGTAATACAAATATAAATTATAAATATTAAAAATAATACAAATATTATGAATTATAAAAATTTAAAATAATACAAATATTATGAATTATAAAAATAAAAAATCATATAAACCACACCTATAGGCCTATACGGGACATATATACACCTATAGACCTATACGGGTGTTATATCGTATCGTATATTATCGTATCGTGTTGCATCGTATCGTATAGTGTATAGTATAAGTCTCGTATAGGTTCCATGTAGGTCTTGTATACGCCTATAGGCTTACACGGGACCTAAACCACACCTATAGGCCTATACGGGACATATATACACCTATAGACCTATACGGGTGTTATATCGTATCGTATAGTAGCGTATCGTGTTGCATCGTATCGTATAGTGTATAGTATAAGTCTCGTATAGGTTCCATGTAGGTCTTGTATACGCCTATAGGCCTACACGGGACCTAAACCACACCTATAGGCCTATACGGGACATATATACACCTATAGACCTATACGGGTGTTATATCGTATCGTATAGTAGCGTATCGTGTTGCATCGTATCGTATAGTGTATAGTATAAGTCTCGTATAGGTGATGAATATGCCTATAGGCCTATACGGGACATATACTACGCTATACGATACGATATCACACTTATAGGCTTATACGAGCTCAATACGTGACATATACTACGCTATACGATACGATATCACACTTATAGGCTTATACGAGGCCGATTCGTGACCTATACTACACCTATACGATTCGATATAACCTTTATAAAAAAAACCTTCATATACGCTGCGTATAGGTCTATACGCAGCGTATATAAAGGGTCAAAAAGACCATTTGGCCCTCCATTTGGGGCTATACGAAGCCAAATGTAAGGGTAAAAATGTCTTTTGACCCTTTATATACGCTGCGTATGGGTCTATACGCAGCGTATAGTGGGAAAGACCATTTTACCCCTGCATTTGGGGCTATACGCAGCCATATGCAAGGGTAAAATTGTCTTTTTTACACTTTATATACGATGCGTATAGGTCTATACGCAGCGTATATAAAGGGTACTTTTTTATTTTTAACCACAAACTTGTGGTAAAAATATACTTTTTGACCCTTTATATACGCTGCGTATAGGCCTATACGCAGCGTATATAAAGGGTTAATTTAAAAAAAAAACATTTTTAAGTATCGTGTCGTATAGTATAAGTCTCGTATAAACCTCGTATAAGTCTCATATATGTCTTGTATCTGCCTATAGGCCTATACGGGACCTATACTATAGTGTCGTATCGTATTGTATCGTATTGTATAGTGTATATTATCGTATCGTATCGTATAGTGTATACGGGACATATATACACCAATAGACCTATACGGGTGTTATATCGTATCGTGTTGCATCGTATCGTATAGTGTATAGTATAAGTCTCGTATATGTTCCATGTAGGTCTTGTATACGCCTATAGGCCTACACGGGACCTAAACCACACCTATAGGCCTATACGGGACATATATACACCTATAGACCTATACGGGTGTTATATCGTATCGTATAGTAGCGTATCGTGTTGCATCGTATCGTATAGTGTATAGTAGAAGTCTCGTATAGGTGACGTATATACACCTATAGACCTATACGGGTGTTATATCGTATCGTATATTATCGTATCGTATAGTGTATAGTAAAAGTCTCGTATAGGTTCCATGTAGGTCTTGTATATGCCTATAGGCCTACACGGGACCTAAACCACACCTATAGGCCTATACGGGACATATTTGTATTATTTACCAATAATATTGTTTTTTTCTAAATAATTTTCTTTTTTAATTTTTATAATTCATAATAGTTGTATTATTTTTAATTTTTATAATTCATAATTGTATTATTTACCAATAATATTGTTTTTTTTATAAATAATTTTCTTTTTTTTATAAATAAACAAAGGAATACATAAAAAATACAAAAATTGAGCTTTATATACGCTGCGTATAGGTCCCTACGCAGCGTATATAAACCTTTGTTTTCTGTGCAATGATTGCTTATAAGGCTCTGAAATCCATGGTTTATATACGCTGAGTATAGCTCTATACGCAGCGTATAGGGTTAACCTTATACGCTACGTATAGACCTATACGCAGTGTAGGTAAACCCTAATTGTGTAGATAGGCAAACTGGGTGTGCAGATAGTTAGAGCCCAAATAAAAAGGATAATATTACCTACTTTCTTCTCTTACAAACTTCTTCTTTCTTTTGGTAAAGAAATTAAAGGATTGATATTTTCGTGATGAGCTGTGAAGAAAATAAGATTTAAGAGACCACTTGCAAAACAGAAGAAAGATGGTTATGATCTGTAAAGACCAACTTTAAGCCAAAAGTCTTTCTGCATTATTAGTTTTTGTACGGAGTTTGATTTTTTTATTAATTAAAGAACATGATTACATGACCAGTAGTGGATGTTTAATCATCATTCAAACTTTAACCAATAATAGCCTATTGTTAATTCGTTTCTTTTCCTTTTCCTTTTCCTTATTTTTTGTCATGACCCTGCAAAAAAAAATTGATATATGGAAAAAAGTGAGATTTAGAATACTGGATTTAAGGTAAAATACTGGATTAAGCATTTTGTTACAAATCAATTTCTAAAATTTCTACAAATCATTCAAAAATTAGATGAACAGGTTGACCTGCCATTGAAATTTTCTCGCTTTTATTAGACAAATAGGTCCTTAAGACTTAGTCTTATCAAAATGAGTACTAAAATGTTTATCATCTACAAGTGAAAACAAACATTAGAAATAATACACATCATATCTAGACAACTGCTTTAGAAACATCAAACAATGTTACATCATTTTTGGTCGACATTACATGCAGTATATTTTTTTTTTCATTTGATCCGCTAGAGATGAAACACAAGTGACCCATTCAAAAGCAAGCAGCCACCTCTAATTTTATCAGAAGAATAATGTGACTCACATGTAGCGGCATGAGAAAGCCTATTGGAATTACTAATGCCAAATCATTTACAGATCTTCTAAGAGTTTTGCTTCATCTTCGAGTCGATTCATCCTTCTATAAGATCCCTTCTAAGCAAGCTTGTACTGCAGTCTGCAGCAACATCTACCGCTAAAAGTTGAGTAGCTTGCAACACATCCTGCTTGTAGATGCAATATAACAAACCACCATGGGTTGACACAAAAATATTTATTGTGATAAATAAGATTTTTTGCTAAATAAATGTTTGCAGTTGTTGAAATACATGTACATACTAAATTTTCAGAGTTGATGAAATAGAAGCGAAATCGTATGGTTCGAGGGTTAGTGGCATCATCCGACATTATCAACCTCAGAATTTAGATTCAACCTAAGAAATCGCCAATTAGATAAATCTTTCGATAAATTCCTAAAAATTTACAAGAAATTAAAAAAAAAAAACGAAAACTTATAACCAAAACTGAACCTGAATCTTTGACAAGAAATCAAAGAACAAACAACAACATGTTTCTGCAAAAGGGCTCAACGATCACTGTAACTAAAGAAGACTGGAAGCAGTAAAGCCCTAATTCAGATCAACCAAATCGATTAAAAGCGGAATTCAAACATCTACATAAATGACAATCAAAATCAAATATCTCTACTACTCTGTTCTTCAATACGAGCAACTAAATTGAAATCGGAAACGACAATTGAAGTAAAACTGAGATAGATGAGATGTGAAAGAGAAGCAAAGGTGGAGGTTGGATGATTCAGCAATCGAATTAGCGAACCTTTTTAAATCAACTGATTCTTTAAAACCGTCTGAAGGTGGCCGGAACATAGTGAGAGGCAGCAGATCGTTTGATTGCACTGGCGCGATTGAAAGTAGCTAGTGGGAGAGAAGAGAGAAAGAGAGAAACGAATATGAAACGATGGGGTTTCAGGTGCGGTGGGGGTTAGGGTTTCAGTGGTGGGGGTTGTGAGATGACGGGGGACGGCATTTCAGGTGCGATGGCGGTGGGGGTTAGGGGGAGGGGTTCAGTGGTGGGGGTTTAGACAGAATTCTTTTTTATCACTAAAATGGCACCCGAGGTTTGGGCACATATACTACTTTAGACACATAGGGTTTTTTTTTTTTTTTTTTTTTTTTTTTTTTTTTTTTTTTTTTTTTTTTGAATTACAAGTTTTGTCATTTATATTTACACTAAATTGCAGTTGACGTTCTTTATGGTAAAAATTGACAAAGTATGTACTTAATGTTTCAAAATGTTGCACGTTATGTCCTTTAAGCCAAACCCAGTTAAATTTTTTTGGTTAAATCACGCCTTGCAAGGGTATCTTAGTCTTTTATAAATGTTTATAATAGAAAAACTAAATTCAAAAAAATAATATTTTAAATAAATACATTTATGTATAAGTATTTCTCAAACAAGCCCAAACATCTAGTTTCTTCACTGTTTCCAAACACCTACTTTACTTTCTTCCAAATGGTCTTCAACGGTGGACTTGAATAACCGGAGGCCGGAGCTCCCGCGAAGACCAGCCTGTGCTCCGATGGAATTGGAGTTTTAAGATGGGTTTTGTGTAAATCATCACTTTATAAAAGTTAGTTCCGGCAACCCTCAACTTCAACCATCGCCGATGATGTTCAACATATTTTAATGGTGGAGATGGTACCCCCATCTCTTTAAAGTTTGCAAATCTTGAACCACTGAAATCACGCCTGTTGTTCACCAAATCACGTCGGTTCACCAAATCACCATTGTTCACCAAATCATGTCGGTTCAGGTGCCTGCGACGCTAGGTATCACCACCACTGAAGACCCCCAAAAACCCACAATCCCTCCGTTCACCGTTACCACCCCCAAATCACCAACCACCACTGCACCGACACATCACCGCCATAGCCCCATCGTTCACCCCCAAACCACCATCCCTCATTCCCTCCGTTCACACCAGCGCCGCACACCACTGTCGAACACCTCTGCTGCATACCACCACCGAACACCCCTCCCATACTTCACAGTCGAACACCACCATCCCTCTGTTTACCGTCACCATCGCTGCACCCATCGCCACCACTCCACCTTACACACCACCGCCAAGAAGAATCCGACAGTTGTGTCGTCGATTGGGAGAAGGGTTTATGAAGGTGGACAATTGGATTGGGAGATTAAAAAGATGAGAATGGAGATGCAGATATTTTTTATTCTTGAAGGAGAGAGAGAGAATTTAGAGAGAGAAAGAGTGTTGAGAGAGAGAGAGAAAGTTATTGGTATTTATATATGATTTGTTTATTTTTTTAATTAAATAGATAAAATTACAATAGTACCCTCATGTGCCTTGCACATGATATAACCTAACAGAAAAAATTAACTGGGTTTGGCCTAAAGAATAGAACGTGCAAGATTTTCAAACATTAAGTATAGAACATGTCAAGTTTTGCGCCAAAGGACACTGCAAACACCACTCCCCACTCACCCACCATTAAACCCCCCTCTCTTCTCCTTCCCTCTTTGCGCATCAGTGAGTAGTCACCGCAAACACCACTCCCCACTCACCGATTTGAAGCTGGCATCCCATCACCGAGCGGTGACTGCCATGTCACACCCCGACCACGTAAAACAACAAAACGTGGCGGAAACGTCGGGGAGTGTTGTAACATAATTAATTGTTTCACAACCATGGAAATTAAAGTTACGTTTTATTTATCAAACAAGAGAGTTACATTGTCTTAAAACAAGAAACAAAGAGTACATAACATAACTAGCCTAAGATCCCGCGAGTTTCGCGGGTGGCTTAACACAAACACATAATATCTACCGGCATTGAAATGAACTTTGTAATGAGCAATTTTTACATTAAAACGTATAAAAATGATACTGAATTAAAAAATTATAGATAAATGAGTACATAAAAATCACAAATCACTAAATAAAGGGCTAATCATAAAAATCAATTTTTAAATTGAAATGAACTTTGTAATGAACTCTTCAAACTCCTGACGTTAGTGTATCTCAAATTCTCGACTTCCTCAAAGGGCTAATGAAGTAAAACGGTCCTGGCCTTTCTATCCGTTTCATCAACGGGTCGGGCCAACGAAGTAAAATGGTCCTGGCCTTTCTATCTGTTTCTTCAACGGGTCGACTTCCTCAAAGTGCCAATGAAGTAAAACGGTCCTGCACATATTTATGTGATATTTGAATTATCTGTCACGTATTAGTTTTTTTAGCATAAACAATATATATTTTTATTATCTACACAAATAAACATATGTAAATCTATACATAAATGACTATAAACAATATGGGGACAGTCATCATGCACCATTTTAAGTCATTGATCATTTTTAATAGAAAAAACAAAAGTCTGAGACATGATTAAAGACTTACCAGGAGAGGGATATTGGGAACCATATGGTAATGATTTTTATTGTAATCATACTTCATCATGGACTGTATGTTATTGAATCCTAACTTCTGTGGTATGACGCGCATGTTCCCAATTTGGGGGATACTCGGAACCATATGGTTGGGAAGGATAAGCTAAATTAGGTGGATAGGGCTGACTATAAGGAGCAGCCAGAAGAGGGTATGGAGCTGGTGGATAACCACCTGATTTAGATAGGTATGAAGGGTAGAAAGTCGGTGCAGGGCAGCCTCCAACTGGCGGGTATGGGGCGGCATAGACCGGTGGTGGATATGACACTAATGGATACAAATTCAACCTTAACATAGTATTCAAATTCTTCAACAAATTGTTCTTCATCGCTGCCCTCTTCACCTACATCGTAATCGGCTTCACCACTGATTGTACCTAATCCAAATTAATAACCCTCGCCAAATCCGCACTCTCCATCTTCACCCTAGGCAACACATACCCCTTCTTCTCACTAACCTTATCAATCGCCCAATTTGGTCCAAATCACAAACCGCCCAACATGTCCTAAAATTAGAAACTCAAAATAATCAAAAACCCAAAAGACCGTCAACAAAATTTAGACAGGTAAAGCGTACAAAATCAGATCTTTAATGTGAAATAAATAGTAAATATAATTCTACAATGAAAACAACAGTTATGATAGTATAAAGCTGAAATCGTTGTTGTGATTTAACGTGTTACAAATTATCTATCATGGAAATAATGTGTTAATATGCAATATAAGTATGTAATCACGTCCACCTTCGACATGTTGGTACAATTAACTGTAGTTTGAAAGTAACCTCAATTATCATGGTCGAGCCTCAAAGCTATAAATGTGAAACAAAAAGTAAAAAGAATTCTATTCTTTTCAAATTTTTAATACAATTAACTGTAGGTTGAAAGTAAAGTGAATTATGTTTCAAGCATAAAACTCCCAAAATCATTATATTCAAGAAAGTATATTATTCTTGAAAAAAGAAAATGTCTACACCTTTACAGACAAAGCCTTTCGTGTCAGCCTGGCCTGTTACCCTACCCTCGCCCAACCCATTTGTCAACTCTAGGTAAAACAGCAGGTACAACTCACAATGAGAATCAGGTACGAAACAGCAAGAGCAAGAGGGATTGCAACTGAGGTGAGCGTATCCATTGAGCCTTTCAAATATTTGTGTTTGTGGATGCCTTTAAATAACCTATGCTTCCCCAAAAGCTGCACTCTTAGTCTTGAAGGCATTTACTCCACCATCCTACAACATCCTACATTACAAAAAATAAAGTAAACAAAATAAATAAATGGATCACAATCTTGAACCCCTTAAAATCCAATGTTTGTGCAACGTTGCCTATTGGTTTTCAAATTCGGATTTAAATCTAAGAAATAAAACTAATGAAATCTTAGCTTCTATGTATTATTCACATAAAATAGCTAAAAATCTATACTTTCTAACATCACAGAAGGAAGGATAGCGAAGATGCAACTATGAAGATTGATGACGAAAATATATATTTTATAAAGAAATTATTGTCATTCAAAATTGTCCACCGACCCACATATAAAACAACTATTGATCTCTGTTAAAAGGAAACTTCCACACGGGCATTTCATCGAGCAATTGGTGTGCATGTATAAAAAACATTATAGAAATCTAAAATGTGATTAAGAGATAAAAGAGAGAGTAAAGTGCAGCGTACCAGAAAACCCACGTGTTCAAAAAACCCGCCGCCTGATGCGGCTGTCTAGGTCGTCGGTCGTTGCTGTAGGAGGTCATCAGAATAGAATAGACGAAGATGAAATAGACTGATGGAATCGGCAAAGTTAAAATCACTAATGTAGAATACTAAAAATTAACTCCACAATTATTATTATTAACTGAAAATATAGACCAAAATACTTAAAAGTTACATATAGACACAAACTTGATGGTTTCGATGAAAATATAGACCATAATACTTAAAAGTTCCATATAGAAAACAAACCTGATGGTTTCAAAAGATGCTCGATGATAATCCTTAGATTTGATTTCTCTTTAAAAGCCCATATACCTGGTGTAAACTCAAACAAAACAAAAACTCAAAAGTAAATCCTATAACTCCGACAACAAATCCATCTCTACAACCAACAATTGTAATTAACTTTGATAGTACACTAAAACGATCTTCTAACTTATATCACATTTAGTTATACATCTAAACTTGTTTCTAAAAATTTTAATCACAGTAGCCCCAAACTTCATTAAAAGTCATGTTTTAGTTTAATAATCATCAAAACCTTAAAAAATCAATTTTGTAAAACCATTTATCAAAAGAGTATGTGAACAGCCCCAAAACCCATTAAAATACCATAATGGGGGCGTATAAAACTCACCTTTGATGTTCCCTAAGAATACTTTTCGAACTCACGGTTTGTACACATGATTCAGCTCCGAACCACTTGAAGTTCTAAATTTATCCTAGGTTTATAACACGAATACGGTAAGTTTTGCCTGCCCAATATAATATGCTTTCATCTTTCAGAAAAACAAAGTAAAGACTTAAAAGAATGATAATCGGTTTGTAGTGTACGTTAGCTTACCAGGTTCAACGTTAATGGTTTCGTGATCAATCCCATCAGGAAGAAGAGTATCGTTGTATCTATACGGTCCTTTTCCATTGATAAGAACACCGTCCAGCATTCCAAGATCATGTCCAGCATCAAGCGCCTTTCGTAACGCCTACAAAACCAAAAAAGATTTTATCCCAATCCACATTACACAAATAATAAATTACAAAAAAAAAAAAAAAACCCTTCATTGTGGCATTTCATCGACCACTTACAGTGTGGTTTCTTATGTACCAGTCACCAATCAAGACTGTAATATCGCCAGCCGGGGTGTCAAACGGGATTGGAATAACGGATCTCGGGTTGATAATAAAGCCACCAAATCCACCCGAAGCGCGTTGTAAATTAAGCGATGGGAAGTAAAAGTAGCTCCCGATTTGATCCTTAACTTGAAAATTGTAAGTCCAGTTCCACTTTGGAGGAATCGGACAATTGGTACCGAGAACACCATCTTGCCAAGAACTCCTCTTTTGCTGTACACCAGCCCTGTTTCAACCAACACATAAATCGTCCATATATTCATCCGATATACGATGTTTTGATCAAGATTTGTGGCATGCATTGTAACATATTTAGGTCAAATCTTACCAAGTAAGAAGAAGGTTCTCATCTAACTTGTTCCTCACATTGACAACAACATTGTTGTTGGTAGTTGAGTTAATAGTAGGACCAGGAAATTCCCCATTTATTGCAATAACCTACAGCATTCAAATCCACAGCAATAGAGTTTAAGAATATAAGAACACCTCACTCAAAGTAAAAGTCAAACCTCCAGATCTGAAGCTAAAATCTTTATATTTTGAAAATTTAAAACAAACCCATTAACCAGTAACATTAATTTATGAAAACCCATATCAAAAAACCATAAAGTTTTGAACTTTAAGCAAACCCCAATTGAAAAAAAAAACAAAATGCAACAAACCCATCAATCAGTAACATTAATTTATGAAAACCCAGATGTAAAAACCATAAAGTTATGAACTTTAAGCAAACCCCAATTGAAAAAAAAAACACAAAATGCAATACAAATTAGAATCTAAACAAACCCATTAACTATTTCTTGAAATATAACAAACCCATTAATCAGTAACATCAATTTATGAAAACCCATATGTAAAAACCCTAAAGTTACAAACTTTAAGCAAACCCAATTGAAAAAACACAAAATGCAATACAAATTACAATCCAAACAAACCCATTAACCATTTCTTGAAATTAAACAAAACCCTAATTGAAGAAACAACAAAATGTGAGAGTAATAATTAATTATACCTGTTGTAACATCGAAATTGTAATGCACGTAATCCAAACGCACCTGAATAGAAAGCCTATTCCAAAAAAAATGTCTGAAAACCTTAAATTCGAAATAGACGTGATGAAGTGTGAACGAAAGGGATAAAAAATCTAGAGCAGATTTTTAGAAGTAGGAGTAATTCATGGCAGAAACCTAGCCACCGGGAGACAAATCTGATCATTTGAAAACCACCAATAACTACAACCATTGCCTTAGAACCACCGCCGCCGCTGACAACTAAGGAAATCCTATCACCACCGCTGGTTTGTATTCAACCACCACTTCCGCCACCATCGGCTCAAGATTTGTGATTTGAAAAAACCAATTTAGAGTGAAAAGGATTGTAGATGATTGCGTAACAACAGATGTTTCAATTTGAAAATAAATTGAGAATGGAAAGGATTTTATAATTTTGGAAATATTGATTTGATTGAAGTGGAAGAGCGGATGTTTTGTGAAGGTAAAGAAGAGAAGAGGTGATTTCAATTGCCGCTCGAAAGAGAATTGTGAGGACTATCAAGTTGCCACGTGGCAATAATAGGTTTAAGCAAATGCCAAGTGGCACTAAGTTGTTTTGTTTTAATATAGATAATAGATTTAACTAGTTCTTGCTTCGTTTTAAGTCACTAAGGCACAGGTCCGCCTAAGTGTGTCTCGATCATCCTATGCAACAGCTCTTGAAACACATGTGAAAATAGGTACGTCAGCATAAAAATGCCTGTGAGATACATAGGTTTTGTGAAAATAGGATTCATGACTTGCGTTTAAAGAAACTGTTTAATAAAAAGTAGTCATGAATCTTGTTGAGTGTTTCCTTTCATAAATCATTTGAAAAGTGATAAATAAACCAAATGATATATATGTATAAAAGAATAATGTATGGTTAAGTGAATAACCAAGTAAAATGAGTTTGTATAAGTTAAGTTATTTGTAAAACGATGTTTATGTGAAAATGTGTTGTAGATGTAATATGTCTAAACTGAAATGGCTTAAATAACGCTACGATATGTAATACCATAAAAGCACTTATATATAGGAAGTACCAGCGGCGTATCCACCATAAAAGCCTCGTTACTTAAATCACTTACCCAAACAACCACAAAGATGTAATGTTTAACAGTTGTAGAAATGTTTATGTATGGTCAAATGTTTATTTTCAAATGTAAATCATGTAAGGTGTAAACAATGTTATGTATGGTAAGTAAAATGAGATTACTTAAACCACAAGTAAAAATGTACAAAGTAAGGTGTCCATATGCTGGATGAGCATATGCAACAAAATGTAATGCAAAACAATGTGTCCATATGCTGAGTAAACATATGCAACATAAATGTAATGTAAAACAATGTGTCCATATGCTGACTAAACATATGCAACAGAAATGTAATGTAAAACAATGTGCTAGCATGCTAAGTGAACATACATAGCAAAACATGTATGAAATCATGTACTATATGTGTACTAATGAACATAACAAGCATATGATATGAAAACATGGAAAGCACGAAAGTAACAAGTAGGCACATGTGTTTCACCCCAAAACAGTTTGAAAACAGTAAAAGAGGGGTCTATGTACTCACTTGAGATTGCCTAGAAGTCCTTGAGTAACAACCAAGCAATGCTAGAGATCACGGAAATCAAACGGCACCTAATGTAGGTAACTACGTTAATAAACCGGACCTAAATCGGAGGATCGGATAGAATGAGGGTTCGTAAACCAAACGAGTATGGGAACTCATGTAATATGGTTTAACAAAGCCTACATTCTAAAATGAAACCTAACCTAAGTGCTTACGACCCATTATGACCCGTTTAGGTAGCTTATGCTACTTTAACGCGCCGTTCGCGTAAAACGCGTTCGGAACACCTAACTAGTCCTATGATAAGTAAAATATGCCTTAACATGTCTAATGTTGTTTCCAAAACAGTTTAGATATCATAAATTATGTTACATATGCTTAAAATGAATTTTGGCGTTAAAAGGGCATTTTGGTAATTTACCTAAGGCATATAAACTACCTATCATACAACTAACTAAACATCGTGACCATAAGGTATAACCTCGGAAGGTTATTCCCTATACAACTATGGTCACCTAATGTGTTTGGTCGGATCCTAATGATCGACCAAACGGGTCGGGTTCGAAGGTCTAAGCGGTGGTTTAGACCGCTTGACTTACGACCCTAGACAAGCACTAAACTATAAGTGACGAGCTAAGCATGTCAAAACATGCTTAACTAAGTTAGAAAAATAAGTTTGGCATCAAAACAAACGATTTTGATACCTAAAAGTAGTTTGGTTACAAAATACGCAAGAATACGCATTTTGGCCGAAACTACGACTCGTCACTGAGCCTAGATAATGTGGTAATCAGTAGGCATAGTCACAAGGGACTATAGCCATCGTGATTACGCTCACGTTGCGAAGTTCAACCGAACTTCGTGTTGACCATAAACTGGTCAACGCAGAAAACGCTAAAAGAACGAAAGAGGACTTACAACGGGTCTAAGAACGGAAGTTTTGATCCGAATATTCTCAGGTATGAAGTGATAAACACATCAACTTAGAGAACAAATTCAGATTCAAAGGTGTGAGTTATGAGTTGTGAACTTGAGGGGTATTTATAGATTTCTTAGGACCGTTAAGATCGTTCGTCGAAAACCGTGCTTTGATCTCATCCATACATGTGCACCCATGGTTTTATAAAACCATTGGAGCCCATAGATTAAGCCCCTTGTTTCAGAAATACCATGTTCATGTGGGTTTTGAGTGTATAACAGCTGTTAAAACTGGTTTTGCTGATCTGAGAGGTTCTTACGGACCGTATGGATAAGTGCTTACGGTCCGTAAGCCTTGTGCAGACCAGCAAAGTTTGAATTTTGGCAGAACAGGCCCTAGTGACTCCGAACTTGATTTTTGATGCGTTTTAACACGTTTAAGCCCTGTTAACCTCACTTTAAGGCTCAAATATGAAGTTAAAGTATAGGGAACTTAAAATATGCTCAAAGTTATGTCGGATGTCAGTTCGTTTGGCCGTACGGTTGCGTTGTTCGGTTAATTACGACGGAAGTCGTAACGGACGCAAAAACGGTCCAAATTGTGCGACAAATGGATTTTTCTTTTTCCAAACACTAAAACAAAATATGTTAATGCTTACATAAATTTTTGGATGTCCGGATGTATTTAGAATGTAGGTTATGCGCGAAAATGCAAACTTGTGCACTTTTTGACGCTTTTAGTCCCTGAATGACCCAAAAGTTTATTTTAGCACACCGAACCCCTCAAAGCCTATTTCTAAGCTATGTAAAGGATATTTATGGTACGTTTAACTTATGGTCATGTTCCAGAATGTCTGTTCCAGTATGAATCGTCATACTTTCGCAGTTTGTCGAATTTAGTCCCTGTAAGCGATTAAACTAGATTTTGCCATACCAAAGCCTTCAAAACTTATTTCTAAGTTATGTAAAGGTTATTTAAAGTATGTTAAGCATATATCACTATTCCGGAGTGTTTGTTGCATTAAACTGGTTATATTTACGCATCAGATCGCGTATAATCTTCCAGAAAGCGATTTAAAGCCCGAAATCGAACAAGAATTGACATGTGCAAACGATACACATATTTATACAAATACCAAGTATGAAACACAAATTTCATTGATTTGGATTTTTTTTGATGGTCGCAGTGACCCAGGTGTCACATGCCACTCCCCGATGACTTCACCGAATGGATACCAACCACCCTAACAACACTGGTACCACTATTGCTTTCTTGGGCATATTGCTCTCAGCCTATTCCTATTCTGAGTGATGAGTGACGATATCAATAACGCAAGGATCCCACTAGTCTACTACTTCTAATAAAGCAAAATAACTTTTGCCACATGGCATATGCTGACACCCCCTTTTTTTTCAATTTTCCGCCAAAACCATTCTCCTCTTACGCTTCTCTTCTTTTCCCCTATTTTCTAAAACCTAATTAATATACAGCCATTTCAAAACCAATGCTCCATCCTCCAATCCATCACCATCTTCAATTGAATACTGGCAATCAAAATCGATGAAGAAGGATTGGTATCAAGAACCCTAGATCTATTAATAATTACGTATTCCTCTGTTTCTTCATCGATTTGGTTTTTAATCGATCTCTCAATCATTATCTTTAAGGTTTGTTTCTTTAATTCATTGTTAATTCATTCATTTTGTGTTCTTCTTCCATTAATTTTGTTAAGTAATTTGTTGTTTATGTTATTGATGTTATAAACCCTATTTGGCTGTTGCCCGTTTTCCTTCTTTGATGCTTTTCCGATTCAAGGATCTGAAGATGTATAAGTTGGTTGTTTCATCCCAATCCAGTTATTACAGTTTTAGATTTATTTTCTCAAGGTATGTCTATGAATTTGTGTTTGAAAAGGTTGAAATTCACATATTGGGTCTTCGTTCAAATCATAATTTTCAAATAATTTTGAATTTTTTAATATGTAAAAAAGAAAAAAAAGCTGATTTACTCAATGATAGTTTGCACATATCTAATTTCTTGGGCTTCTCTATTTTTTTTAACTTTTTTTGTGTTTTCTTTTAATTTCAGGATTTTTTGCTATTTTTTGTTTAAAACTGTTGTTCTGTTTCATTTTAATTTGGAGCTTATTTGGGTTTTTTTATGTTAAAAATATGTTAGTGACTTAAATATTGTTTTTATAGTTTGTTAATATAAAATTAAACAAAGTATACATTCGTTTATTTGTTTCATGTTATATATATTTATTTGAGATTCAATTATTGTGTCATGCTTTTTGAATTGCTTAAGGTGCATCTTTCAGTTGTATATACAGTTCACTAATAACTATGTTATGTTAAGTGATTAATGTTGACTTAAAATGATGGGTTGATATAATCATGAGTTAATGCTTGTAGGGTAGTGTGATTGGTGAATTGATTTGTTTTGGTATTGGATTGAGAAAAAAATGTGTACAAGAAAATATGTTTATTTATTTTGTCTAATTGATATGATATTTTTTAATATTACAAAGAAAAGGTAAGGGTTAGGTTAGGTTTCGTTACGGTTACGATACACGATATATTAAGTTTAAGACACAGGTGGTGAATTTTGGTATTGTAGGTACAAGGATTAGAGAGATATTTGGGAATGTGGGGTTAGCACAAGAAGGCTTCAGGTCCTACATTTTTTAATCATCCTTTATTTTTCTCATCATTGTTGCTCTTTTACGATAATTTTTGTCACCGAGTTATCTTTTGTAACAAATGTGTTTTTTAATCCGTATTGTTTGGAGTATTGCAGTGCTCTAAACCTTGATATTAGACTTCAATTAGCTTTCTTTTACTGTTTTATATTCCCTTCTTTTGAGTTCTAAATAAGAGTTGAAAGGCTATTCCTTTCTATTGGTCAAAAAGTTACTTCTCAAGTATACAAATTAACTTAAATGAAGTACCTCTTAAATGAAGTACCTGATGTGAATATTGATTTTGCTTATTTTTCATTCTAATTTACATGTATTTTCTTATTTGTATTTTCGTACGTTTAAGTATTTGATGTTATTCATGATCCGTATGTATTAAGTATTGTTCTATGCTTACAGCATATCGAAGGTAGATTATTTTCAAAAAAGGCCCCTGATTTGTTATGCGCTTTTGGCCTCCCAAAAGATTGAGCCAGCCATTTAAGCTCTTTCCTAACGATGTTTTTATTTGCACGCATATGTTTTTCCTTTTTTCGTCTTTCTACTTTGATACCCTAAAAAAGCCTGTAACACCCCGTGTTTCGAAAGTCAAAGTCAAGATTGAAGTCAAAGGAAGAAAAGATTGCTAATTGCGATCTGTCTCTCCTTGCTCAATTCCTGTTTTAACTTCTTTGACTTGTAGATAGTCTATTTTAGTTGTAACAACCCTCGGTAAAACCAACACTCTCATAATATGTTTGACACCCTATTATATAATAAAATGTCCTAATATGTTTTATATTATACCCCGTATGCGAAAACCGAGCCCGTATTATGTTATAGTTTATAAAAATAAAATAAAAATCTGAATTTTAAGCTGATGCGGGCCGCGTACGAGTTATGGTTAGTTCATGCGGGCCGCGCGGACTCATAATACGCGATCGCACCAGAGGACGACACGTGTCGTAATCGTGTCGAACCTAGTGATGACCCAGCTAAGCTACTGAGTTGACTATAGTCAACGCGGGCCGCGTAAGGCTTAGCCTTATCTTAGGCGGGCCGCCTGGAAGTCTGATATCACAACTATAAATAGCAGGCATCAGTTTTCAGTTTCCGTCGCTCATTTCTTATTCTCAATCTCGAATTCTGAAGTTATAAGCTTAATATTTTGGGTATTATACCCCTAATTAGCGAGGTTCTGCTCCGTTGTAAGTATTATAACCCCGGTTTCATAATAGTTACGCTGCCCGATTGATTTAGGTTTCCGTAACAACTGTCGTGGTTTTGCCCGACGTAGTTGTTGGAATGCCGTCTCGGGGAGGGTATTATTAATAATTTCAAAGGGTTATGATACTAACCAATGTACATTTGTATAAATTATAGATTATAGCCAGGAAACCCTTACGAAAAGCCTAAGACAGCAATGTGAGTTTATCCTCTTTTTGTTAATGTTTTTGGTAATGTTTTACCCAACCTTAAATGTTTTACTATGAAATTAAGCGGTGATTGAGTCTTTGTAATTCTTCAATTACTGCCGGTATTATGGGGTTTTGTATACAAAATTTACTACGAGTAGTAGTAAGTTGAATGACAGTGCATTACCATTGGACGACAAGTTAGCCAATGGGTAATTTGACCATAGCCATAGATCCGGTCGAGTGGCAAATACTGAATGAGTAATTGTGTAGAAAGAAACAATGTGATTGCTCTCAATACTGTTTTAATTGATGAAATGTTTCTTGATTAAACTGGGATTCACTCACCAGTATTTCCGACTGACAAATGTTTTTAAAACGCGTTACAGGTAACACAATGTGAACAGCCAAATTAGTGAAAAGCCAGCTGGAGAGCACTGAAGGCTTGGGAAAATGTGGCTATACAAGTTACCTAATAAACGATGTTTTAAATTCAATAAAATAGGGTCTGTCCCTATAAATGTATTGTAATAATAAACTTGGGTTTTGCCCATGTTATTATTAATATCAAATATGGTGGTTCTACTCTGATAAACATTTCCTAACTACGGTCCTGATGTAAATTCCGCTGCGAGACTAAACAAACTGATACCACCAAACTCTGTGATCACGTCCGCCCGTTTCCGGGGATCAGGAATCGGGGGTTGTGACAGAAGGTGGTATCAGAGCCTAGCCACTGGTCTGAGCCAAAGAAGTGTTCTGCTGACACTTAAATTCTAAATTTTGTGTTAGGAAATAATTATGAAAATACGTGCATAACTGTATTTATTGGTTATGTGTTATTTGACTATCTGTTAGTTTTCAGTATGAGTGATCTAGGACCATCAGACGTGAATCGTCAGTTAGCTGATTCACCTAGGAGTGAAGGTACATCATCACAGCCTGCCCTCTCTGGGTATACTGCTGATCAGGAAGACGGAATATTTGCCTTTAGAGCTCAATCTGAAGAACCATTTCCTACTAAGAAACGAGGATGGTTCAGTAAAGAAGCTTTTGCTCGTAGGAAGAGAATGCGAAAATTGCAACAGCAAAGGGCTTTAGCAGCTATTAAGAGAGAGACAGATGCTCATACTCAAGATATGCTAAATAGAAGCCTAGCAAATTTCCATATCTTAGCTACAACTGCTGCTGAACCAGGTCTGGAACAACTAGTAGCCCCACAACCACAAAACCCAGAACAGCCCATGGAAATAGAAAATCAGGAAAACCAAGTGGAAATGCACGACTTTAACCCAGAAGAAATCCCTCAGGTACCTGCACCAAACCCACTAGACCCGAATTACAACCCCTGGTGGGACGATAATAGGGACTTTGTGCAACGTTACCCTGTCCAGGATTATCCACCCATACAAAACATAGAAGTTTACCCAGGTATGGACCCTTTAGATCCCTATTACCAAGATGATTATATTAGGGAGATATTAGAGGATCCTTACCAATTTCAGGAATTGTCACCCCCATATCAGGAAAATGCACCCCAGATTCCAAACCCAGTCCGAGAACCTGCACCCCCAATGAGTGTAGAAAACGTTCAAGAACTTAGGACTTTCGGGGAGGAAATTTTAGAAAGCAGTGATAGGATGCGTCAGGTGGGAGAACGTCTCGTATGGAAGTACGATGAACGTAATATGGATTTTTGGATAAATCCATATCCATGAATGATAAAGAAGTGGTAGTAATACTAATATAATAAAATAAAAATAAAATAAAAATATGTGTGTACGGATGCATATTACTATTTTATTTCTGTTGGTATTGTAATTTTTATTTCTGTACTAGTGTGTAATAGACGCATAAGTATATGAAAAGAGTAAGTATCAATGATCTACGTTTTTGGTTAAATTGCGTGTCATGTGAATTGTGATCAACTATATTACTTACTATCTTGTGATATTAATATGGGATAAATGTTTAAAATTCAGATGGCCGACGAAGGAAATCAAGAAAATCTGAATAACGGTAACCAGAGTAACATTAACGTGGTTAATGATAACCCGAGTGTCAATAACAATGGAAACCAAGTGGACAATAGTGCTATTCAACATATAGTGGCACAGGGAATTTTAGATGCAATGCCATTTATACTTCAAACTGTTAAGGATGCTGATAACAAAAGTAGACATAGCAGTAAGCGACCACTTGAACCAGAAAACAGCATGAACAATGGACCGATACTTCAAATGCATATTCCCAAAAGAAGAAGAACCATGCCTTATGGTTGTTCTTATAAAGAATTCTGGTCTTGTAAACCAATGGAATTCTCGGGCAATGAAGGGGCCATTGCAACTTTACGCTGGATAGAAAAGACTGAGGCAGTCTTAAGGATAAGTAAGTGTGCTGAAGAAGATAGAATATTGTTTGCTTCTAATCTATTTAAGAATGCAGCACTAGAATGGTGGAACACTATCCTTCAGACAAGAGGAAGTGATCGAACCTATAATATGGAATGGGAAGAATTTAAAAACAAGGTAGAAAGGAAATTCTGCCCACCCAATGAGAAAGAATAGATAGCAAATAAATTCCTAAACCTTAGGATGACTGGTGTGGATAGCAAGGGGTACACAAAGTTATTTTTCGAATATGCTAGGATGGTGCCAACTCTTGCTTCACCAGAACCAGTGTTAATTTCCCGTTATATTTGGGGATTAATTGGGGAAATTAGACATGTAGTCAAGGCAGCTAGACCACAAACCATAGAAGAAGCTGTAGAATTAGCCAATACCTTGACTGATGAGTTAGTCCGTACCAGAGAAGAGGATCAAAGGAAAAATCTAACTCAGAAATTGACTCAAGAATTTCGTTCTGGAAATTCTAACCGTGGAAGAAATGTAGGATCTACCTCTGCACCTTACTGTAGGTACTGCAAAAGAAAACATTCTGGGAGATGTTCCATATATTGTAACTTTTGCAAAATATCGGGACACAAGGAAGAAAATTGTAGGAAGAAAGCTAACAGCAGGGTATGTTACAATTGCGGAGAACCAGGTCATATCAAGCTAAATTGTCCAAAATTGGTTCCAGCTACAGATAACAAGAATACTAAAAATGCTAGAGCATTTGTTCTGACTGCAGATGAAGCCAAGATGATTCCAGATGTCATTGCTGGTACGTTTTTAGTTAATGATGTCTTTGCTAAAGTATTATTTGACTCTGGTGCAAACCAAAGTTTTATTAATACATCGTTTTGCAAATTTCTAAATCAGTCATTAACTAAACTACCACATGAATGTTTAGTAGAGACAGCCAATGGAGAAACTGTTAGAATTTCTGAAATCTTGCAGGGAGCAAGCATAGAAATTTTAAATCAGAAATTTATTGCAAACCTGTATCCCATGGATCTGGTAGGATTTGATGTTGTTTTAGGAATGGATTGGTTAATAGCCAATAAAGCCAGTATTTTATGTGATCAAAAGTTAATCCAAGTAAATTCACCAAAAGGTAAAACGATCACAATTAAAGGAGATAAACCATCTAGAACTACAAAATTCATATCTGTGATGAAAACTGCAAGTTGTATAAGAAAAGGTTCTGTAGTGTATTTGATTTCTATAATCACTAACACTAAAGGAAAAGAACTAAAAGATATTTCAGTAGTATCTCAGTTTTCAGATGTCTTTCCAGAAGAATTACCAGGACTACCTCCAAATCGAGAAGTTGAATTCAGAATCCATTTAATACCAGGAACGTCACCAATTGCCAAAGCACCTTACCGTTTAGCACCTGCAGAAATGCAAGAATTAAAGAAACAATTAGACGAATTGTTAGAAAAAGGATTTATACAACCAAGTTCGTCGCCATGGGGAGCGCCGATACTGTTTGTTAAAAAGAAAGACGGATCAATGCGAATGTGCATTGATTATCGTGAATTAAACAAGGTCACGATTAAGAATCGGTATCCATTACCGAGAATCGATGATTTGTTTGATCAACTGCAAGGAGCTCGATTTTTCTCTAAGATCGATTTAAGGTCAGGATATCATCAATTAAAGGTACAGGAAGAGGACATTCCTAAGACCGCATTCAGAACAAGGTATGGTCATTATGAATTTACTGTCATGCCATTTGGTTTAACCAATGCCCCAACTGCATTTATGGACATGATGAACCGAGTATGTAAGCCATATTTGGATAAATTCATAATTGTATTCATAGATGATATTCTAATTTATTCTAAGAATAAAGAGGATCATGTAAGGCATTTGCATGCACTTTTAAGTTTGTTAAGAAAGGAAAAGCTTTATGCTAAATTTTCAAAGTGTGAATTTTGGTTAGAACAAGTACAATTCCTTGGACACTTAGTCAATCATGAAGGAATTCATGTAGATCCAACAAAGATTGAGGCAATTACAAAATGGAAAACCCCTGAATCACCAACTGAGGTTAGAAGTTTCTTAGGATTGGCCGATTATTATAGAAGATTTATTAAAGATTTTTCTAGAATAGCTATTCCCTTAACTAAGCTAACCTGTAAATCTGTTAAGTTTGAATGGGGAATAAAACAAGAAGAAGCATTTAGAATTCTTAAGCAAAGATTAACCCATACACCTATATTAGCATTACCACAAGGAACTGAAGACTTTGTAGTCTATTGTGATGCTTCTAAATTAGGTTATGGATGTGTATTGATGCAACGACAGAAGGTTATAGCTTATGCATCTAGACAACTTAAGAATCATGAAGAGAATTATTCAACCCATGATTTAGAGTTAGGAGCTATAATTTTTGCTCTTAAGATCTGGAGACATTACCTTTATGGTAGTAAGTTTACCATATTCACTGATCATAAAAGTTTAAGGTATATCTTCAAGCAAAAGGAATTGAATATGAGACAAAGACGCTGGATGGAATTTCTTAGCGATTATGATTGTAATATCCAGTATCATGAAGGAAAAGCAAATGTAGTGGCAGATGCTTTAAGCCGAAAATATCATGAAAAGCCAAAAAGGGTACGTTCTCTTAAATTAAATCTTCAAGTAGATTTAAATGATCAAATAAGAGAAGCCCAAGAGTTAGTAATCAAGGATGATTCTGAAAAATTAAAAGGTATGTTAAAAGAATTAAAACAAGGAACAGATGGAATTTGGAGATTCCATGAAAAGAGAATGTGGATACCTAAATTAGGAAACCTGCGTAATCGTATATTAGAAGAAGCTCATAAGTCTAAATATACGATGCATCCAGGAAGTGATAAAATGTACCAGGATTTAACGAAAAAAAAAATTCTGGTGGATAGGAATGAAAAAAGATGTAGCAATTTATGTTTCTAAATGTTTAACTTGTTCACAAGTTAAAGCTGAACACCAGAAACCCTCAGGTTTATTACAGCAATTAGAAATGCCAGTTTGGAAATTGGAATTAATAACAATGGATTTTGTTACTAAATTACCCAAAACTAAGAAAGGAAATGATACAATCTGGGTGATTGTAGATAGACTAACTAAGTCAGCTCATTTTCTACCAATGAAGGAAACAATTAGTATGGAACAATTATCCAAATTATATGTAAATAAAATTGTTTCTTTACATGGCATTCCTTTATCAATTGTTTCTGATAGGGATAGTCGATTTACCTCTCGTTTTTGGTCAAGTTTCCAAAAGGCAATGGGAACCAAATTAAGGTTAAGCACAGCTTATCATCCTCAAACAGATGGACAAAGTGAAAGGACAATTCAGACAATGGAGGACATGCTTAAAGCTTGCGTAATTGATTTTGGAGGTAATTGGGATGATCACTTACCTTTAATAGAATTTTCTTATAATAATAGTTATCACACAAGTATCAATGCTGCACCATTCGAAGCACTTTATGGAAGAAAGTGTCGAACCCCAGTCTGTTGGGCAGAAATTGGGGAACAGCAACTATCTGGACCTGAGATTGTACAAGAAACAACCGATAAGATTATTCAAGTCAAGGAACGACTGAAAGCTGCACGTGATCGACAAAAGAGTTATGCTGATAACCAATGCAAGCCATTGGAATTTCAGGTAGGAGATAGAGTATTGTTAAAAGTCTCTCCTTGGAAAGGAGTGGTAAAATTCATCAAAAGAGGAAAGCTAAGTCCCAGGTATGTGGGACCTTTCAAGATTATTAGAAAAATAGGGCCTGTAGCCTATCAGTTACAACTGCCAGAGGAAATGGCAGGAATACATGATGTGTTTCATGTATCTAATCTCAAAAAGTGTTTAGCTGATGAATCACTGATAGTTCCTCTTAAGGATATAGAGGTAAATGAACAGCTTAAATTTGTAGAAAGACCTCTACAGATTGAAGATAGGAAAATCAAGAATCTCAAGCATAAAAGACTAGTTCTAGTCAAAGTAAAGTGGGAATCCAAAAGAGGACCTGAATACACGTGGGAGCTCGAGTCAGAAATGAAAAGGAAATATCCGCATTTATTTCAGTAGATCTCGAGGACGAGCTCTAAAGTAAAGTGGGGAGAATGTAACAACCCTCGGTAAAACTAACACTCTCATAATATGTTTGACACCCTATTATATTATAAAATGTCCTAATATGTTTTATATTATACCCCGTATGCGAAAACCGAGCCCGTATTATGTTATAGTTTATAAAAATAAAATAAAAATCTGAATTTTAAGCTGATGCGGGCCGCGTACGAGTTATGGTTAGTTCATGCGGGCCGCGCGGACTCATAATACGTGATCGCACCAGAGGACGACACGTGTCGTAATCGTGTCGAACCTAGTGATGACCCAGCTAAGCTACTGAGTTGACTATAGTCAACGCGGGCCGCGTAAGGCTTAGCCTTATCTTAGGCGGGCCGCCTGGAAGTCTGATATCACAACTATAAATAGCAGGCATCAGTTTTCAGTTTCCGTCGCTCATTTCTTATTCTTAATCTCGAATTCTGAAGTTATAAGCTTAATATTTTGGGTATTATACCCCTAATTAGCGAGGTTCTGCTCCGTTGTAAGTATTATAACCCCGGTTTCATAATAGTTACGCTGCCCGATTGATTTAGGGTTCCGTAACAACTGTCGTGGTTTTTGCCCGACGTAGTTGTTGGAATGCCGTCTCGGGGAGGGTATTATTAATAATTTCAAAGGGTTATGATACTAACCAATGTACATTTGTATAAATTAAAGATTATAGCCAGGAAACCCTTACGAAAAGCCTAAGACAGCAATGTGAGTTTATCATCTTTTTGTTAATGTTTTTGGTAATGTTTTACCCAACCTTAAATGTTTTACTATGAAATTAAGCGGTGATTGAGTCTTTGTAATTCTTCAATTACTGCCGGTATTATGGGGTTTTGTATACAAAATTTACAACGAGTAGTAGTAAGTTGAATGACAGTGCATTACCATTGGACGACAAGTTAGCCAATGGGTAATTTGACCATAGCCATAGATCCGGTCGAGTGGCAAATACTGAATGAGTAATTGTGTAGAAAGAAACAATGTGATTGCTCTCAATACTGTTTTAATTGATAAAATGTTTCTTGATTAAACTGGGATTCACTCACCAGTATTTCCGACTGACAAATGTTTTTAAAACGCGTTACAGGTAACACAATGTGAACAGCCAAATTAGTGAAAAGCCAGCTGGAGAGCACTGAAGGCTTGGGAAAATGTGGCTATACAAGTTACCTAATAAACGATGTTTTAAATTCAATAAAATAGGGTCTGTCCCTATAAATGTATTGTAATAAGAAACTTGGGTTTTGCCCATGTTATTATTAATATCAAATATGGTGGTTCTACTCTGATAAACATTTCCTAACTACGGTCCTGATGTAAATTCCGCTGCGAGACTAAACAAACTGATACCACCAAACTCTGTGATCACGTCCGCCCGTTTCCGGGGATCAGGAATCGGGGGTTGTGACATTAGTTATCGCGTTGATTGTATTATGTGGAGTATCTATTAATAATCACATACTAATCGCTATTTATCGCGTGTTTAATCAATTTATCGTTTATCGCAATCGCAACTCGAATTACGCATTTTGGTTATTGTTATACGTGTGTGTGTGCCTTATGTGTTACTTGTGCATGTTTAATTGTGTTATGTGTGGTAATCAATCGAAACGCAATCGAAACTCAATCGCAATCGAATCGCAAACGCTAAACGAATATGGAATATAGATGCTTGTATGTTGATATAGTAGTTGGGATTAAAAGTAATTTGACTAGGAAATTCTATCACATCGAAACGCTCGCAATCAGAATCGAAACGTCAAACTCATCACACCGAACACGCGAATCAGATGGCCGATCGACTAGGATACCGGCCGATTGAACAGCCGTCCGATCGGACTACCATCCGATCGACCAGTTGTCCGATCGGGCAGCCTAACCGATCGACCAGCCCTTTCCACTTTGGGTAACCCTATAAATACCCCATGTCACTCTCATACTTTCCACTTTTGGCAACTGACGTCCGTCCAGTACTCTTGCTTGCTTTTTCCTTCGATTTCTCGCAGTTCCGGTAAGATCTCAACCTAAATCTTGTACATCTTTGATCTACACGCACTCCTACACCTTTCTATCTTTTGAATCTTGACTTTTAACCGTGAAATCATCAAGATTTAAGGTGTTCTAGGATGACGTCATCATGTGTTCTTGAAGAACTTCATGTTTTGGCCTCAATCCACCAAGAACAACTTAGATCTAACCGATTTCCACATAAACAAACAAGGATCTTTCATAGATCTAAACATATTCACAATGAAAAGGATTGAAGGATGGTTTTCTAACTTTCTTTCAACTCTTTTCCACTCAATGCCTCAAAACAGATAGTATCGGAGCTTGTACCGACTCACTACTCATTCTTGTGGTTGTGTTGGTTTAAGATCTGGATTCTGTCCACCAGACGACCGATTTCGGGTTAAAAATGAGACACCGCCTCGAACCGTTAACTAACCGGATTTGGGTGATTCCTATCCGATCAGGGGTACCAAGTATTGACAAGGGTTCTGTTGCTTAGCACGTTGTCAAAACGTCTCGATAAAACGACAAACAATCAAAACAACCAAGTGTAAGACGAACGGAACGACCAGGATGGAATGCCGTCCGATCGGACTACCGTCCGATCGAACTAACATCCGAATGGGCTGTCACCCGGACGACTTGCACCTTGGGTCCCACACTTGACATCTATTTCAAAACATTTGAAGTTGTGGACGTGGAACGAACTCCTGTCCGATCAGACGACCATCCGAACGAACAGTTGTTCGACCATGTAATGTCCCGACTTCAACACCTAAACAATTTCCAACAAGTTCTATGCACAAGGGATGCCACCCGATCGGACAACTGTCCGAACGAGTGACAACCTGCTATGAACTTGTTCTCGCAGGAAGTGTCCAACCGATCGGTCTGCCGTCCGATCGAACAGTCGTTCGATCGACCGGCCTGAAAGGTAAAGATACTTCAATGTTTTCAAAATGCTACAACGAAAACTTCAAAAGTCAAGCCATCATACACAAACACATCCTTCTCAAAGGAGGAAACAATCCACTCGAACGGTCATCCGACCGGACGACAGTCAACCGCACGACCGGCTGTCCGATCGGACTACCATCAGATCGAACTACTGTCCGAACCACTTGCACTCTGTATCCTTTTATGCGCCACTTATCGTTATACTATCGATCTGTTCAAGCTAACCCTATTCTCTAGCGCTCCCTTCAATCCATCAATTCAATCGCTGTGAGTATACTCGATCCCTTTTTGCTTTACACACTTTTGGGTGTTACATACGTTAATTATACTAAGTCACATCGAACACACAACGCAAACACTATTTAAACCCTAACCGTTACCGCATGTTATACGTGACTTAATGAATGCTTGTTTGTTATGTTTACACATGGAATGCTGTCTACCTGCCTTAGCAACGATAGTACTATAGTTTGGACTCAGCACCTGTTCACTCAGGGGTTGTTAAGGACAATTAGTTACATGGCTCACTGTGGTGAGTGTGTATCGCGAACTGCCTTGGGCAGTCAACCCGCAGTCACTGGTATCGATAGGTTCATGTCGATAACTAACATGCTTCGTTTCACTCTGTGTACGTGCTGGTTATGCGTAACGATTTCGAACTCTATATGCTATTACAAAACTTGTATGCTCACCTTTACACTGTTTGTATTGACTTTTATTTTAACGTATGTGACAGGTGCTTAGGATTCTTATTTGCTTTGTTTTGCGGTGATGAAATCGAAGCTAGGACATAAGTCTAGAAATCAATAAACAATCGTCTGTAATAAAGGAATCTGAGTTGTCGGAACAGAACAATTTGACTAGATCTTCTCTGTAATAACTATGTTATCTTTTAAGACGTGGTATGGGACATGTTGTTTAATTAATTGGTAATGATAGTTGTTATGGAAACTTCTGGACAATCTGTTTCGCTCAGTGCCATGCCCCGATGTTTCCGCCATCGGTTGGGGTGTGACAGATTGGTATCAGAGCCATAACTATAGGGAATTAGGCAAGACACGACCTAGTCCGGGTCGATGTCTTAGAAATAACCTAGTCTATAGTTAGGAACCAACAGACTGACTTGTGCATATGCAGTAGGGATTATGTACGAGCTTACCGCTACTTCTCGCTATTCTCGCGCACGCTACACTATCACTGCACCCTAGTTTTCAAAAATGAACAGACAATTAGGTCGAGATTAGGTGTGAAAACCGCAAGCTCTCGATTAAATTGCTTGTTTGATCTGTATTTATCTATAAAACACGAGAATTCGCGTTGAACCAGGAGTGAAATCCATACTTTAACGTGGATTTTCGTCTCAATTTTTATCAAAACAAGAACGAAGTTGTTAAGCTAGGGGTGAAACCCTAACCTTGACAACTTGTTCCGACCTTTATTGGTTTTACAAAACTCTCACCAAAGTCTCGACGGACTCCAACAACTTGAAGTCATGATATGACTAAAGGGATGCGTGCCGAACGCCCAAGAATCAAGGCAGAAGCATGGTTCTGAAGGTCAAAGGTGTGCAACAAGTCCTTGAGAATAGTCGAACCACTTTGGATAAGCAATGTCTAATAGCCGCAGACGATCTATTTCTCGATTTTATTGTGTTTCGATTCTGAGCCCGCAACTGCTGACTCTGATGATTCGTCGATTTTATGTGTTTGTATGTGTGTTTATCTGTTTATGTGTTTAATTTTGGGGAATTATTCGATTTTTGTTTTCACTTCGATCGACACGCACGACCCGCATTGCACTTCTATCTAAACACACTAACAAATCGCTATCATCCGTGGAACGACCGTGCGCCATGTAGTTGTTATGATTATTTGCTTATGCTATACTAATCGCTATGTTAAACGTGATCGCTATATTCGAACACTCGCCAACTTTGAATGATAGGTTTCTGTATTCTGATTGACTCTTGTGATACTGTGTCTTATGTACTCTTTTGTGATTATGTGCCCTACGTGATTATGTGCTTATGTGCTTATGTGTCTCTCTGTGGATCTGTGATTTTGTGCTTATGTGCTTACATAATTATGCGTGTTCCCGAGCTTTAGTAGTCTTAGACGTGTGAGATGAGATTCGATTATACTATGTCTGAGGCCCAAGACGATGTCTGTTGTAGACAATGTCGACTGAACCATCTGGACCCCGCCACTCACGACTTTCTCGTCAAGAACAAAGAGACAAACGCCTTGCTGCCATCCTTGCTAAACAAGTGGCCAAGGTTGTGCCCCATATCGTGAGTGAAATTTACGAGAATGTTAGCAAATCATCTGAGGAGTCCAGAACCGAAGCTCCTAAAGAGACTCCCAAAGTTGCTTTCAGCTTCAAACAGTTCAAGGCATGTGGACCAAAGGAGTTCACCGGCGAAGAAGGCCCTACGGCTTTGTTTCAATAGTTTGACTCAGTTGAAATTACCTTGCGACAGAGCGGATGTCCTGATAATCTCCGCACGTTGAACGCTACCGGTGTCTTCCAGTCCCGCGCTCTAGACTGGTGGACGACCGAAAGAAACAAGCGCGGAAATGATCCAGCCTATGGTCTGTTATGGGACGAGTTGAAGAACATTATGCTCGAAGAGTTCTGCCCTCCCCAAGAGCGCCGAAAGCTGGAGGATGAGTTCTGGCACATCAAACAGAAAGAGGGTGACAATGCTGCCCTGACTGCTCGCTTCAAGCAGCTCAGCATCATCTGCCCCGATCAAGTGAAGACCACCGACATGAGCATCAAGAAGTACATTCAAGCTCTACCCGACTGTGTCACGGATTTTGTGTATGCCGCCAAGCCAGCAACGATCAAAGAAACTTACTTGCTTGCAGCTTAAATCAACGACAAGCGAGTAAAAGCTGGTGTGTGGGATAAAACTCTGAAGAATCTGCACCAAGTCACCACCGCACCAACCGCTAAAACCGCCACCGCCCAATCGTCAAAATCCTCACGCTGAAAGAAGAAGAACAACAACAGCATCTCCAGCAACAAGAACTTTCCTGCCACCACCACTGCTGCTCATCTCCAAGCCATACCCACTCAGCAGCAGCCCCAGCACCGATCAGCTCCAGCAATCTATGCACCACCTGCAAAGCGTGAATACACAGGCCCCCACTCTGCTTGTCCAACATGCACTTACCATCACCCGGTGGGTCTCGCCTGTCGTTTCTGTGCTCACTGCAATATGTACGGCCACTTCACTGCTAACTGTCGTACTGGTCCCCGTCAAGCACCAGTTCAAGCCACTGCTCATCAAGTTCTGCTCCCAGCCCCACATGGCCAACAAGCGGCTCAGGCACCCGCGGTCAACGCTAGAGTCTGCTTCGCATGTGGTGATCCCAACCACTTTGCGAACATGTGCCCGAACAGGGTTGTGAAGCAAGAGCCTCAGCAACACCAGCAGCAGCAGCCTCAACAGCACCAGCAGCAGCAACCTCAACAGCAACAAGCCGCACGCGCCAGAACTTTCAACATCAATGTGCGTCAAGCCCAGGCCGACAACAATGTGGTCAATGGTATGTTCCTTATGAATGGTATTTATGCATCGTGTTTGTTTGATACTGGAGCCGATTATTGCTTTGTGTCGTTTGAATTCGAGAAGCTCCTTAGTCGTAAGCGCTCCCATCTCCCCTCGACATTCGATGTTGAAGTCGCCACTGGAAGAACTGTCGCTGTTAATTCTGTTCTTCGTGATTGTAGTTTTGAGCTCAACAATCACATCTTCCCAATCGACCTTATTCCGATGCAACTCGGAAGTTTTGACGTCATAGTAGGCATGGACTTTCTTCGCGAAAACTATGCTGAAGTTGTGTGCTTCGATAAGATGATTCGATTTTCGCTTGCGAATGGTGATGTATTGTGTGTCTATGGTGAAACTGCTTAGAAGGGTCTCAAACTCATGTCATGTGTCCAAGCTAGCAAGTATCTCCGCAAGGAATACAGAACTTTCTTGGTTAACATTGTAGTAGCGGAGAAGGAAAAGAAAGGAAAGACAGAAGTGAAAGACGTTCCTGTGGTTCGTGAATTTCCTAATGTGTTCCCTGACGATCTTCCCGGACTACCGCCAAGTCGTGATATCGACTTTCGTACCGACCTCATTCCTGGAGCCAACCCTGTTGCCAAAGCTCCTTACCGACTCGCACCGTCCGAAATGCGTGAACTCTCGAGTCAGCTTCAGGAATTACTTGAGAAAGGATTCATTCACCCGAGCACCTCTCCTTGGGGCGTGCCAGTCCTTTTCGTTAAAAAAAAGGATGGGTCGTTCCGGATGTGCATCGACTACCGGGAACTGAATAAGCTAACTATCAAGAACCGTTATCCCCTGCCTCGCATTGATGATTTGTTTGATCAGCTACAAGGTGCTACGTGTTTCTCGAAGATCGATCTACGCTCAGGCTGTCACCAGCTACGCATTCAAGAAGAGGATATACCTAAAACCGCGTTTCGCACTCGATACGGCCACTATGAGTTCGTTGTTATGCCTTTTGGTTTAACCAACGCACCCGCGGTTTTCATGGATCTGATGAATCGCGTGTGTAAACCATATCTCGACCGTTTCGTCATCGTGTTCATCGACGATGTCTTGATCTATTCCAAGTAGAAAGCCGAACACGCGCAACATATACGTTTGGTTCTCGAGCTACTCCAGGGGAATCAACTCTATGCCAAGTTCTCCAAGTGTGAATTTTGGTTGGAAGAGGTTCAATTTCTGGGTCACGTTGTCAATAGTCAGGGTATTCACGTCGATCCCGCGAAGATTGAAGCTGTTAAGAGCTGGATTACACCTAAGAACCCTCTGAAGTCCGTTCTTTTCTCGGACTAGCAGGCTATTATCGATGATTTATCGAAGGATTCTCAAAAATCGCTGTGCCGCTTACCGCTCTCACCCATAAAGACAAGCCTTTTGTTTGGGGAACCGAACAAGAGTTAGCTTTCCAAACCCTCAAGCACATGCTTTGCAATGCTCTTGTTCTCACTCTACCCGACGGAAATGACGACTTTATTGTCTACTGTGATGCCTCGAACCATGGTCTTGGTTGTGTTCTCATGCAACAGGACAAGGTCATTGCTTACGCATCTCGTCAGCTCAAAATCCACGAGAAGAACTATACAACCCATGATCTCGAGCTAGGCTCAGTTGTTTTTGTGTTAAAGATTTGGCGACACTACCTGTACGGTACCAAGTGTACGATGTTCACCGATCATAGGAGCCTACAACATATCTTTGACCAGAAGGAACTTAATATGCGTCAACACCGATGGGTGGAACTTCTCAACGATTACGACTGTGAGATTCGTTATCACCCAGGCAAAGCAAATGTCGTTGCTGACGCTCTCAACAGACGGAGTTATCTGCTCAGCATTCGTAATACCCAAGCCCAGTACGATCTCGAAACCCTCATCCGCGAAGCTCAGCATGCTTGTTTCAATGAACGCACTCTGAAGAAGGAACGAATCTATCACGATGGAGCTCATCTTGTAAATAAGCCGAATGGGATATTCCATTATCTAGACCGGATTTGGATCCCTAAACGGACCGATTTGCGAAAGATTTTGATGGACGAAGCCCACAAATCCTGGTATTCTATTCATCCCGGTGCCGATAAAATGTACCAGGACCTTCGCTACAAGTACTGGTGGCCGGGCATGAAAAGAGACATCGCTCTCTTGTCGGAAAGTGCCTGACTTGTGCAAAGGTCAAGGCTGAACACCAAAGACCCTCTGGCTTACTAGAGCAACCACCGATCCCTATATGGAAGTGGGAGAGTATAGCTATGGATTTCATAACAAAGCTTCCGCACACGTCATCAGGTCACGACAACATCTGGGTTGTTGTTGACCGTCTGACCAAATCAACTCACCTTTTTGCCAATACGAGAAGACTACAAGGTAGAAAGATTAGCCCGAATCTACACAAACGATATCATTTGTCGACATGGGACGCCTCGCGACATCATCTCTGACCGAGATGCCCGGTTTACCTCGCGATTGTGGGAAATGTTTCAAGCAGCTCTCGGTACTACGCTTAACCTATGTACCGCATTTCACCCTCAAACCGACTGTCAGACTGAAAGAACGATCCGTACTCTTGATGACATGCTCCGTTGTTGTGTCATAGATTTCGGTGGTAATTGGGATGCATACCTGCCGTTAGTCGAATTCTCGTATAACAACAGCTATCATACCAGCATTCAAATGGCACCATTCGAGGCGTTATACGGAAGAAAATGTCGATCGCCTATTGTATGGCACGAGATCGGTCACTCGCAATTAACCGGTCCCGAGCTATTGCAAGAAACGACTGACAAAGTCCTCCAAATTCGAGACAACTTGTTGAAAGCTCGAAGTCGATAGAAAAGTTACGCCGATAGACGACGCAAGCCCCTTGAATTTGACGTTGGCGACTACGTACTCCTAAAGGTATCATCTTGGAAGGGTGTGGTCAGATTCGGCAAGAAAGGGAAACTAGCGCCTCGATATATTGGACCTTTTAAGATTCTGGAAAGGATCGGAAAAGTCGCCTACAGACTCGAACTACCGGAGGAACATAGTAACGTCCACCCGACTTTCCATGTGTCAAACCTCCGCAAGTGCCTGGCTGAGCATGATTTAATTGTACTTCTCGATGACCTCCAAGTAAACGAAACACTACACTTCATGGAGAAGCCTGTCGAAATCATGGATTGCCAAACCAAGCAGCTCAGACGCTCGCGCATTCCTATCGTGAAAGTCCGATGGGAAGGCAAACGAGGCACAGAGTTCACTTGGGAACTCGAAAGCGACATGAGGGCGAAGTACCCGCAGTTGTTTGTTATGGCTTTGGCCTAATTTCGGGACGAAATTCCCTCAACAAGGGGAGGCTGTAACACCCCGTGTTTTGAAAGTCAAAGTCAAAGTCAAGATTGAAGTCAAAGGAAGAAAAGATTGCTAATTGTGATTTGTCACTCCTTGCTCAATTCCTGTTTTGACTTCTTTGACTTGTAGATAGTCTATTTTAGTTATCGCATTGATTGTATTATGTGGAGTATCTATTAATAATCGCATACTAATCGCTATTTATCGTGTGTTTAATCGATTTATCGCTTATCGCAATCGCACTCGCAACTCGAATTACGCATTTTGGTTATTGTTATACGTGTGTGTGTGCCTTATGTGTTACTTGTGCATGTTTAATTGTGTTATGCGTGGTAATAAATCGAAACGCAATCGAAACTCAATCGCAATCGAATCGCAAACACTAAACGAATATGGAATATAGATGCTTGTATGTTGATATAGTAGTTGGGTTTAAAAGTAATTTGACTAGGAAATTCTATCGCATCGAAACGCTCGCAATCGCAATAGAGACGTCAAACTCGTCGCACCGAACACGCGAATCAGATGGCCAATCGACCAGGATAGCGGCCGATCGAACAGCCATCCGATCGGACTACCATCCGATCGACCAGCCCTTTCCACTTTGGGTAACCCTATAAATACTCCATGTCACTCTCATACTTTCACTTTTGGCAACTGACGTCCGACCAGTACTCTTGCTTGTTTTTTCCTTCGATTTCTCGTAGTTCCGGTAAGATCTCAACCTAAATCTTGTACATCTTTGATCTACACGCACTCCTACACCTTTCTATCTTTTGAATCTTGACTTTTAACCGTGAAATCATCAAGATTTAAGGTGTTCTAGGATGACGTCATCATGTGTTCTTGAAGAACTTCATGTTTTGGCCTCAATCCACCAAGAACAACTTAGATCTAACCGATTTCCACATAAACAAACAAGGATCTTTCATAGATCTAAACATATTCACAATGAAAAGGATTGAAGGATGGTTTTCTAACTTTCTTTCAACTCTTTTACACTCAATGCCTCAAAACCGATAGAATCGGAGCTTGTACCGACTCACTACTCATTCTTGTGGTTGTGTTAGTTCAAGATCTGGATTCTGTCCACGAGACGACCAATTTCGGGTTAAAAATGAGACACCGCCTCGAACCGTTAACTAACCGGATTTGGGTGATTCCTATCCGATCAGGGGTACCAAGTATTGACAAGGGTTCTGTTGCTTAGCACGTTGTCAAAACGTCTCGATAAAACGACAAACAATCAAAACAACCAAGTGTAAGACGAACGGAACGACCAGGACGGAATGCCGTCCAATCGGATTACCGTCCGATCGAACTGACATCCGAACGGGCTGTCACCCGGATGACTTGCACCTTGGGTCCCACACTTGACATTTATTTCAAAACATTTGAAGTTGTGGACGTGGAACGAACTCCTGTCCGATCGGACGACCATCCGAACGAACAGTCGTTCGACCATGTAACGTCCCGACTTCAACACCTAAACAATTTCCAACAAGTTCTATGCACAAGGGATGCCACCCGATCGGACAACTGTCCGAACGAGTGACAACCTGCTACGAACTTGTTCTCGCAAGAAGTGTCCAACCGATCGGTCTGCCGTCCGATCGAACAGTCGTTCGATCGACCGGCCTGAAAGGTAAAGATACTTCAATGTTTTCAAAATCCTACAACGAAAACTTCAAAAGTCAAGCCATCATACACAATCACATCCTTCTCAAAGGAGGAAACAATAAACTCGAACGGTCATCCGACCAGACGACCGTCCGATCGGACCGTCAACCGCATGACCGGCTGTCCGATCGGACTACCATCCGATCGAACTGCTGTCCGAACCACTTGCACTCTGTATCGTTTTACGCGCCACTTATCGTTATACTATCGATCTGTTCAGGCTAACCCTACTCTCTAGCGCTCCCTTCAATCCACCAATTCAATCGCTGTGAGTATACTCGATCCCCTTTTGCTTTACGCACTTTTGGGTGTTCATACGTTACTTATACTAAATCACATCGAACACACAACGCAAACACTATTTAAACGCTAACCGTTACCGCATGTTATACGTGACTTAATGAATGCTTGTTTGTTATGTTTACACATGGAATGCTGTCTACCTGCCTTAGCAACGATAGTACTATAGTTTGGACTCAGCACCTGTTCACTCAGGGGTTGTTAAGGACAATTAGTTACATGGCTCACTGTGGTGAGTGTGTATCGCGAACTGCCTTGGGCAGTCAACCCACAGTCACTGGTATCGATAGGTACATGTCGATAACTAACATGCTTCGTTTCACTCTGTGTACGTGCTGGTTATGCGTAACGATTTCGAACTCTATATGCTATTACCAAACTTGTATGCTCACCTTTACACTGTGTGTATTGACTTTTATTTTAACATATGTGACAGGTGCTTAGGATGCTTATTTGCTTTGTTTTGCGATGATGAAATCAAAGCTAGGACATGAGTCTAGAAATCAATAAACAATCGTCTGTAATAAAGGAATCTGAGTTGTCGGAACAGAACAATTTGACTAGATCTTGTCTGTAATAACTATGTTATCTTTTAAGACATGGTATGGGACATGTTGTTTAATTAATTGGTAATGATAGTTGTTATGGAAACTTCTGGACAATCTGTTTAGCTCAGTGCCATGCCCCGATGTTTCTGCCATCGGTTGGGGTGTGACAAAGCCTAACACCATTTTTTGTTCGTGGTTGTACAGTATATAGAGTGCATGCTTTTTTAATTCAGTTTGGCCCATAAATCACTACAAAACTTGAATAACCTGTTAAGTATTGATTGGCATTTAAATCTATACAAAACTTGGATGCCCGTTTTAGGAAAAAGGAAATGTGAATTAATTTGACATATACTTGTTATGAGACTTTTATATTTTAGTCTTTGTTCATATGTAAGCTAACTTTTCTGTTTGTGTAGAATATGTTTGGGAGAGAAATTGATGGGCTTCCAGCTTCAGTGTCTTCTTCCTTAAAATATGTAGGCTATATGATATATATTTTTCTTGGAAACATTACTCGCTTGATCGTTTCAATCACTCACTCATCTCACAACAACTCTCGGTGTGACTGAACAGAACAACATTAAACTCTTTGCGGCCAACAAAAAGAGATTCGATAGGTATTATCATATTCATGTTCACCTATTTCTATTCTTTTGATATATACAAGAATAGGTTTTGATCCATTACAGAACTAGCCAGACCATTCCTTTTGTCATCTTAAATAACTGGCTTAACAAACATTTGGTCGTCATGTCTCATTTTAAAACCATATTATGTAAATGCAAAGAAAGCTCATTTGATTTGGTATAGAATGAGTAACATTCGCCTTCACTCCTTCCCTCGAAATAGAACTATGTTCAATAAAGACGCCTTAAAGCATGGGGTATGACCCCCAACCTTCTTATGACCATCTAAACATGGCTGAGCCGAATGACAAGTTTTGTGTTGGATTATATGTATAACTAAATATCACTCATTCCTTGTCACACCCTGACTTTTGCGGAAGCGTGATTATGGTGTGACTTTCTTAATACCATAGCATTCAATTATAACAATACTATATGATAAACCATAAGATGTTCATCCATAAATTTAAGTTTGAAAATACCATAACATACTTGTCTGAAACGTAGACTCCATACTTAAATTACAAACCACAACATGTTTAAATGAGTTCGCGAAGACTCGACAAAAGACCTTAAATAAAACCAAGTTTAGAACCATGTATCTCGTCCAGGATTAAGATACATCTCCTAAACCCTAACGACCTCGGATGACATCTTTTTATTCATAATGCAGCTTGAACATGCAAACACCCGCCAGATCCACTTAATTCCCTGAAATACATGTAGTTTAAAATATCAACAAAAGTTGAGCGAGTTCATGTGTTTGTGTATATGAGTAACTTTTAAAGTATGTATGTATGTATGTAAATCCTGGTATGAAAGCAATAAGGAAAAACAGATCACCAATGGTTTGCAAGGCCATTGATATGTGTGAAGTGATGCAGGAAAACTCAAACCTAGCTGATTTGTACCTGGCCACCGGCTGTAAGACATAGTCACCCTATAGGCCACCCTGGTCCCCATGGGTGTGGGTCTGCTACACCCAAATATATCTATCACTCATGTCCCTCGGTCCTACGACGAGGATTAATGGCCTTAAGTGTTGTACCCACCACTCACATGATCAAGCAGTAACCTTCCTTAGCTAACCATACCATGTATAAACGTATGTAAACAATTGTAACATGTATTTCACCCCCGAAGTTATAAAACTGAAAACAGTTAAAAGAAAAGGGGGACATGAACTTACGGTCTTGCGTCTTCAGTACTCGTAACTCAAATCTCTTCAGCAAACACGACTGCCTACAATGTACTAACGTCAATTAGACGAACGGGTCGTGCCTTGTCTTGGTTTTAATGTTTTGAGTTACGTTATTGATATTATTCCAAGTTATATAATTATTGTCAAAATAATTATTATACTAACATAAATTATATTTATAAATTTTGGAATAATTGTTAAACAATATTTCGTAATAATACTTCTCAAGTATTTACATTCGTATTTCCTTCCCAAGGATGGGGGTATCTCATACATGTGTATTCGTATTCTTGTATTTGTAGTTCCAAAATAATATATTTTCAAGTCTAACTTTTAGAAAATATATTTAAACTTATTTTTATCCAAAAATAATGTGTTTCAAGTTTATCCAAGAAAATATTTATTTTTCCAAAAATCATATATCTTCTAAATATTTCAAGAAAACATATATATTCTTAATCGCCAAAATATATGTTTCCCTCTTGTCAAAAATATAATATAACTTTGTAATATTCGGAAAAATCTTATTTTCCTTTTCTTGTGTCCAAAATATTGTTTACCAAAAATATACTTATAAATGTATTTTTCGAAATATTTTATAAGCTATATTCTTTCGTTCGGTTTCACAATATTTGGTGTAACTCGTATTTTTATTCCATGATATTTTTGGTATTATTTTGGATTGTAATTTCTTCGTATTTTGTTAAGTTATATTATTTTAACCCTAAAACAATATAACTGCTACACAAAGTATACAAATATTCACACACATGTCTTTAATATATATCTAGCCATTTTTATTTATAAAAACCAACCTCCAACATTTGTATTTTTGAAACAAAAATTATGGAAAAGTTTATATTGAAAACTCATGGTCAAAACACACTTGTAAATATTTGTTTGAAAAATATTTTTCTAAGTGTTTATTTTTTTAAATTTTTTTGCCATAGTTTCCCCTAAAAATGGAGGTATCCATGCTATCAAAGCATATCATTTTCTTTTTAAAATCATCACAATCAATCAACAATTCATTCAACACTTACCAAGTGCCAAAATCAAGTAATTTACCTAACAACATGAACTTGAACTTTCATAAAAACTTGTAGTAACTTGGTAGTGTGTTTAGTAGGTTTAGTTACCCTTTATAATATGCTTACTTCTTTAAAAGTTTCATTCTTGAAAGATTTAGGTGTTTATAACTTGTAAACATGTTTTACAAAAACATTTCTTTATGAAATCTTCTTGCTTCACAAGTGTTTCTACACTTGTTTTATCACCAAAAATAGTGTATGTTTAAGTAAGAACCAAGATCTACTAAAAATCTTATTTTGAACTTGGTTCTTTTTGGAAAACCATTCATAAATCTTAGATCAATATGATTATTAACTCACTTTGATTATTATTTTTCAAAAAATCAAGTATTCTTTTCAAGTTCATGATTTAGGGGTGGATGATCTTTCATCCTACAACTTCTTACATTTCTCATCTTGCTAAACTATGTTTCTAATCATGACTTAGCAAGATGCTATGATGATCAACATCATCTTTACAAACAAATCAATGATCAACAAGCATTCATAACACAAACAACTTAGTTTCATCAAGATTACTTCATGTATCAAGCTTATGTTCATGTTTCATGATTATGTTCTTTAGTGTTCTTCATGATTATTGTAACAACTCTCACCAAAAGTCCTATTTCTTATCTTATTTTGGTCAATAGGAAACCCTAATTGAGACCCTCAAGTAATACTGCATGACCCCTAAAAATTTCAGAACAATCGGAACTAGGATCAGGGCCCCTAAAACTCGGGGGGGGGGGGGGTATTTCCTAGTTGGTATTATCTAAACAGTTTTTGATAGAAATCGAATTTTGATAAACAGTCGATTCACCTAAGCTAGTTACAGACGCGGCTACCCTATGCTAGAAGGGGTCCCCTCGCGCCACGCGAGGGAGACGTTTTTCCAGTATATATAGAGGGCATTGGCACTTGAAATTCGACGTTGGTTAGACGTAAAAACTCATTTCTACGTTGAGATATAGTATGCTTACTTCAAAACACACACACATAGCACGAAACGCTGCCGCAACAACAGGGTAATAACTCGATCGCTGCTACGATTCAATGTCTGATCGATTGAAACCAATCCGATGGATGTTTAAGTGCTACCCAAATTAGGGCTATACTTTGTCATCTGTCGAGAATTCGATGGATGTTTAAGTGTTGCACTTTGTCATTCGTCATGAGGGTTTTAATCTCGTGAGTTGTCGTAAAAGTTGTATTAAGTTACTGACCTAGTTTTGTGTGCATTGTTATTGTCTTAGGTTAACCAGGCTAAAATCAGTAGGCTAAGTTCTGCCCGTTTAAATCTGCAGTGTGAGTCATTCTCTTTTTATCAACTTTTTTATACAATACTCCAATCTTTTTCAAAAGTTATATTACAGGGATTAAGTCGTGGTTATCTTAAATCACTGGCTAGTGGGGTATTGTGCAAATTACTAATTTCTCACGGTTAGGTTCATTGACCTAATAGTGATAATCATCACTACTTGGGTGAAAGGACCCAATAGTGGTATGACCATCGTCACAAGGCTGTGACACGGCGCCAGATAAAAATAAGATATAAGCCATTGTAATCGCTCTTATGCTGTAATTTATAACTATGTGTCGTTTTATCAAATTGAGTGACTCGCCAGTATTTCCCCGCTGATAAAATATTTTTAAAACATGTTTCAGGTGACTACTGTGAACCAAGGAAAAGTGCTACGGAGCACTAACAAGCTTGAAGTAGTGGCTCAGTTAAAATAAATAAACATGTTTTATAAACCAGGGAATTTCCTCGTGAAATTCCTCTATTGTAAATTACGGGGTTATCCCAAATTATGGAATAAAATAATCGGGCATTTTCAGTATTAAAAAGATCATGCTAAATCTTCCGCTGTCAACTCAAATTAATAAACACCACGTGTTCCTGTCCCGCGGCTTCTGGACCGGGTCAAACCGGGCCGAGGGTCGTGACAATTATCATTACATATCATCTTTTAACCAACTAAATGAGAAGTAAATTCAAGTGACAAGAAGCTTACTACTAGCACAAGGGCTAGGGAAGAACACAAGAAGATGAATGTGACAAATGTGGTGGATAATAGCAAATGGAAGAGGTCCTTGAATCTCCAAGACCACCAAGCTTACTTATAGACCTTCTTACACCTTGAGATGTCTTGAGAATGGATGAACTTGAATGAATGATGGTGGTGGTGTGGGTGCCTGGTTTCGGCCGAGAATGGGCAAGAGGGAGAGAGGATTAAGTGTGTGTTTGAGTGGGTGTGAGAATGAGAGTTTAATCCACTAACTTCTTCTTATAACCATGTTTATGTATTAACCATTGGATAATATGCTACTCAAGTACACAACAAATCCACTGACCAAATCAAAGGGGATCAAGGGAAATCAATGGTGGGTCCACCCTTGTGACCGTCCACCATGGGGGGGGGGGGGTATTGGTTGGGTTGTGATGGAATGGTTAAGCAATCTAGTTAGGTTTCAAGTGTGGTGTTTAGTGTTTAAGTTAATATGGTGTTATATAGTGTGTTAGGGTGTTCGGGGATCATAACTAGCTCAGAATTATTAAAATAATGCTTCCAGTGTAATTTTGATGTTTTGGGTAGTGTCCGGTTGTTTGGTTAGATACCGGTTCGTTAAAGTGCTAAACTATACCGTTTAATGTTCTTTATGTACCCTTTTGTGACACTTTTAATTCCCGGCACTTAGGAAAGCATTCAGGACCATTTAGTCATATTTTTGCATGTTACTAGCTTGTTAAAAAGCTGATTTTTGCTGATTTATGCTGAATTCAGCACTTTATGTGGGTTTTTGGAACTTTCTGGCACTTAAACTATTACTTAGGAATGCAGTTTTGTGGTCCTTACTTCCCTACACACCATACTAGTGTAGTACTTAGTCTCTGGCTCATACTGGGTCTCAAAACACTGTCTGTCTATGTACTGAACTTTGTCAGCATGTTTCAAAGTCATCCGCTAACTGTGCTAACTGTGCTTTGTGCATCATTTATGTCAATATGGTTTGCATGTAAAAGTGATGTGACATTATGCAATATGTGATGCACATGTAAGTACGATGCTATAATCAGAAAGTAGTTAATTGTAATTCAGCACTAATCATAGTTAATTAATTGTACGGATACCTGGATTTTTGGCAGTTGTCACGTTCTCCCCCTGTTAAGAAAATTTCATCCCAAAATTTAAGTTCTGCTACTAGCTGCAGGGGATTTGGGGAACAAGTGTGGGTATTTTGCTTTCATGCGATCCTCACGCTCCCAAGTGAACTCTGGGCCGTGTCACGCGTTCCATCGAACCTTGACGAGTTTAACACTACTCCTACGCGTCTTGTTAATCTTCCAATCAGTAACCTCAACAGGTTCTTCGGTAAAGTGGAGTGTGTCGTCAATGTGAATTTCATTGGCAGGAACGACAACTGTTTCTTGAGTTGGACTCTTTTTCAGATTAGATACATGAAATGTATCTTGAACGCCATTTAATTCCGCAGGTAGATCCAACTTGTAAGCTACAAGACCAATCCTTTCCAGGATTTTGAATGGTCCAATATATCGCGGGTTTAACTTTCCACGCTTCCCAAAGCGTGCTACCCCTTTCCAAGGTGAGACCTTTAGCAAAAACCATGTCTCACACTTCAAACTCCAAAGGTTTCCTTCTTCGGTCCGCATAGCTCTTTTGTCGGTCTCGAGCCACCTTGATGCGCTCTCGGATCTGTAAAATCTTATCCGTCGTCTCTTGAACCAATTCGGGACCAACAAGCTGTCTGTCACACCCAAATATTTCCACGTATTACCGGTGGGCCCGGTGGGGAGTATCGTGACGTAGTTGATATCATCATAGTCAAACAACACAATTTAAATACACAGCGAAAGTCTTGAAATATAAAGTATTATTACAAACACAAATGTCTGATAATATAAAAGTATTCTGTACAGACTAGCTTGTAATAATCCACAGGTGGATCAAAACAACAAAAGAAGTTATCAGACTAATGGCTTATGTGAAGGAGTTGCAAAGTCCTCAACTAACAAGTCCTGAGCAGCTTCCAGCCTATTACGTACTTGTACCTGTCACTTAGACTTTGGAAAATACTTCAGTTTTCACTGGTAAATACACTCAACTGACTCATTTGAAAAGAGTTTTAGAAAATTGGTTTAGGTGCACAAGGCACGAAAATATGTTGACACTTTGATTAAAATGCTCAAGGCAAAATTAATCTTTTATACTTGGGACAAACTATATCTCATGTTATCAGTTTTACATAACTTGCTCTACATACGGGGCCCGGTTCTATGCCGGTTCAAGATTAACCGACACACCACTATTCCCTTATTGGGAATCCCATATTGGGTATAATTAATTAATAAACATATGGCATCTATTAGGTGTATGCCTACACCCCGTGCTTAGGTCGTGACCATTGCATTTAATGAGTCAAGGATATCCAGGACACGGTCGCATTAACCCCCAATGTTTCAGTCAAGCAATACGAATTAAAACAGGTTATTTGGATTTCCCGACTCATTGGTCTTTGAATCCCATACCTGACCATGCGGTATTTATATTACCGTATCCCAAGCCCGTAATAGGGAAAATAAGTTAAGAGTATTTACTTGAGCTAGCTCCCGTCTTAAATAGCAAGAATTTAATAACTCAGCCGTATTCACTTAAGTAAGCGTAGGTAAAATTTACCGGAAGGCTCTAGTCTGGAATGATGGTATAAATAACCAATTAGAATACTAACGGGTCTTTAATTAAGCCTGAACTTAGACCGGTTAGTTTTAAGGAAAATATACGGTTCAAACGCATGATTAAGCGAAGACCGGAATAAAATGTGTTTTAGACCCGACAAGTTTGAAGACTTGTATAATATGGGTAATCTAAACACCTTCTGGATTTTGAGATAAAAATGATAAGGTTTGACCCGTTTCGGCTGACTTATGCAAACTAGTTACATAAACCGAACCGAATGCGCAAGAGGCGTAACGGGTAACCATAAGAGTCATATACAGGTTTCCTAAGTTAATATGCCTTAAACATGTTGTGATATCAGTAGGATATCTTCCATTATGCCCATAACGAGTTTAATCTCAAAATAAGCCCCGTAGGGGTATTTTGGTCATTTTAAAGATAATAAAAGAGGTTAATCAAAATTCTGATATTCGGGTCCGAATACATCAGTGGAATAACTTATTTTATTAGGTCATATCAGTTGGTAATAGGTCTTATATGGCAAGATGGTTTTAAACCCAAAGTATGCGTTTAATACGCGTAAAAAGCCGTTTTAAGCGATTTCCGGGTTATACAGGAAATCTGAGTTTTCTGATCAGGTTATAAAGTTCAAAATACTTTATTTATTATATAAAATCAGTAGCAATTGGATTGGTGTCAAAATATTATGTAGAACTCATTGTATGACCGAAAAGGGTATAATCGGTATTTACCGAATCAACGCCATAACCTTAGGTTATGAGCAGGTTAAAAATAATTAAAAATCTTTAAAAATCCCAAAATATTATACTACATCAGTGGGTAAAAGGTTTGGTGTCAAAATTTGGGTTTAGATAGGCTTTATGCCAATTGCGCCGTTTAATTGACAAAAAGCTTCTTAAATGCGCTATTTAGCATACTTACCAAAGTCTAATGCACTATTAGAGATGGCTTGGGTCTGCTCTTATGCTCCAGGAAGCTCCAAGAAAGCAGATGGAATGAATGATCATAATGTTGCAACTATGAAGGCTTTATATAGTGGTTTTAATTCATTAGATTGTTGACAACTCATGCTACAATGGATCCCTGATCATCAACATGTGTCCCTAAGGGCTAAAAGGCATGTAGGGGTCGCCCTTGGATGAGGAAAATCGGTTTTAAGTCGGTTATACGCTCAAAACAGCCAACAGCCAAGTTTTCTGTCGCTGGGCAACCCTTACGGGCCGTAAGGGTGGACCTTTACGGTCCGTAAGCTGTTCATCAGGGCCAAAAGATTTTCCAACTTTTGCATCTTGGCTCTTGGTCTTTCCAAAGGTCAACCAAACTTTATATATTGCATTATGAGCCCCTCAACATTGACTTATAAAGGCTTCAAGACTTATACCCACTTTGTTAAGTCCTTGGTCACTTTATGCTTACCCGAAAAGTCATAATTTTCAACGTTGACGCTTTAACCCCTCGTATACGAATTTGATCATAACTTTCTCATACAATAAAAAAACTTTATGAAATTTTTATTGTGGATTCTAGTGAGCATAATTAATTGTTATAAAGCTTCGGGTTTGCTAAAAGGTCACTCAGAGGTATACTTTAAACATGTTGACACATTTAACCCCTGTAGTTTGTAATCTCTCACTTTCTTTCACAATTAGCTTCGCATGATCCATGATTTATTCGTTTAAGGGTATGAGCATCATGTAGGGTTACTGTAAAGTATATTTATCCCTTGTTGACATTTTGAACCCTTATATTCACATACTTTCCATGTTTGTCAACTTTAGTCCCTCTAGAGTATACTTTCACACGTTCAAGCTTATGACACGTGTCAATACATTATAGGACGTGAATTTTCGGGGTGTTACATCCTCACCCCCTTAAAAGAAATCTCGACCTCGAGATTTGCTAAAATGCTGAAAGTACTTTTTGTCGCATAATGGACTTAACTTCTATAACATATCTGGAGTCTTTCCAAGCTCCCAAAGTGACTCCTATATTAGGTACATGTATCCTTTTGGAGCTTCTAACCCTGTCGATCCTCAATCGACACAGGTTGATCACCATATCATAAATCTGCATATCATTACGTGATAGTGCTTTTCGACTTATTGGCGAAACACATCCTTCAGTCACTATTGTGCAATGTATTGCGAGCTCCGCCAAGCTCCTTAAATAGGTTTTAGCTTATAAGCTACTTTCATAAATTCTTGATTTTCTGCCGAATACCGGCATCTTACAGATGATTATGAATTTGCGTGATCTTATTTGTTGTTTCCAATGCAACTTTCAGATCCTGATAATTGGACTTACCAATCTATTGTCCTAACAATAGATGTTTAACATTCTATCTATACAAGGTCTCCAAAGGAGTAGCCTTGACACTTATATATCAACTATTATAGAAAAGCTTATCTTAAGGTGAGATGGTTATTCCAACCACTGTTTAACTAATCTCAAAGAATAACTAATCCTTACAGTTAGTCGAACCAATCGACGATCCTGGACAGGTAATAGCGATTCTTAATTGTTGCTTAAATAGGGTTGCGGTAATCAATGCATAAGCAAGATGATCCGTCTTTCTTATTTATATAAATCGGAGTTCTTAGAACTTTGAATTTTTGGCTTTATGAAACCTTCTCTAAAAACTTATTGATTTGGTTCTTAGTTCTTCCTATTCAGTTGGTACTAACAGATATAAGGCTTTTACAATAATTGCAGCCTTAAGCGGGATGTTTGTCCTAACATCCACTTGCCTCTCAGGAGGTAAACATGGTAATTCTTATAAAGAAGACAATTATGACACACAGAGATGTCAGAGATGTCCGTATTCTCAGGCTTTGGTTCATCTATCGATGTCGGTATCAGATAAATGACACATTCTCTTTACAATAGCAAGGATGCCCTAAGTAGAGATACTTATAAGGACATTTTATATTGGATATCCTCTTTGAATACTACTAGTCGACTTTAGTACGATATGACCATTGGGATATCTCAGGGGTTCCATGCATTAAACCTCCATACTGATCAGGCATGGAAGCAATCTATGTGACACACTAGGATACGCCACTCCTCATATGGAACTTTTATCAAACATAGTTTGGCATTCGCAGGCGATAGAAAACAATGAGAAAATAATAAAATAAAATAATATATATTGTCGTACTCTTTTTGGGGAAGAGTACTCCAGATTCTTATGAAAGGATTATCTTCGAGGATGGGAGAGATGGTCATTATAGATTCCATTGGTAAGTTATACCTTACATTTAATATCTGGAGTTCTTATGAATGTAATCAAGAGTTTGCTAAGCTTATGGTTTGCTAAAGGTTTATTATCCCTTGCATTAATGTAAAATACTTAGCAGACACTATCAATGCTAAATGGTAAGGGACGTACCTAATGCTATTATCGATGTACACTGTCTCTGGCATTCAACCGGTAGTCCAGGCATTTACTTTCTTATCCTTCCCAGACTTAGCTGCTCCTTTCTTGGCAGCCTTAGGGCAATTAGTACTGATGTGCCCCTTTTCGCCATAGCTAAAACAGTTTGCATCCTTTATGTCCCTACATTCGTGGGACTGGTGGCCAGCTCTTTTACAGATGACACATTGCTTTATCTTTTGGTTTAATCGACACTGTCCCCAATGTCTTCTTTTGCAGGTTTTGCATGTAGGCTTTTTGTTGGAATCCTGTTGGTTATTGTTGAACTCGGATTTGCTCTTCTTAGGATTCTGAGAGTTATCCTCCTCCCTTTGTCTTTTCTCATTAGTTTCATTCTTGATCGACTTTTGTCTCACTATATCTAGAGTGAGAGACAAGGATATATCTACAGCTGATCTGTAGTTGATTGGCCTTGAAGCCTTAACATTCCTTTTTATTTCTGGTGCCAAACCACCGATGAAACGCGCAATGCGTTTTGGTTCTGGGGTAATTAAATAGGGTACCAGTCTAGATAGGGAGTTGAATTCGGTAACATATTGCTGACAATTTAGGTTTTTCATTGTGAGAGTCAGAAAATCTGTCTCCACCTTTTCCACTTCATGTTGTGGACAATAGTTCTCTTTGATAAGGTCCACAAACTTGGACCATCCCATATTATATAGGGGAATTTTCCCCGTGGACTGCATCATGGCCCTCCACCATACAAGAGCCTCTCCCTTGAAAGATTGTGAAACAAATTTTACTACGTCCTTATCAGCATAATCGCTGATGTCCACAACAGTTTCCATTTCCTCAAGCCATTCCATAGCATCAATTGCTCCTTTTTCGCCATTGAAATCTCTGGGTTTGCATGAGACGAAATATTTGTAGGTGCACCCGCCTTCAGTTGAACGGGGCTTATCATAGAGTACTAACTCCTGAGGTTCGCTCTTTTCAGCTGAAGAGTGAACAGAGCTCTCCTTACGAGCTGATGTATGTGTTTCCGTATGGGCCTTTGAGTGAGTGACACTCGGTTCCTTTTTGTTCTCAAGGATCTTATCCACAACTTCACTAATTGCTGTGCTAATCAAGGCCTGAAGAGTAGTGCCATTAACATTTATATTTATATTTGCATCCTTGGTTTTAGCCGCAGTACTGCTGTGTGCTTCGTCGGAAACCTCCATTCTGGAGCTTTGGTACTAAACACCAAAAATAACATATGCTTAAATACAAACTATTATGGAATCATCGTAATGGACGATTTTTAAGCCATGGTATTATTAAACCATAATGGCTGTTAGGTTTATAACTTCCTTATAGTATGCTACTAGAAAGTATGTCAATTATATTTAGCCTAGGTCAAAAAGGACCCTCAATTGTGTTTAAGGTTTGGACCAAGTCCATTACCTTTTGACAGGGAATAACAATGTCACAATTGTCTTTGTCATAACGACAATCTTTAAATATTTGGAAGGCTTGTCACGAAGGACATTAATAATCATAGGCACGAAGGCCTTGTTACAAAGGACATATATGATATGGCACTTAAGGCATTAATATATAAGCCGCAATCTTATTGGATCAGAGATCTTAAGGTTCGAACATAGTTCTTCACCTTTGGACAGAGAGTCAAAGACTACAACTGTCATCTTTTTGGAAGATAATTTATTTTGCCACAAAAGTTAGGCAATGGACATCAATCTGACTAACTGGATGATTGTGAGCTTCAGAGGGGTCAGCCGTGGTGAAGCTTTGAAGGCTACTAACCAAGTAGTAATAATTTGTTTAATTATATAGCGAATTGTCAAACTTGACGATTAAATAGCCATGGTGTAACTCAACCATATAGACCAATAGATAGTATTAAATTTATTTGATTATGCTTGGCCTAGGTTTTTAGATAAACCATCTTTGGCGTTTAAACGGAATATAATCCTTCATATTTATTAGACAGGGGACATAAGTCACGACTGTCAATGTCGTACCGACATTTTATATAGCATAAGGGCTTGTCCCAAGGACTTTTCGATGGCACAGAGGCCTTGTCACTAGGGAAATTTTAAAACATAATCTATGGTTCCTTTGGGTCGGAAAATTTCATAATTCATTGTCTTGACAAGAAGTTATGAAATAAAACTATCTTTTTCTAGTATACATCTTTGCCCGTAGGTATACATCCCAAATGGATGTTTTGATGTTTCATCATGCTCGACGTTTATTAGCCATGATTCCTCTTGATCATTTACGCTAAAAATAAGGGGTTTGGAAAATTCTTAGTATAAGGATGACAAGTGTGATTTTATCATCGTAGCCAGGTCTGAAGTGTTAACATGTTTTTAAATGTTAACAAGGATTGGAATCTTTTAAATAGGTTCTACCATCGTAGCCAGGTCTTTAATGACATTCAAGCTAGGTTATACCTTTTTAAGATTCTCTTTTAATATGAATACAGGCAGGAAAGGAATGATATTTATTTTATTCAGGATTTTCATCATAATCCTAAATTATAAGTTAGTAATAGCACAAAAGGCCTATTCACGTGGACAAGTTTAAATTTATAAGCCATGATTTCAGAGAATCGAGGCATTAAGGTTTGAATCAAAGTTCATTACCTTTTCTTGACAGGGAGTTGTAGGCTACCACTGTCTTTAGTCTCAGAGGACATTAACTATAGCCCGTAGGCACTTCCCTTCCAAGGGATGTTTATAATATGATCATCTTATAGGATGATATAAGCCATGATTTCAGAGAATCGAGGCATTAAGGTTTGAATCAAAGTTCATTACCTTTTCTTGACAGGGAGTTGTAGGCTACCACTGTCTTTAGTCTCAGAGGACGTTAATTATAGCCCGTAGGCACTTCATCCTTAAGGGATGATTATATAAATAAGGGAAATTGGAGTAATCTTATTTAAGGATGACTCATGCGATTTTATCGAACCACGTCTGCCAGGAATGTTAACATGTTACAGATGTTAACAAGGGTTTGAATCTCTTGAATAGGTTCTACCATCTTGGCCTTGTCTGTAGTGACATTTAGGCTAGGTTTTACCTTTAACATTCTTTTTAATATTTAACGCAGAACAATCCTAAATTGAGGTGTTAACAAGGATCTGAATCTAATTGAGGAACTACCATCTTGGCCCTGTCTCAAATAACACGTGGCTAGGTCTTGTCCTTTTTAGATTTTGCCATTTTATTATAATGGTAGATCATATAAAAGGGATGTTATTTTCCATTTATTTCATATTTCATGTTTAGAATGAAAACTTAAATTTAATCAATCCACTATATAAAAATAAAAGTACAGAGTTGCCCTAAGCGGGACTTGAAAGGACTAATGTGTCCTCGAAGGGACTGAAGGATAAATATGTCCTTATAAGGACTATTAAGGAAACGATCTTCAGCAAGAGGAGTTTCTTCTTCATTTTATTTCTGAATGTTCTCTCCCTGGATGCTCGTTTCATTCTAGCCGCGGTACGAAGCTCAGCATTTCAAGGCTTCAAATGTGGAGAATTTCTATTACAGCTTCTTCGCTTGGCGACGTATTCAATATATGAAAAAAAATTGGAAGAAAAATTTCTAGATTAGGATTGGGAATATTCCTATGTTAAGTCTAGACTCAGAAGGTCAAGGAATGTGCTAATGTGTCATTGAGATTAAACACAAAAAGGCTAGTGTTTAATTCACTCAATGTTGGCTCTGATACAAACCTGTCACACCCCGATATTTCCACGTATTACCGGTGGGCCCGGTGGGGAGTATCGTGACGTAGTTGATATCATCATAGTCAAACAACACAATTTAAATGCACAGCGGAAGTCTTGAAATATAAAGTATTATTACAAACACAAATGTCTGATAATATAAAAGTATTCTATACAGACTAGCTTGTAATAATCCACAGGCGGATCAAAACAACAAAAGAAGTTATCAGACTAATGGCTTATGTGAAGGAGTTGCAAAGTCCTCAACTAACAAGTCCTGAGAAGCTTCCAGCCTATTACGTACTTGTACCTGTCACTTAGACTTTGGAAAATACGTCAGTTTTCACTGGTAAATACACTCAACTGACTCATTTGAAATGAGTTTTAGAAAATTGGTTTAGGTGCACAAGGCACGAAAATATGTTGACACTTTGATTAAAATGCTTAAGGCAAAATTAATCTTTTATACTTGGGACAAACTATATCTCATGTTATCAGTTTTACATAACTTGCTCTACATACGGGGCCCGGTTCTATGCCGGTTCAAGATTAACCGACACACCACTATTCCCTTATTGGGAATCCCATATTGGGTATAATTAATTAATAAACATATGGCATCTGTCAGGTGTATGCCTACACCCCGTGCTTAGGTCGTGGCCATTGCATGTAATGAGTCAAGGATATCCAGGACACGGTCGCATTAACCCCCAATGTTTCAGTCAAGCAATACGAATTAAAACAGGTTATTTGGATTTCCCGACTCATTGGTCTTTGAATCCCATACCTGACCATGCGGTATTTATATTACCGTATCCCAAGCCCGTAATAAGGAAAATAAGTTAAGAGTATTTACCTGAGCTAGCTCCTGTCTTAAATAGCAAGAATTTAATAACTCAGCCGTATTCACTTAAGTAAGCATAGGTACAATTTACCGGAAGGCTCTAGTCTGGAATGATGGTATAAATAACCAATTAGAATACTAACGGGTCTTAAATTAAGCCTGAACTTAGACCGGTTAGTTTTAAGGAAAATATACGGTTCAAACGCATGATTAAGCGAAGACCGGAATAGAATGTGTTTTAGACCCGACAAGTTTGAAGACATGTATAATATGGGTAATCTAAACACCTTCTGGATTTTGAGATAAAAATGATAAGGTTTGACCCGTTTCGGCTAACTTATGCAAACTAGTTACATAAACCGAACCGAACGTGCAAGAGGCGTAACGGGTAACCATAAGAGTCATATACAGGTTTCCTAAGTTAATATGCCTTAAACATGTTGTGATATCAGTAGGATATCTTCCATTATGCCCATAACGAGTTTAATCTCAAAATAAGCCCCGTAGGGGTATTTTGGTCATTTTAAAGATTATAAAAGAGGTTAATCGAAATTCTGAGATTCGGGTCCGAATACATCAGTGGAATAACTTATTTTATTAGGTCATATCAGTTGGTAATAGGTCTTATATGGCAAGATAGTTTTAAACCCAAACTATGCGTTTAATACGCGTAAAAAGCCGTTTTAAGCGATTTCCGGGTTATACAGGAAATATGAGTTTTCTGATCAGGTTATAAAGTTCAAAATACTTTATTTATTATATAAAATCAGTAGCAATTGGATTGGTGTCAAAATATTATGTAGAACTCATTTTATGATCGAAAAGGGTATAATCGGTATTTACCGAATCAACGCCATAACCTTAGGTTATGAGCAGGTTAAAAATAATTAAAAATCTTTAAAAATCCCAAAATATTATACTACATCAGTGGGTAAAAGGTTTGGTGTCAAAATTTGGGTTTAGATAGGCTTTATGCCAATTGCGCCGTTTAATTGACAAAAAGCTTCTTAAATGCGCTATTTAGCATAACTCCTATTCTGGACCTCGAACTGATATGAAACTTTAGGGACATGTTTATAATCAGTAACAAAGGTTATTGTCCTGTCACATATCCAAAATTCTCGTTTTATGGTCAAAAGGGCATTATGGTCAACATTAAGCAATTAACGGAAACATGTAAACGAATCGGATAATCATTGAACCAACCACAAAGGGTTATGCTAACATGTAGCCTGGTCCTAAGGAAGCTCTAAGGCATTTCCAAACTCTACTAAAACGGGTCAGAACTGAAGTCAAAGCAAAAGTCAAAGTTTTGCGACTTTCGGTTCCGAACCGGGTCTAAACAGAAAACTGTTGGATCAAACAAGCTTAGACCAGTTATTATCCTTATTACCAAGTTATATGAGTGATAAAATAGGTTACATGCCTTCTACATTGCTAATTACATGTTAATTTACAATTTAGGCTTCTGTTGACTTTTTCTAGATAACTTTGACCCGACAAATGTCCTAGTTAGGATGGGAATCAGTGGGTGCCCTTTTAAGGGTTTATTACCCACATAAATACCAACTTATAACTACCTTCAATTCGACTAATCACTGGACCATTAATGATTAATCGCTAAGTCAACCGTTAATTACGACGGTTTGACTTTTAAGCTAAAACTAAGTAAAAACTCAACTAAAAATGTTAAGCATACTTACCAAAGTCTAATGCACTATTAGAGATGGCTTGGGTCTGCTCTTATGCTCCAGGAAGCTCCAAGAAAGCAGATGGAATGAATGATCATAATGTTGCAACTATGAAGGCTTTATATAGTGGTTTTAATTCATTAGATTGTTGACAACTCATGCTACAATGGATCCCTGATCATCAACATGTGTCCCTAAGGGCTAAAAGGCATGTAGGGGTCGCCCTTGGATGAGGAAAATCGGTTTTAAGTCGGTTATATGCTCAAAACAGCCAACAGCCAAGTTTTCTATCGTTGGGCAACCCTTACGAGCCGTAAGGGTGGACCTTTACGGTCCGTAAGCTGTTCATCAGGGCCAAAAGATTTTCCAACTTTTGCATCTTGGCTCTTGGTCTTTCCAAAGGTCAACCAAACTTTATATATTGCATTATGAGCCCCTCAACATTGACTTATAAGGGCTTCAAGACTTATACCCACTTTGTTAAGTCCTTGGTCACTTTATGTTTACCCGAAAAGTCATAATTTTCAACGTTGACGCTTTAACCCCTCGTATACGAATTTGATCATAACTTTCTCATACAATAACGAAACTTTATGAAATTTTTATTGTGAATTCTAGTGAGCATAATTAATTGTTACAAAGCTTCGGGTTTGCTAAAAGGTCACTCAAAGGTATACTTTAAACATGTTGACACATTTAACCCCTGTAGTTTGTAATCTCTCACTTTCTTTCACAATTAGCTTCGCATGATCCATGATTTATTCGTTTAAGGGTATGAGCATCATGTAGGGTTACTGTAAAGTATATTTATCCCTTGTTGACATTTTGAACCCTTATATTCACATACTTTCCATGTTTGTCAACTTTAGTCCCTCTAGAGTATACTTTCACACGTTCAAGCTTATGACACGTGTCAATACATTATAGGATGTGAATTTTCGGGGTGTTACACTGTCTATCACCCGCATCTGCCCAGCATAACGGTGATCGACACTTGCGTCCATAGAGAGCTTCAAATGGTGCAGCTTGAATGCTTGCATGGTAGCTGTTGTTATACGAGAATTCTACCAAAGGAAGGTGAGTGTCCCAACTACCACCCAAGTCCATTACGCAAGCTCGCAACATATCTTCTAGCATTTGAATCATTCGCTCGCTCTGACCATCCGTCTGTGGGTGAAATGCAGTACTCAGATTTAACTGAGAACCAAAAGCTTCTTGGAATGATTGCCAAATCCTTGATACGAATCTTTCGTCTCTATTAGAAATAATCGAGAGAGGCACTCCATGCCGTGCAACTATCTCTTGGAGGTACAGCCCGGCTAGCTTACCTGTGTTATCCTTTTCTTTGATTGACAAAAAGTGTGCAGATTTTGTCAGACGGTCCACGGTTACCCAAATCGTATCATGACCTCTGGGTGTCCTTGGCAGCTTTGTTATAAAATCCATTGAAATCTGCTCCCATTTCCACATGGGTATTTCAGGTTGCTGTAGGAGACCTGAAGGCTTCTGATATTCGGCTTTTACCTTGGCACAAGTCAAACATTTGCCAACATACGTTGCAACATCACCTTTCAGTCTCGGCCACCAGTAGAAATCCTTCAAGTCTTGGTACATCTTATCCGATCCTGGATGGATCGAGTACCTTGACTTATGAGCTTCATCGAAAATCAAGTCTCTAAGACCACCAAAGAGGGGAACCCAAATTCGTTTCATGAAACATAATGTTCCTTCCTCATTGGGTATCAACTGTTTCTCCATCCCACGGAGATATTCGTTCACAAGATTCTCCCTTTTAAGGGCTTCTCTCTGCGCAACACGAATGCGCAATGAGAGGTCCGTTTGTATAATCATTTTCAAAGCTCGAACCCTTATGGGATTGATTCTTTCTTTCCGACTCAAGGCGTCTGCGACCACATTTTCCTTCCCTAGGTGATACTTGATTTCACAATCATAATCGTTTAACAGCTCCACCCATCGGCGCTGTCTCATATTAAGCTCCTTTTGATCAAATATGTGCTGCAGGCTCTTGTGATCGGTAAAGATCGTACAGCGCGTACCATACAGGTAATGTCGCCATATCTCTAATGCAAACACCACTGCGCCTAATTCCAAATCATGCGTAGTGTAGTTCTTCTCATGAATTTTCAACTGGCGTGAAGCATAAGCGATGACCTTCTGACGCAGCATCAATACACAACCTAATCCCTGACGCGAGGCGTCACAATATACCACGAAGTCGTCGGTGCCTTCGGGTAGGGATAAGATGGGTGCATCGCAAAGCTTGTTCTTCAGTAACTGAAAAGCTTCTTCTTGCTTGTCTCCCCATTCATACTTCTTGTCCTTTTGAGTAAGGGAGGTCAACGGTTGAGCGATTTTCGAAAAATCCTCAATGAATCTGCGGTAATACCCTGCAAAACCTAGAAACTGACGGATCTCGGTTGGCGTCTTCGGAGTCTCCCAGTTCTTAATTGCTTCTATCTTTGTGGGATCCACATGGATTCCATCTCCATTTACTACATGACCGAGGAATTGAACCTCGCGCAACCAGAACTTGCACTTTGAGAACTTAGCGTACAATTCCTCTTTCTTAAGCAGCTCTAAAATAGCTCTTAGGTGTTGCTCATGTTCTTCCTTCGTCCTTGAATAAATTAAAATATCGTCGATAAACACAATCATGAATTTATCGAGATATGGCTTGCAGACTCTATTCATCAAATCCATAAACACTGCTGGCGCGTTTGTCAACCCAAACGGCATAACTAGAAACTCGTAGGGTCCATAACGAGTTCGGAAGGCAGTCTTTGGAATGCTCTCTTCTTGAATTCTCAACTGGTGATAACCTGATCGAAGATCGATCTTGGAGTAGAAACTCGAACCTTGTAGTTGATCAAATAGGTCATCAATCCTCGGCAAAGGATACCGATTCTTGATGGTTAACTTATTAAGCTCTCGGTAGTCGATGCACATACGGAAACTACCGTCCTTCTTCTTGACAAACAAGACTGGATCTCCCCAAGGCGAGAAGCTTGGTCTGATAAATCCCTTGTCCAAAAGTTCCTGAAGTTGCGTTGACAATTCTTGCATCTCTCAAGGTGCAAGTCGATAAGGTGCCTTTGCTACAGGCGCGGCGCCTGGAACTAAGTCAATGTGAAACTCGACTTGTCTTTGTGGCGGCAATCCTGGCAAGTCTTCAGGAAAGACTTCAAGATATTCCTTCACAACTGGGATATCTTCCAATTTTGGCTCATCGGCTTCTTTATCCACGACGTGTGCCAAGAAGGCGACACATCCTTTCTGCAAACATCTTCGGGCTTTCAAACAACTGATGATCCTTAGAGGTGTATCATGTTTTTCTCCATGCACTACGATCGTTTTTCCGTTTGCCAACGGGATTCGGATTATCTTCTCGTGACATACGATCTCCGCTCGGTTGCTTGACAACCAATCCATTCCAACTACCACGTCGAAGCTTCCCAACTTGACTGGCAGAAGATCAAGCGTAAATTCATGCTCCCCGAGCTCTATTACACAACCTCTATTTACTTCATTTGCTTCTACTAGCTTTCCATTAGCTAGCTCTATCGAGTACGGAATATCTAGCTTACTAGCTACTAACCCAAGCATATTCTTAAATTCTAGGGATACAAAGCTATAATCAGCACCAGTATCAAATAATACAGATGCAAAGTGTTGGTTGATAGGGAACGTACCCGTGACTACGTTTGGATCTTGTCGAGCTTCCCTCGCTCCTATGTTGAAAACCCTTCCCTGAGCTGGGTTGTTTCTTGGGCAATCACACTTGAAATGCCCAACTTCACCACAGTTAAAGCAACCTAGTCCCTGACCATTTCCATTCCCATTACCACCCTGATTGTTATTCGCTCCCCGGTTTTAATTACCAGCTTGGTTCCCAAAACCACCACGATTTCCGTTACCACCATTTCCTCCTTGGTTGCGGTTTCCATACCCATTTCCACCACGGTTATTGTTTCCATTCCCACTGCCATAACCTCTCTGACCACCATTACCACGACCTGTACCAGCCCAGCACGTCTCCTTCGAATACCAACCTTTCCACAAGACTCACATTTCCTAACTCTGCACTGGCCGGAATGATGGTACTGGCACACATCACATTTGGGCAGAGTGCCCATATACCCTTCTCCATTGTTTTCAACACCAGTCTTGACTTCAACTGGTGAGTACGCCTCTTTCTTCTTGTTAACACTGCTGGTACCCTTCTTGAAGTTTGAGAACTTCCTTTTGTTCTCACCTGATGACTCAACGTGAGTCTCCTTCTTCTTTTGGTCAGAAATCAAGAACTTGTTCAATCTGATAGCTTCTTCAGTTAGTGACACACTCAGATCTATAACCTCAGTGATCGTGGCAGGCTTTGATGTCATCACCATACTCATTATTTGGGGTGCCAATCCCCAAATAAAACGCTCGATGCGCTTGAATTCCGGATCAACCATGTAAGGAACGACGCGAGATAAGTCGTGAAATCTCTGCACGTATTCAGCAATCTTAGGACCATCCATCTTGAGGTTCCAGAATTCAGTTTCTAACTTTTGGATTTTAGCCCTGGAACAGTATTTCTTGCACATGAGTTCCTTCATCTCGTCCCATGTCATGGCATACGCAGCCTCTTCTCCCAAGGTCTGAACTTGGAGATTCCACCATGACAGCACTCCATCTAAGAACAATCCAGAGATGTAGGTGACTTGGTGCTCCGGCGCACACTTTCTCATTCTTATCATAGAATCAGTTTTCTCCGTCCATCTAACAAAAGCTACAGCACCCCCGGCGCCGTCGAAATTCAGAGGCTTACAGTCTAGGAATTGCTTATAGGTGCAGCCTGTACAAGTAACATCATGCACATAAAGCATTAGCGAATGCACACGGAATATCCAAAAGTGACGTAATATGTCTTTAGTGACTTAATCATTACCAAGAGGTGAGTTGCTTCCCGAGGTACCTCCGCTATGTTCGGAGCGTAAGGCCTCTTGTTGTGCTATAGCTCGTGAAATCCGTTCTTGTAACTCGGCCTCTGTTGTGGGCAGTTGGTTGTCTCTTCGAGGAGGCATCTTCTAAAAGAAGATTGTATAGGTCAGGTCTTATGCATATAAGTATGTAGTACGTGTATGTAATAACATTCATCAATGCAAGTAAACATATAACATCTCAATCATAACATAAACAAGTAATTCAACAATGTATATAGTGAGAATATTGCGATTGAGCTTGTATAAATCATCGACCACGAATACAGTTTTACATGTTCTCCAAATGTATCATATCACGTCAAAAGGGACTACAGGGTCACACTACCCTTGTCCAAAATATCCATCAAACTACAACAGTCATAAAATCAAAAAGTGGTCTTCAAAAGGCAGTGCAAGCTGGGCTCAATAGCGACACTCTCATCAAAAGCAGCTACCTGCATAAAACCAAAAACCTGCTATGCTGATGGTGGTGGGGGAGGAGGTGGAGGAACGAAAAGCAACCTGCGCTAGCTCCTCCTCAAGGCTATAAGCGAGTCGCAACAGATAGCTGATCTGCTGCTCCATAGTAAGAAATCGAACTTCAAAATCTGGGTAAGGTAGAAGAGGAGCAGGTGGAGTCGTGAAAGGTGACTGACAAGTACAAGGTGGAGGACGTGGAATCCTCTCTAGCTCCATGACTCTACGACACAAGATCTCCTGCGGAAGCTGCAATGACAGGAGTAAGTCATCCCTCGTGTAACCAGTGAAATGTGAAGGATGATATGGGTCAGAAACTGGCGTAGTGTTCGTCAGAAACCCTATGAGTGGCTCGCCTGATGGTGCAGAAGTAGTAGCAGGTGTAAACTGTGGCTTGAAAGAAAATGCGGCTGACACGTGTGGAATATGGCTGGGCTGCTGACTCGACGGACCTTACCCTGGACGGGGTGGAGGGATATCCTGTAAGAATGTGATTGGCAGGTCAGTGCGGTGTATATCAGACACATGTGGGTGAAACGGGGAAACGTCAACAGGTGCATGTGTAGGTGCAGGTGGGGGAGTAACAGTCTCAACAAAAGGAGGCATATCATCGTCATCATCCTCTATCCACCTATTGCGGGTGAATGCGTATCTGGGGTCTATTTGATCAGCAAAAGGAGCATGGTCAGCGGCTGCAGGGATCGGATCGGGTACAAGTGGGGCGATGTCAGGTACGCCAAAAGGTACGGGATCAATATCATGTAAAGGCTCAGGTGCTGGGGCCAGATCAGGCTCAGCAGGAATCGGCTCAGGATCGGCCAGTATTATCTCAGGATCAGCGGGATCCATCACATGATCAGCGGGTGCATCAAAAGGCTGATCGTCGGGAACAAAGTCAATCTCATGCCTAGGCTCATCATCAAACTCAAAGTCATGATCAAAGTCGTGTGGAATAACAGGTGCAACAGACATGGCTGTGTCAGAATCGTTGGGTAACGCTGCAATCCCAATGCATGCAAAGTAGTGGATGATACAGACTCGAAAGAATCAGGACCAGAATGATCAGATGAAATCTCAACGATAGGAATCTCAATAAGTGGAACAACAATAACATCATCAGCTGGAACTCCATCTCCCTGAGCAGCATCAGGGGGACCATCTATGAAAAGATCAACATCATCATCAGACATGTCATCAAAAGGCAGATCCTCGAGAGGAAATCCAGCAAGAGGCAAAGGGGCGAGGATCGGAACCACGGCATACTCATCATCGTGATGTCCGAGGATGAGATGGTCCTGGTCCGGAATAAGAACAAGAAAAGGATCCTCGTCGAATAAACCATCAGCATGCGGTACATCGTCGCCAAAATCAGGTAATGCAAAAGGCTGAAAGTCATCATCATCGTCACTCTCAGTGTCAGAGGTAAAAATCTCAGGGTCTGGGACAATCTCATCGTCCGAAACAATGGCCATGGGGTCGATGGTATCAGATAGTCCACTCTCAGATGAGGACATGGTGTCTGTAACAAAACAATCACAACATATGCACATATATCAACAATCATCAATAAGCATGTAAACAATAACAATGTATGCATGTATTCATCCTAGTCTTGCCAGACTATCCCACCCAGCCTCTCAGACTGAACTACTTAGTCTCTCAGACTAAACTCCACAGTCTCTCAGACTGTCCCAACTAGTCTCTCAGACTACCCAGTCTCTCAGACTGAACTACCCAGTCTCTCAGACTGCACTACCCAGTCTCTCAGACTGAAATACAAACGAATTCCTTGAAATGTATTTTGTGTCTTTATTTGTAAAAATGTTTGTTTCCTGTATCTAGGCGTTTCGTGTATGCAATGAAAATATGTTGTGAAAACATTTTCATGAGAGCCCTAATGATCGTAGTCTAGACTCGAGAAAGAATCCTAGTTCGCTACGATCGAAGCTCTGATACCAAGCTGTCACACCCTGACTTTTGTGGAAGCGTGATTATGGTGTGACTTTCTTAATACCATAGCATTCAATCATAACAATACTATATGATAAACCATAAGATGTTCATCCTTAAATTTAAGTTTGAAAATACCATAAGATACTTGTCTGAAACGTAGACTCCATACTTAAATTACAAACCACAACATGTTTAAATGAGTTCACGAAGACTCGACAAAAGACCTTAAATAAAACCGAGTTTAGAACCATGTATCTCGTCCAGGATTAAGATACATCACCTAAACCCTAACGACCTCGGATGACATCTTTTTATCCATAATGCAGCTTGAACATGCAAACACCCGCCAGATCCACTTAATTCCCTGAAATACATGTAGTTTAAAAATATCAACAAAAGTTCAGCGAGTTCATGTGTTTGTGTATATGAGTAACCTTTAAAGTATGTCTGTATGTATGTAAATCCTGGTATGAAAGCAATAAGAAAAAACAGATCACCAATGGTTTGCAAGGCCATTGATATGTGTGAAGTGATGCAGGAAAACTCAAACCTAGCTGATTTGTACCGGGCCTCCGGCTGTAAGACATAGTCACCCTATGGGCCACCCTGATCCCCATGGGTGTGGGCTCGCTACACCCAAATAGATCTATCACTCATGTCCCTCGGTCCTACGACGAGGATTAATGGCCTTAAGTGTTGTACCCACCACTCACATGATCAAGCAGTAACCTTCCTTAGCTAACCATACCATGTATAAACGTATGTAAACAATTGTAACATTTATTTCACCCCCGAAGTTATAAAACTGAAAACAATTAAAAGAAAAGGGGGACATGAACTCACGGTCTTGCGTCTTCAGTACTCGTAACTCAAATCTCTTCAGCAAACACGACTACCTACAATGTAATAACGTCTATTAGACGAACGGGTCGTGCCTTGTCTTGGTTTTAATGTTTTGAGTTACGTTATTGATATTATTCCAAGTTATATAATTATTGTCGAAATAATTATTATCTTAACTTAACTTATATTTATAAATTTTGGAATAATTGTTACACAATATTTCGTAATAATACTTCTCAAGTATTTACATTCGTATTTCCTTCCCAAGGATGGGGGTATCTCATACATGTGTATTCGTATTCTTGTATTTGTAGTTTCAAAATAATATATTTTCAAGTCTAACTTTTAGAAAATATATTTAAACTTATTTTTATCCAAAAATAATGTGTTTCAAGTTTATCCAAGAAAATATTTATTTTTCCAAAAATCATATATCTTCTAAATATTCTAAGAAAACATATATATTTTTAATCGCCAAAATATATGTTTGCCTCTTGTCAAAAATATAATATAACTTTGTAATATTTGGAAAAATCTTATTTTCCTTTTCTTGTGTCCAAAATATTGTTTACCAAAAATATACTTATAAATGTATTTTCCGGAATATTTTATAAGCTACATTCTTTCGTTCGGTTTCACAATATTATGTGTAACTCGTATTTTTATTCCATGACATTTTTGGTATTATTTTGGATTGTAATTTCTTGGTATTTTGTTAAGTTATAGTATTTTAACCCTAAAATAATATAACTGCTACACAAAGTATACAAATATTCACACACATGTCTTTAATATATATCTAGCCATTTTTATTTATAAAAACCAACCTCCAATATTTGTATTTTTGCAACAAAAATTATGGCAAAGTTTATATTGAAAACTCATGGTCAAATCACACTTGTAAATATTTGTTTGAAAATATTTTTATAAGTGTTTATATTTTTAGAAAATTTTACCATAGTTTCCCCTAAAAATGGAGGTGTCCATGCTATCAAAGCATATCATTTTCTTTTTAAAATCATCACAATCAATCAACAATTCATTCAACACTTACCAAGCGCCAAAATCAAGTAATTTACCTAACAACATGAACTTGAACTTTCATAAAAACTTGTAGTAACTTGGTAGTGTGTTTAGTAGGTTTAGTTACCCTTTAAAGTGTGCCTACTTCTTTAAAAGTTTCATTCTTGAAAGATTTAGGTGTTTACAACTTGTAAACATGTTTTACAAAAACATTTCTTTATGAAATCTTCTTGCTTCACAAGTGTTTCTACACTTGTTTTATCACCAAAAATAGTGTATGTTTAAGTAAGAACCAAGATCTACTAAAAATCATATTTTGAACTTGGTTCTTTTTGGAAAACCATTCATAAATCTTAGATCAATATGATTATTAACTCACTTTGATTATTATTTTTCAAGAAATCAAGTATTCTTTTCAAGTTCATGATTTAGGGGTGGATGATCTTTCATCCTACAACTTTTTACATTTCTCATCTTGCTAAACTATGTTTCTAATCATGATTTAGCAAGATGCTATGATGATCAACATCATCTTTATAAACAAATCAATGATCAACAAGCATTCATAACACAAACAACTTAGTTTCATCAAGATTACTTCATGTATCAAGCTTATGTTCATGTTTCTTGATTATGTTCTTTAGTGTTCTTCATGATTATTATCACATATCATCTTTTAACCAACTTAATGAGAAGTAAATTCAAGTGACAAGAAGCTTATTACTAGCACAAGGGCTAGGGAAGAACACAAGAAGATGAAGGTGACAAATGTGGTGGATAATAGCAAATGGAAGAGGTCCTTGAATCTCCAAGACCACCAAGCTTACTTGTAGACCTTCTTACACCTTGAGATGTCTTGAGAATGGATGAACTTGAATGAATGATGGTGGTGGTGTGGGTGCTTGGTTTCGTTCGAGAATGGGCAAGAGGGAGAGAGGATTAAATGTGTGTTTGAGTGGGTGTGAGAATGAGAGTTTAATCCACTAACTTCTTCTTATAACCATGTTTATGTATTAACCATTGGATAATATGCTACTCAAGTACACAACAAATCCACTAACCAAATCAAAGGGGATCAAGGGAAATCAAGGGTGGGTCCACCCTTGTGACCGTCCACCATGGGGGGGGGGGGTATTGGTTGGGTTGTGATGGAATGGTTAAGCAATCTAGTTAGGTTTCAAGTGTGGTGTTTAGTGTTTAAGTTAATATGGTGTTATATAGTGTGTTAGGGTGTTCGGGGATCATAACTAGCTTAGAATTATTAAAACAATGCTTGTAGTGTAATTTTGATGTTTTGGGTAGTGTCCGGTTGTTTGGTTAGATACCGGTTCGTTAAAGTGCTAAACTATACCGTTTAGCGTTCTTTATGTACCCTTTTGTGACACTTTTAATTCCTGACACTTAGGAAAGCATTCAGGACCATTTAGTCATATTTTTGCATGTTACTAGCTTGTTAAAAAGCTGATTTTTGCTGATTTATGCTGAATTCAGCACTTTATGTGGGTTTTTGGCACTTTCTGGCACTTAAACTATTACTTAGGAATGCGGTTTTGTGGTCCTTACTTCCATACACCCCATACTAGTGTAGTACTTAGTCTCTGGCTCATACTGGGTCTCAAAACACTGTCTGTCTATGTACTGAACTTTGTCAGCATGTTTCTGAGCCTTCCGCTAACTGTGCTAACTGTGCTATGTGCATCATTTATGTCAATATAGTTTGCATGTAAAAGTGATGTGACATTATTCAATATGTGTTGCACATGTAAGTATGATGCTGTAATCAGAAAGTAGTTAATTGTAATTCAGCACAAAGCACTAATCATAGTTAATTAATTGTACGGATACCTGGATTTTTAGCAGTTGTCACATTCCTAAATCCAGTAAGTACGAATAACTCATATTTTTCTCAAATCGTTTGATGCAGCTATTCAGAAGCCTCGGAGTATTATGTGAAAAGATATGAGAGATCTTTTAGAAGGCTTCCAGTGGCTCACAAGGTAAACTTCTGATTTTATTTTTGTTGATACAAATAAATTTAAATTTGAGCGAAGACGATGATTTTACTCCATAACACGTGTACGCAACACTGATGAAGAAGAGTGCAACAAGTTATAATCGGAAAAAGCACATACTTAGAAAAACCACAATACTGTTTAAAGACTTGCTTTTTAAATATTTTTATTTATTGGAACGATGGTGAAAGAACTCAAACCATGATTGAAATGAATAGAACTTATTATTGTTCAGGCTGACCCCTGCGTTAAAGTCTAATACTAAAATTAATTTAACTTGGTTTACTTCTGTCATATACTGTTTAAACTAATTCCAACATTTCCTTGACTAATTATTTTATGTTTTACCCCTTCCCCCACACAGTGTAATTGGTGGTTCATATCATCAGACGGCTTTGTTAACGCACAAGGGGCTGCCTGTGATAGTTGGGATCCGTCTCTCTTTCTCTCTTTATCTCTTTACACATACATGTGTTTATAAATGAAAATGATCATTATGATGATATTGTATTGTTCTGGGTCACCTTTACTCCCGGCCAATGCATTCACAAAGTCCAAACAATTGTTTATTTGTTTTCATTTAAAAATTCACAAAGACCAAAAGATAGTTTTTTATGCTATTTTAGGGTTGCTCATGATTTGATGTTATTGTTTGGCTTCTCACTCAGATCATTCCCAAAAGTACAGTTGTTCACAATGCTACCATCGTTGCTAGAGCTGTGGTAAGCACAATCTGTTTATACTTGCTGATTATATACTTATTTTGTTTAATCAAACATAATTATTGCTTCAAATAATACATTGGTATGTCCGGTTGCTTAACTTTCTGTGGTTTTATATCCAGTTGGAAGAGTTGGAACATGACTCTTAAATTAATTATAATTTATTTTGCAGATTCAATGTTAGTCTGGAATGCCAGGGGATTCCAGATTAGGAAGGTTCGTATGGCTGTTGTTCTTAATCAACACGGAGGAACCGTGGGTGTATGTTTATACCCTTGATTCTTTGTTTTGTATTTTTCAATAAGTGCAAAGTAAAACAAATAACTTTGGATTTTGCTTTTGTTTTCAATGGAAGATTGTAACCCTTAAGATGTTTTTGAGCAAATTGTTAGTGAAATCTTTGATGAGAATGACTCAAAGGTAACTTTCTAAAATTTCATGCAATTTGAACATTTGCACCTCAAAATCTTGATTGCCATCACATGACCCACTAGATTAATATGCAAATGATGGGCATGTATCTGAAGTTCTTCGTAAGGTAAATAAATTATTTTACCATGTATAATTATTTCTAATCATGTGTGTGTGTGTATTAACATTAATATTTGATTTTATAACAGTAATTAACCATGATATTTATTGCTCATACTATAGGCGTTTGGTTTTTATGTAAAAAAACAATGTTTTGAAAACACACCAAACCCGGAATCGGTGGCTGCACCGATCAGTTTGTGCTTGAATACTTGGCTTTTTATTGCTTCTAATTATAATGTTTTAGCAGGTGAAGAAGGATGGGTCCCATGAATGCTACTGAAATCAAGTTGGCGTGAGGAGTTGCTAATGCTACAAGATAGTCCCAACAGACAATTCAATCGTTGATAGCCGTTTTATGTATGAGAAATTTGCGGTCAATGATTCACCTGAGGCCCCCCTTCTCATTGCTACTCCAATGAAAGTCGGTTCTTTCAGCATATCTAATGTAGGATCGTTTTCAGACCCAAACGAGTCGTTCAGAAGAGTTTTTCTCAATACGAAAGGCGGAAACAGACGTATCGAGTTCAATTCAGCGATAATATCACTTTAACTATCGATTTGATTGATTTGATAACAAATTACAGTGAGACGACACTTCGGCAGCACTTCAGTACACAAGCCGGAAAGTTACAAATGACAAGACACTTCAGGTATTTATAGGCAGTGTAATTTCGCACGGACCTGTTCAAACGGAATTAGATTTCATGCGAAATCTAATTTCATGCAAAATTACCCATAAACACATTTTCTCGTTTTGCGTGCCCTGATCTATCTAATACAAACTAAGACTCGATACAAGACGAAGTCGACAGACGCATGCACCAACAGACACCCCCTCGAATGTTGACGAAGTCTTCAGTGTCGAGTCTTCGCATCTTCAGTCTTTATCAGTCCTCTCAAACTCTTTGAAGTATCTGACACTGTAAAGTATCCTCAATCTCTGTCTTCTCTTTATCAAAATATCTCACCCTCGAATGTTTATCTTCCTAATTATCTTGATCAGATCTCTTGATTCATTAAGTTCTTGTTCCAAGATCGTAACCTGGCTCTCAATCAACTCAGGATCTGAACTTGGCTCTTTCAACTACAGATTCCCCTTTGCTAGCAGACTCCCCCTTGAATTGTGCTGGGATTGTAGTCTTGCTTTCACAGGTTCAGGATTGAAACCTGGCTGACCTACACATTCTTAACCCAGAAATAAATTTCACAAATTTAACATTTTACAAATTTATTCTCTGTTTATCACTTGTAAATACAATTCAAAGAATGATTTTACAATTTTAATCACTGATGAACCACTTGAAAAAAAATATCATTTTCAATTTCAATTTTTTTTTAACTATCAAACTGACTCCCCCTCACTGATTGTCATCATGTTTAGCACTTGGAATTTTGAAAATCAGCTCTTCAACATCGATTGTCGAAAATCTTTTTGCATTTTTCAAAATTTATGCTAAAACACACTAAAAATCTTTTTAGAGTTTTTGAATATAAAAGAAAATACTGTAAAAAAAATATTTACAGACAATATTTTTGTGAGATTGTGTAAGAGGATCATATCAGTTTCTGAGACAAATCACCAACACCGTTAAGCTTTAAACATTTTCAGTTCTAAACGATTCACTTAGATTGTCAGTATACTGATCCACTTAAATTTTTACACAAAGTTCAACTGCTTCGAGATACGAGATTAGTGTTTTAAGAACTTAAACTTAATCATGTGTCCCATCTCAGAATATACTCCCATATCCAGATCCCAATATTCAGTCTTACAGGTGAGTATACCACAGATGATATATGTAAAGGGTTAAATTGCGAGGGCCGTGAGAGCTCAGGTCAAAACTTCCGTTCAGCAGAGAGATGACGGCTTCGACTTTTGGTGTGTCCCCTTTAGAGGATCTTTTTTCTTCAACAGCACATGATTAGCATTTTTCAATGTTTCATCATTTTTTGTACTGAGGGTTGTGCTATATTTCAAGCAAGCGTAAAGTATTCTCTGGGGACTAGGCCATTGCTTCCGCAAAATCAGAAGTCCCGGGATAATACCCCAGATATCACTGAGTATAAAGACCTAGTATCTCAGAAAGAGGGACCTTTCAAACAAGATTTCGGGGGTTACCCATATATCCGAGAGATGTTCCCCACGATATAAGTAAGTTTGAAATTTTAGGTTTATATCTCGTCACAATCTACTAAATGTATAAAAACCTACTGGCATATCATCAGTGAGACCGTTTATCATATTTTTACTTTCCAATTCTATAGCATGTCGTGAATCGTCCACTGATGTACTATCATTTCCTCTTTTATACAACAAAACTCGATTTTTGGTTTTATCATGTTTTGCCTTTTTTCAAATTTTCTAATGTTTTTGGATTTTCTGATGAAATTCTTACTCCCCCTAAAATTCAAACACATTTAAAGGAAATTTGAAAACAAACTGTACAAGTAACGTGACAACTGATGTCAAAATGCTTCAAATCGCCATTCACTTGGCATAAACAATCAGAACTCCCCCTCACAACAAACTATTTTCCCATTGTGATTTCAAAACACTTAAGTTTGTTTTAATCAAATGGTTGTTCCGGAAAATAAGTTTTGTTGATTTTACCACTTGTAGTATAGGGGATCCATTCATCACTTTGTTTTTCAATCACTTGTATGATCAAGCTCAATCAAGTTCAACTTAATGACCTTGATAAGCCACTTGTACCTGTACCACTTGTAGGAATAACACACAAACACATTTACCAAGAATGATACCGATTCCTGCTCCACTCTTACCAACCTGGGAGCTCCGGCAAGTCCAGAATTTTACTGTTCATAGTAGGTACCATCCCAGTCACAAACCAGGGATGATACTTTATCTTGCTTCTTTGTTTTCTTCTCGTAAAATTCCTTGACTCCCTTGACCTTCCTGTCAACCATTTTTCCAAAAATATGTTGCACTTTGGAATTGAAGGCTTTCTCAATATCAAACTCTTTCTTTTCTGAGAAAAATTGATTTGAAATTTCAATTTTACCAACTTTTTGTTTAAAGTTTTCAGCCTTCAATGGTGGAAAATGAACATCATCCATTGGAGGTACTGATGTTTCCAATTTTATCTCAACTTGTGGCTATCCTGATTTTGTAGAATCAAATTCATCGCCAGACAATAGCTCCTCCGATTTTGACGAATCAGAATCATTGCTAGAACTATCCTTTGATTTCTTAACAACCCATTTTTGGTTGTCAAGTTTTGCCCTTTTCTTGTAAAACCTGTTTGAACATTCACTAATCTCAAAAGTTGAATTTTTGAAAAGTTTGGTTTTATCAATTGGTGGTTCAAACACAACTTCTTTATCTTTCAGTTAACGAAAAACTCCCTGTTTTGATTGTATTGCCTTGGAACAATTCTTGGCAATATGACCAACAGTGTTGCATTGGAAACAGGTTCTCGTTTCTTCCCTCTGAGCAACTTCTTTCTTCATTTCCTCTTGCTTCTTAGCAAGGAATTCTTTGTTCGATTGTTTCCAAAATGGGCTCTTTTGTTCTTCCTCTGCACTAGTCCCTGAAACAAATATCATTTTTGATTTAAAATCTCTAATATATTTTTCATTTTTATAATTTTCTGGTGGAATAAAACCTAAGCCTTTCTTTTTGAAATTACCGTTATGGTTTGGTTTCTTTCGATAACCTGAACCAGAACTGTAACCTTTTTTCTTGTTTTCTCTTTGTTAAACTCTTGAGGTGTATTTTTTAGGTTTATCATTAAGATTTACATCTTTTATTTCAGAAATATTAATTTCTGTTAGTTTGAAAACCTTTTTGATCATGTCAGGTTTAACACCTCTTATTGGAAATTCCTCATCAGAATATAATTTGTCAGAATCATTCAATGTATATGCAACCTTGAATGTTTCGTCATTCAAATTAGATTTTGATAACAGGAATTCTTTATTGTAAACTTTTTTGCTCTGTTTGACGATTTGACTCGGAGTGCTGGACTCAGACTTTGACTCTGATATAGACTCCGACTTTGACTCCTCAGTTTCATCGTTATCTAACACATGATCCACCACTTTCTTCATCAATTGAGATTGTTGATCAGTGTCAGATGATGTAAACGTCACATCAATATTTTCTGGCAAGTTAACTGAAGACTCCGACTCCCACTGTAAATTTGTTGCCTTCTCGACTCTTTCTGAATTTGGATTTCTCGGAGAATATCCATTTTCAAGCGGGGGTGGACACTTGTTGTAACTGGCACTTTGTTTCTTACTAGATGTCTTTACTTTAGTATCCTTCTTCTTTTCTTTCTTCTTTTCAGGAGTCTTTTCTTCAGATACATTTTGTTCTTCAGTTACTTCATCTTCTTCAAATGCCTTCATGCCTTCAATAGTTGGATAAATCCTGTCAATGACATAAGAAGTACATGAGTAACTTTTTAACAAACGATTAACTCTTTTTGTCTCAATCCTTTGTGTCTCCAATTTTTGTTCAAGCACAGCACACTTTTCAATGTAATTGTTTACAACTTTCTGCTTTGTTATGAAAGCTCCCTGAAGTGTCTTCATCACTGTTGCTTGTTCTTCACTTGATTGATTATACTGATTCATGGCTTTGTTCAAAACATCATAAGATTCCTTCAATCTGTTCATGTTAGGAACCAATATGCTGTTATGTTTTTTTACAGCTTCACAGTTTTCACAAATCACCGGACTCTTCTTTGCAACAACTTCTTCCTCAACTTTGAAATCTGGAATGTTTTTCACCTTTTTCCTTATCATAGGAACATCTTCATCATCACTGCTGACTGGTGTTTTGACCTTTTTCTTTTTCTTTTTCTTTTTAACTTTTTCATCTTCACTATCACTTTCTGCCATCATTTTCAAATGAGCTGCCATTCTTCTTGCATAATACTCTTTATCATCATCACTATCTTCTTCAATTCGAGCAACAAACGCTTTGTGATTTGAAGTTTTGTTTGGATCATAATCATCCCAACTAAAACCTTCCCAGCTAAATCCTTCTGGTAGCTTTTCATCATCTTGGTTTATCAGGCATGCTTTATTATCAGCTGAAATATATTTGTCCCAACTGAATCCTTTTGTTGGCTCTTTGTCATCCTGATTCACCATACAAGCTCTCTTTGAAGATTCCTCGATTACTTTCCTACCATGTGCCACTTGTGGTTCTTGTTGTTGTTGAGCAACTTGATGATAGATAGCCTTTCGGTAGTAATCATTGTTGTTGAATGGATTTTGAGCTCCACTTGCTTCGCGATTAGTGCACTCCCTCTTGAAGTGTCCTTTTTCCCTGCAATGAAAACAAGTAACTTTAGATTTATCAAAACCTAAATTAGAAACAAATGCATCACGGAAATCATCTCTTCCTGTGATCTGTTTGAATTTCTCAGCTCGTCTCAACACACTAGCCAAACACCATTTTATATCCATCAATTCCATCTCTTCAGCATCGATCTGATCATAATCCTCTCTTGTCAACATAGGATTCCCAATCCTACCTGCTACTAAACTTCCATAAGATTCCAATACAGTCCCCAACAAAGACATATGGCTTTTTGCAACTTCTTCAGAATACTCCTAATCATTTTCAAGATTCAACACAATATTGCGTTGTAGCTTCTTGCCATTCTTGGTTGCTGAAATATTCGGATCAAAAGATGGATATGATGAAAAACTTGTTTTGCTGTTCAAAACATCAAGGACTCTTAAATTGGAAAATGAGTGACACGTTGAAACATCTTCAAGATTGTTCATGTTATATACTTCCAAATAAACCTCCTCTGTTTTCTCGAATAGGACATTGATTTTGTATTCCATAAGCTTATAGCAGTCACCTCTCAATACAATTGTGTTTCTGAATGAATATTTTTCAACATCCTTCAATTCTACCAATTCACAACCGATAGATATCCTGAACCTTTTAAGGTTTTTAAAGGACACGTTTTTGGGTTGCTCCTTGTTCCCAAAGAATTCCAACTCTAATGCAAATAACCCCTTTCGAAGTTTCTCCAGCTCGTCACAGTTGCTATCTGTGAACCTAACAGGACAATAACTATTATAAGCTCTCAAATATAGTTCTTCAAGACTATGCAAGTCTTGAAAAACACCATCGTCAATACGTAGGTTAACACATCCAGTCAAATCTAGCAACTTCAGTTTTCTCAACTTCCCAATCGTGGATGGCAACCATCTTATTCCACAATCAACAAAGCTCAGTGTTTCCAAGTTGCTAAGATTTCCAAGAAATGAGACATCATCATTTATCAACGAGCATGAACGAAGGCACAGTGTTCGAAGTTTGGTTGAGTGTTCAGATGTTCGTGGGAGCAATGGAATATGCATATCCTCATAAGACAAAACCTCAAGTTTTTCCATTCTTTTGTAAATATCTTCTGGAAACTTAAAGGACCTATGTCCATCCATTAGCATCAACAAAGAGAGATTTGGGTAATTAAAGTCACAGGGAAATTCAGTCATACCTGTGCACTTTAATAGAATTCTCTCATATGTCTCATTTGCATATTGCTTTGATGTGTTGTCAATGTTGACAATTGATGCTTGTTTGACTTCTGAAATTTTATCTAAAATAAAAGCACGCACAAGATCATGTACTTTGACACATCCCATTAAATCACTTTTAGTCAACAAGTTTGCGCATAAAAGGTTGTTAACACAAATTTCCACGTCTCTTCTTGCTTCTCTTAATGTCATGCCATCCTTAAGAAAACCCAAACCCCATCCAAACCTCAACAGGTCCTCAGTAGGAATATCAAAATCATCAGGATATAAGCCACAAAGAAGAAAAATTGCTTTATCATCATCCTCTTTGAGATTCTCATAGCTCATCTGAAATATTCTATCTGTGATGCTTTCGAGGTCTTTAAGGTCATCTTTCTCTAAACGCGAAAGTGCCTTTTCCCATGCCGCCTTTTTGTTGTTGCAAAGAATTTTGGCAATTGTTACTATGGCAATTGGCAGACCACCACATTTTTTCACAATATCTTTTCCTATATTTTGGAATGCATGCTTATCATCATCTGAAAGTCCGACAGTTCCAAAAAATAAATTTTCTGCTTCGACATCATTTAAGATCCCAACTTCAAAAATTGAATTGCTTCTAACACCCATATGAGTGCAAAAACGCTTATCACGTGATGTGAACAACATTTTGAACCCGTTTGGCAAAGGACTAAGTCCAACATCTTTGAGTTCGACCTCGCTCCAAATATCGTCCATTATTACCAAAGTTTTCTTTCCTTGTTTTGACATCTCTTCAAATATTGTACGAAGGCGATCAGCCCTTGCATCTTTAGTCTCTTCTTTTAAATCTTCAAGTTTAATGTTTATTGCAATAGCTCGTTGAAGAGCAAATAGGTCTGTGTTTTCCCCAATAACAACCTTCACAACCCGATCAAAAAGTTTTGAAGCTTGCACTTCTTTCTTTAGCTGTTCCATCATTGTGGTTTTGCCGACACCTCCCATCCCACATAGAGCAATCATCTTGTGGGACTCATTATTTGGTTGAAGGGATTCCAAAGCTGCCTTGTATATCAACTCTCTGGACTCGAAGTTGTTTTGGGTACCTTCAGGGGTAAAGGTTGATGCCCCTGTAGAAGTAGATACAATCTCAGCAAGAGGTATTTGCTCTTTAGTAAATTCGATCTTAGATTTCCATGTTTCAAGATCTTGCATCTCCTCAATAATATTATAAGATTGTTTTCCAGCTTTGTATCTCTTTGCCACATTGAAACATCCGATTCCACCTGTAGGAATACTTTGTGCCTTTCCTTTCATCTCTTTGACCTTTTCCAACCATGGCGACACATGGTTAGACACCTTATAACCTTTTTCATTAGCTTCATCCAAATTCTTTTGAATATCTTGTTCAATGAGATTCAACTGATCCATCTTCCCCTTCATATCACACATTCTACATATTTCTCAAATGGATTTTCCTACGGATTCGACGTTTCCGATGGACAGCGATGTTAAAAAACGGTAACTTTTAATAAAAAAAACATTTAAACCACAAAGAAGAAGATGGTAGATCGTGATCGTATACATGCCAACGAAGTGTTAATGAACGATTATTTTGTGGAGAATCCGGTCTACAACGGCGAAACGTTTATAGATCGGTTTCGTTTACGAAAAGAATTATTTTTAAAGATTTTTGGAGACATCGAAGCAACCGAAAAATGGTTTCAAGAAGGTTACGATGCGAGGGGCAAACCAAGTTTCACGGCGATACAAAAATGCACGTCCGCCATTCACCAACTAGCAACAGGTAACCCTCCGAATCAATTTGATGAATACCTAGCTATGGCGGCCAGAACTTCCCGTGAATGTCTGCAATTTTTTTTGCAACGCGGTCATTAAATTGTCTGGTAAAGAGTTTTTACGTAAACCGACGAGACACGACATCTCACGTATTTACGCTGCACATGAGGCCAGATGGAATTTTCCAGGGATGCTCGGTAGCAACGATTGTACACATATCGAGTGGAAAAATTGTCCAAGAGAGTTGCGAGGGGCGTATGTTAGGGGTGACATCAAAAGACCAACCATCATACTTGAAGCGGTGACATCGAATGATTTATGGTTTTGGCATTCATATTTCGGTGTTCCAGGTTCAAACAACGACATCAATGTTTTGCACACGTCGTCGTTGCTCCAAACCGTAACGGATGGTACCGCACCCTTCTGCCCATTCTATGTTAACGGACGATATTACAGACGAGGCTTTCTTCTTGTGGATGGTATCTACCCATCTTGGTCTGTTTTTGTGAAAGCTCCTTCATTTCCTGTCGAGGCTAAAGAAATCGTGTTCAAAAAGTTGCAAGAATCGGCAAGAAAAGATGTTGAGAGGGCTTTTGGTGTTTTAAAGGGTAGATGGGGCATACTAAGCCGACCGGTTCGTGCGATGAACAAGAAATCAATACACAGCATAGTATATGCATGTATCATATTACACAATATGCTAATCAAAGAAGACGGACGTGCAATATCTCTGGATTGGGTGCCGGATCCTCCTACACAAGTTCACGTTCCAGAAAATATCCAACAAGACTTGTGTGATGAAGAAACTCACTTTCGGTTGAGATACGATTTAATCGAACTAATAGGTTCTTTAGGTTTGGAGTTTCATGATTCGGACGAGGAGTAGAGTTTCTTTATTTTTTTTTTAAATTGTAGACTAAAATATTTCTAGTATGTTTAATTGAACTAGTATGTTTTAATTTTAATGAAATTTATAATTTTAATGTTTTATTGTTAATTTCTAATTAAAAAAATTAAAAAAAAGTTGTGAGTGGTGGAATTCAATCACTAGTGATCACCACCGCCACAAAAAATGTTGTGAGTGATGGAATAATGGTTGATGACATGACGGAACTTGATTGGATTTTGTGAGTGATGAGTGATGACCACCCCCACCCCCTAAATGTAAGACTATCCACTATCACAACCCAACCCAACCCAACCCAACCCAATCTTTCATTAAAATACTAATTTATCTCTCTTCCACCTAAACAACCCAACCCAATTCAATTTTCACCCACATTCACAACCCAACCCAACCTAAACTAATATTTTATTAAATAAAAATGATTTATAGTTATTGTTTATAAGGAAAAAGAAAAAAAATAATTAAATATTAATATAAGTGGTTGCAAACTTAGGTTGTGTACACAACCTGGTTATGAGATATGATGAATTACTAAATTAAAAAATTGCTTTTTTTGTCTCATTATCCACCTGGCAACCGTCTATGGAGTTTCGTCACCATAGTGACTAGTCTAAGGATAAAAAAAAAATAAAAAAGCAAAACAAAAAAGATAAAAGACACAAAAAAAAAAAAATCAAAAACTAAGTTACTGTACAACACCTTTTTAAATGTAAGGATACTAGTGGATGCCTCGTCCGCGTTGCGGGGCGATGGTTGAATAATGAGCGAGTGTTAGGCAGCTCATTGACACGAAAAACAATTAAATCGATTCAACCAATTAAAACAAAACACTTTTATAGTTTTGATAAAAAAAACTAAAACAATGGCAATATTGTAATTTTTAACCGAGGGAAAGTTGTATTTTTTGACTGGGGTAAAATCGTAAATTGCCAAAAGCTAAAGTGATGGCAATACTGTAAATTTGAACCAGGGGCAAAATTGTAAATTTTCACAGGGGCAAATTCGTAATTTTGAACTTGGGGTAACAGCGTAATATAAATTTGAACTAAGGGCACAATCATAATTTTAAGCTGGAGGCAAAACCATAATTTTATTTTGAACCGAGGGAAAAATCGTAATTTTGAGTTGGGGGCAAAAGCATAATTTTATTTTGAATTGGGGAAAAACGTAATTTTGAACTGAGGGCGGAATCATAATTTTTTAAATGGGGAAAAATCACATTTTTGAACAGAGGGCAAAATCGTAATTTTTAGATGCGGAAAAAAACAGGATTTTATTATGAATTGGGGGGCGAAAAGGTAATTATGAGCTGAGGGAAAAACACAATTTTATTTTGAATCGAGGGAAAAATCGTAATTTTGAGATGGGGACAAAAGCGTAATTTTATTTTGAGCTGGGGGCAAAAAACGTAATTTTAAAATGAATATAAAATAATAAACTGGTTGGTCCAATGGGGGAGTGGCAGGCAAAATCATAATTTTGAGATGGGGACAAAAGCGTTATTTTATTTTGAGATGGGGGCAAAAAGGTAATTTTAAACAGGAGGAAAAACATAATTTTAAAATGGATATATAATAATAAATTGGTTGGTCCAATGGAGGAGTGTCACGCAGCTGCCTTGCACTATTCCCCTATTTGGTAAATGTATGTATAGTAAATAAATAAATAAATAAATAGAATAGAATTGTAAATATTATTAGTTCATCCAAAGTCAAGTTTTTTACTTTTATATTATTATCTTTCTTACGGAGTTTTGTACTGCTTATTTTATATTATATTTATCACAGTCAAGTGTTTAATTGAGTTTTTTTTCCTAAACTATTGTTGGTGAAAAAATATTTATAAAAATTATATTATTAATAATATTTATTAAAATAGTGTTTCTTGAATATTTATATTTATTTGTTTCTTGCTTCTTATCTCATTGGATGACTCCCAATCTATTAAATAATTATATATTATATTATACTATATATTAATTTACATCATTAGATACAATCTTTTAGATTTAATTACTAAAATGCAATTATAATAGAATTTTCATTTACACCCTCTAATTTTTAATAAGTTTATCAAATAGCCGCTCTAATTTAGTAATAGCAAGTTTAGGCCCTTAGAGCATTCACATCCATTCCACCATATTTTCACCCTAAATTACACTAAAAAACACTACATTTTCTCTCTCCTTTTCAATTAAATAATATTTTTTATACCTTTATCATTATCTTTTCTCTCTCCTTCACCCACAACCACTTTCAAAATATATCAAAAAATTATAGGGGGTGAACAGTGTCCCCCCAAATATACAGATGAAAAGTAACATTTTCTCTCTCATCCACTCACAACCACATTTTATACTTTTTATATTGAGTTAACTAGTTTAAGAACCCGCGAGGTTCGCGGGTGGACTAAAACACAAATGAATAAGTTACATTTATTGAACTAATCGTTTGAATTAAATAACCGTTCAAGTAATAATAAATTAGTAAACTACAATGAGACAAATAATGTAATATCTCGAGATACATGATGATGCAAATTTGTGTAATATTGTGTTTATGGAAGATAATGGATAGCGAATTATAAGTCAACGTACTGTTTATTTATGTAGAATTTTAGGTTAATAGTTAAGTGTGTGTATGAGTATACATGTTTTGTATTACGTTAACAAAATTGATTAAAAAACAACAAAAAATAAACATTAAATGACTTCAAAAAAATGTTATGGATCATTTTAGAGAACAGTTACATGGAATGAATGATCGAACGATGAATGAGTACATGGAGATCACAAGTCACGAAATACTTCTTTGTAAACTACATTTGTCGTTTTATTTGTTCCGTTTCATTAGTATCCTAACTTTGTCTCCATGTGTATTTATAGTTTTCGTGTAAAGCTTATTACCTTTTAATTCTCAATGAGATCTCAGTTAAAAAACGTTTCGTAAACCGATACAAAATGTTATATTGTTTGTTTTTAAATTATATTATATTATGCTTTTACTTGAATTTTCAACTAATAAAATTCATAAACATATTATAAACAACGTGATGAAATCCTTACACGACAAATGCTAAATTGATTAAGTTAAAAAGAAAATATTGGTTAAATGATTACCCGTTTTGATCCATTACTCAACCTGTCTATTCAAACATTTAAGGCTTACAAACAAACAAAGTTCGACTCATTAATAGAATGGTAGAAAAAAAAAATACTAATACAGTAATACTAACCAAATGCGACGCTTGATCCATTAGACTGATCTCACCAATTATTCCGCAATTGAACCATCAGACTATAAACACATATTCTAAACGTCAAGAATTTAACCTACTTTTGGCTTGCTTATTCCAACCCATTGTCTCTACTTGCCTACTCCAACCCGTTATTGGATTGGCTCTACTTGATTTGAAATGCACTTATTCATCTACTCACCAATTCCAAGTGCTAGAATGTCAGCTTGGGATGGATTTATGATGGTGCAAAACTGCTTGACCACAAATGGAAAATTATATAGATAGCAATCAAAAGTGTAGCGACTAACCCTTATGACAGGAACAAAGAGTCTTTTATCGGTATGTGCAGGCGTGCAACAACGGATGTGCACTTCATGAAATCAACCATAGCACACATGATGTCATGAAAATGCATGTTGAGTTACTGTGTAGTAATTTATATAAAATAACATGAGTTGACTTTCAGAAGTCAACGGGTCAACAAACAAATAGTCTCCCATACAAAAGCACCTAAATAATAATTTTGGAACCCATTTTGACCCAAAAAAAAAAAACTGATACTTCATTAAAACAACCCACTATGACTGAACCCCATTTTGGCCAGAACATGTTTCGACCGGAACATGTGAATCGTTACCCAGCCCTACCTTACTTGACCCACTTCATTTGCCAAACAGATTGAAGATTCTACATACTACTCGGGTAAAAAATCTAACGGGTTAGCATGGATAATTACTATGATTAGGAATAAAAATTGATGCTAGTACAATGAGGTGGCACTTCAATAAGCATAAATAAACAACATGGTATTGGATACATGCACGTTAATCAGGTTGATACATATACTAAGAAAATATATCTTAGGTGTTTCGGGTGTATTACCCGAACTAAGATTATCATGGAAATTGCGTTCAAGAGTTTTAGATCGATCCTCGTGCATTGTCATATCGAAAGGTGAATAAATGCTTGATGGTAAAATAACCTGAAAATATTACAGTAACAAAAAATCAAATAGATGGTTTTTCTTGTAGTAAAACTGTAAAAGTATATCCAAGATTTGCAAGTTACCTTGGTAGTAAAAACAGATGGAAAAGAAACACCTATGAAATATCCAACACCAATTCCCATAATTATAGTTATAATTAGTTTTGTTGTACCATTTGACTTCTTGAAAACACCACTGGATCAAAAAGACCAACTTTGATTAATTAATATTGCTCAACCAAACAAAATTTGTTTTTTTAAAGAAAGGAATCAAGAGGTGTGACCCAAGGAGAAATATCGGAACTAACCCGCGATGCATGCCGTTCATCATGTTAGAAGTGTCCAATTTCAAATGTCAACATCTAGGTAATTATGCGAGCAATTCCTGAGAGACTTACAGCACCCTCCAGAACACTATAGTACAGTTTTTTTTTTTACCAGGTTTAGAGAACCTGAAATACATGTAACGATTAGTGTCACTGAACAGGTTATACGATAAAAATAACATAGCAAACAACACTCAAATGACTGAGATACCAAGTCTTTACAATTTCCATATTACAAAATAAATATGCAACACATGACCGGTCTGTGGTAAGGCTTCACGCAATGGTTAATGTCTAGATAGCGCACACATGTAGGGGTGTTCTTCGTGTTTTTTTCTCGGGTTTTTCGGGTCGGGTTGTTCGGGTTTTTTGCTAGGAAAAAGTGACCCGATAACCGAACCATTTAAATCTCGGGTTGATCGGGTTCAGGTTATTCGGGTTCAGGCTAGTTCGGGTCGGGTTGTTCGGTTTTCGGGTTTAGATGTAATATTAAAAAAAATGTTTTTTTTTTTGCAATATATAACTAAAATTCATCATTGTACTTAAAAATATTATCAAAATTAAAAAAATATTTGACAATATGACATGATAATGCTCAGAGGTCCTAAAACATAATGTTTTAGATACCAAAAACTATAAACCAAGACACATATACCGAAAAAAGACATTAAATGTTCGGTGTTTTTTTCGGGTTTCAGATTTGGGGTTTTTCGGGTCGGGTTTTTCGGGTTTTTGGTTGGGAAAAAGTGACCCGATAACCAACCCATTTAAGGTTCGGGTTGGTCGGGTTCGGGTTATTCGGGTTCGGGTTTTTCGGGTATTCTCTACTTCGGGTTCAGGTCGCTTCAACTTCGGGTCGGGTTTCGGGTTTCAGATAAAAATGAACAGCCCTACACACATGGAAACATTTTAGGATCAAAATGGGTGGTATGGTGCACTTACTTTCTAACTTTGTATTACATAAACCTTACATTTCTTGAGAATTCTAAACTTGTTCATGAATTGTAACATGATTTTTAAATTGATAATATATGTTCAGTTATAGCATGTTAAAAGTTGGACAAAATCACTGAAATGGTTCCGTACATACCTTGAAGGCTAACGCATTTCCTTTTCAATACAGTCTAAACACGTTCCGACATCCATTAAAGATGTATGCATTGGGAGTTGTAATAAAATTGTTAGTTACCCTCTTACGTCACAACAACTGTATTTGAAAAAAAAACAAACTAAAATTAGTAGGTGAAAAGGTGTATGAATTGTGAAAATCACTATCCTAAACCGCTTATCTGAGCCCTAAACAATCTGAAATAGAAGTTGTTTATTAACAGTTCGAAACATTAAAAACTGAATATTGGGACTTGAAATCAGCTGTCTAAATATCCAAACACCCTGATATACAGTTTTTAACAATCATGCTTAGGATAACTTATTTTACCCATGTGACCTATTCGAATGGGTTAATTCGTTCCCTTTTCGGGCATGTAACACATATGCTCCAATCAAAAACCGCTATAAAAGAACCTACATTTACTGGTTTCATGCGGTTAGCTGGTTTAACAAAACACATCAACTATTTAATACAAAATTTTAACCTTTTTTTAACAAAATGTGTTTTGAGTCAACTCAAATCGTCCAAAAAATGCTTAGGTCGCCCATTTTAACACCTAAAATTATATAGATAGCAATCAAAAGTGTAGCGACTAACCTTTATGACAGTAACAATGTCTATTATCGGTATGTGCAGCAACGGATGCGTACTTCATGAAACCTATGAAATCAACCAGTCATGAAAATGCATGTTGAGTTACTGTGTTGTAATTTCTATAAAGTAACATGAGTTGACTTTCGGAAGTCAACGGGTTAACAAACAAATAGTCCCCCATACAACAACACCTAAATAATAATTATGGAACCCATTTTGACCCAAACAAAACTGATACTTCATTAAAACAACCCACTATGACTGAACCCCATTTTGGCCAGAACGTGTTTCTCACAAACATGTGAATCGTTACCCAGCCATACCTTATTTGGTTGATTGTTCAAATTACATGTCAGGATTAGGCCCGACAAAGTTAACCACATACCTAGTTTTGGGTTTTTTCTGGACCATTATTTTAGCATGTTGGGCATCAAAAAAGTATGAATGGGTTGTCATGGATCAAATTTCGTAGGATAGAAGACTCCCACAGGTTATGATGGGTTGTGGGAAAACAACTTATGGGTCGTACTGCCAATTGCTTATGACTGCCCACACTCGTCACCACCAGAGCCATTCCCAACAACGTACCTAGCACCAACCATCGCCTCTGCAACAACCACCATCAACCGAAGCCACCACCTTAGCTACCGTCAACCAACGCCACCATCATCAACTAATGCCAACACCACAGCCACCGTCAACCAACGCCACCACCTTCAACCATCGCCACCACTGCAGCCACCGTCAACCACATTGCCACCACCACAGCCATCGTTAGTTAAATGGTCCAACCCATGTCAGGACCAAACATGGAAGATATGAGAAATCATGAAAAAATAGTCAGGGAGTCAATAAAAAAACAAACAAACCTTGGAATGTTGAGCACCAACACCGGCAGCGGGCCCATTTGGTCCTCTAAAAACAATGGGTACATTAATCTCCATTTCAACTTATGAGAATAAAAGAAGAATTTATACAATTTCAACTTATTCATGACTATTTTTGTACCTTGTCACCCGGGAATGGTCTAATCTCCATATAAGTGAGTCGTGTTCGGAAGAGCATATAAAGTGGCTCCTATTGTTGTTCGAACAATTGCTGTTGTAGCATTTGATGGCACGGATATTTGTAACACCGCCACCTTATTAAGCTCATGAATATAATCAAAGTTAACATCATTCGAAACACGAATGTTATCAGTAGGTGACAATGGATTCTATAGGCTCGTGAAGTGGGGCAAGCTCCTTCTTATCGATCAAAGAAAACTCCTGCATATCAAAAAGATCATATTTTCAGCCGTTAAAATAAATAGGATACGCGCTCTTAGCAAGTGTAAAAGACTTGCACATGTAAATAGTATGAAATGTTTGAAACATGTGTTCAAATGAGTGTCTCGCCATTTTGACTCACGATGTTCTAAAAGTGTGGGTTGTAGATATGAGCATATACATGAATCAAACGTTTAAATATTGTTTTCACAACTTCCCTATAATTTGCTGGAAATGGCGCGCCTGCAAAATAATTCAAAACTATCATCACCGTCCGTAATTATTTTAGGATAAAGATGATGAGACTTGGTTCAATCCAAGGAATTACCAAGCCTTAGATGAAATATGGATTTATCATCTAACTGAGATTCAATCCAATCCATCAAAAACTCAATGTACTATGGAGCCAAAACTTCAATTGGTTTCTTGATTTGCACACCATGAGCCATCGATAGTCATACCAATCAACTGACATGCTATATTAGAAACACAAAGTAAAAGTGCTTGTGACGGTAGCGCTATATGACTGCACACAACATTGTTCAAGGCGGACACGGATGCAGTTACTCTACCTGGTAAAAACCAATTTCAACCCAGTCAAAATGTCATAAAAATAACATATGTATCTATGTATCTATGTGTGTGCACTGCTAAACAAAAACTTACATAAACATCATATCTCTTCAACTCAACTGTATACTACACATGCTTTTCTAACAAACAATCTATAACTCTTATGTCTCCTTAAGAGAAACCATTATAATTATACTGACAAAGAAATATATACAAATGCGCTTCCTAAGCTGGTGTACATCTATAATTATACTGACAAAATCATGGTTTCAAAAAATACCAGCACACATCATGGTATCAAACAAATCATATAGCAATATATATATATAATCAAGCCATACAATAGAAACAAAAAACACACAAAATAAATATATTTTTAGGGATTATAATACCATTAAACAGCAAACCCTTACACTATCATTTAATTTGAATATAATTTGCTGTTAGGGTTACATATATTATCACTTTTAGGGTTTATCATACCATTATACACCTAACCCTATCACTAACATTTAATTTGAATATACCAGCTCTTATGGTTTCAAATATTGTAAAAAAAAAAACCCCAAATTTGGTAGTAAACGGAAACATTATATGAATACACAAATCAAAGAAAATTCATTTGAAACTTTGAATAAAAATTACTTATATGGCTACATATATCATCCAAAAAACCCCAAATTAGGTCACAATCAGATTCAATTAGATGAATAGACAAAGCAAATAAAAATGCCACAACATAGAATCATTATAATTAAACGAAATCGTTGAAAGAAAACAAAGATTGAGTAGAGGAAATCATACCCATTGATGTAATGGAATCACGGCAAAGAACTGGACATGTGATTCCCTTTTGAAGGTATGAACTTGGCAGTTTACACGCAAAGAATTAGGGAAAATCTGCTGCAAAAGTGCGAAGATATCAACAAATGGATTCCATAAAGGAAACCTTATAACACAACGTATAAATTAGAACGAAAAAGAAGGGGAGTATATGCGGTTTCTTATAACACAACGTAGATAATAAGGGAGAAATCCCGCTCAGCGATATAGAATAAGGAGAACTCTCGCTCGTTTTTCTTTATTTGGTCCTTTATGATGGCTTCTTTCAAAAGACGACTTACAGGGCTTTCGTCGGAACATACAATCAAGAGGCGGAGATGAAACTGAGAAGTCGACAGTGTAGAAGACGGCAGAGCAGAGATCAATTAGGGTTTTTTTAGTTGAAATTCAAATGAAGAAGCAAAAGATCTCAATATTTTGGCAGGTTGGATTGATTGGAGAGAGATAATGAAGAGGGGGTTTCACAATTGAATGAAGGAGAATGGAGGAAAAGCGTGTTTGAGAAGCAGCTTATTATTGAGAAAACAATTGCCGCTCAAAATCAATTAGGGAGGAGTATCATATTGCCATGTGGCATCAAGTAGTCTAAGTATATGCCAAGTGGCACCAAAATGTATTGTTTTAATATACATAATAGATTGCCATTTTAGTCCTTGTGGTTTGGCCCATTTTGCCAGTATAGTCCAAATGTTTCATTTTTAACATCTGGATCCAAAAAGGTTTCATCGTTGCCATTTTGGTCCAACTGACTTAACTCCATCCATATATGTTAAAGCTGCCAAGGGCATTTTTGTCATTTCAGTTTTCCTTTTATTAACCCTTTTTTCTTTTAAAATATTAAAACTATAAAAAAGATAAATCACTCTCTCTCTCTCAATTATCTTTCTCTTTCTCTCTCTTTAACTCTTTCCCACTCTGGTTCTTTGTTCATACACCAGACCAAAAACAACTGCCACTACCATCCACCTACCCCCACCGCCCACCACCATCTTCCCCCACAACCACCAGCACCTTCCCCCACCACCACGACTACCACCCACCTGTCGCCACCACCTACCCACCATAGCCTGCCACCATCCAGTAGTAGGTGTACAATGAAAATAACCACAGTTTAACAATTAAACTTTAACATCTTTTTCCCTTCTGAAAACAAAGCAGCACCACCTCTTTAACATTTAAACTTTAACATCCCCACTGTGCTCCAGTAAGTTTTCTAATTATCAAAATAAGGAAGACACAAAGCAATCAAACCATGACTGAAACTTAATTAGCATATAAACATTTGTGTTGTTAACCAATAGAAAACCCTCTCAATACTTTTGATATTGGATGAAATTCAGTACAATTCACATTAATAATGATTTTAATTTTAAACCCCCTGCTACACCCTAATTCCATATAACCAAGCATATAACAATCAAAACATGAACTGCTAATAATAAAAGCAATTTCTCATGCTTCAAAGACATTAAAACACTAAACTCGAAATGAAATAAATACTAATTGAATTGACGGAGAAACATTTTATGTACCTTGAAGATGTGAAATTCCCAAATTGCACTGCCCTGCTACAAGATCACCAAGCTCCGCTGGAAAAAAAAGCAACACCTTTTGCATTCTAACCCATCTCCCAATACATTTGTGTTATTATTTTCATTCTAACCCAAAACCCCATTTACTTAAATCAAACTCCCTATTTTCAACTGGAAACACTCCGTACCTTTCATCGTCGGTCAACCTAATTCTCCGGTAACATACCTCCGATCAACTGCAACATCTTCGTCACACTCCCATCCATGCCGTCATGATTTGGTGGGGGTGGTGGCGGCAGATGGGTGGTAGGGGAGGTGCTCGTGGTTTTGGGGGAAAGTAGTGATGGCCGGTGGGGGAAGGTGCTGGTGGTTGTGGGGGAAGGTGGTGATGGTCGGTGGGGGTAGGTGGATGGTAGTGGTGGTGGTGGTTTATGGTGCAGGTAGTGTGAACAAATAGCCAAAAAAGAGAGAGTTAGAGAGACAGATTTGATTTATCTTTTTATATAGTTTTAATATTTTAAAATTTTGTTTTTGTTTTATTTAGAGTTAATTGCTATTAAAAGAAAAAGAAATAAGAAAAAGAAATAAGAAATAAGAAAAAAGGGTTAATAAAAGGAAAACTGAAATGACAAAAATGCCCTTGGCAGCTTTAACATATATGGATGGAGTTAAGTCAGTTGGACCAAAATGGCAACGATGAAACCTTTTTGGATCCAGATGTTAAAAATGAAACCTTTGGACTATACTGGCAAAATGGGCCAAACCACAGGGACTAAAATGGCAATTAACTCTTTTATATTTTAAAAACACCACACACACAATTTGATTATTTGGATGTGAATGCTCTTAGTCATAATAATTGTTTTTCATTTCAACCCTTACACTTTATTACCATCATATTTGACCCAACTTTAGTTTTTCCCTTTACATTTTAATGTAATTACTATTTAGACACTAAACTTTTAGTTTTTTTTCTTCTTTGACTTATTTATTGTAATTTCTTTTTAGTTTTTTTCTCAAGGTAAAGTCTTTCTAATTTTCGTATGTATCGCCGTAAGTAGGTTATTTTATTCACGTTTTGAACCTGTTGCAAGTATTCTTTTTTATGGTTTTAACGAGTGTGGATATCATCACGAACTGGACCGATAACTTTTTGTGACATTCGAATATATCGTCGTGACGTGGTTTTTTACCTTTACATAAAATTTCCATTCGCGATTGTTTTTTTTTATCTATGGTTTGAACCACCGCGAAACGCAGGTGGTAACCCACTAGTACATATGAATACATAGCTGTGATGAATAGTAATTTTATATTTTAAGTATTTACTTTTTTGTAATATTTTATTTATTATTGTTTGATTTTTTTAGTAATAAATAATAACTAATAACTTTTAAGTATTTAGTTTTATTTTTATCGGTTTGATTCATTACAGTATCGGTACGATTCAAGCACTCCATATAGAAGTCAACACGTGTTTTCCATCGACCGAAACGATAAAAACAAACACCGGTACCGACACTGATGTTGTTCGAACGGTATCGATCAGTTCAAATTGTCACAGTACTGGTACCGATATTTATTTATCGTCATAGAAAGAGTTATATAAATGAAAAAAAATCAAAACCAAAACCATAAAATGAATAAAAATGAACATAGGTATCGGTACATATGTTGTTTGGTACGGTACGCAAGCGATGCGATGTCAGTTTATCTAAAGAAAAGTCAGTAAAAAATAAATATCGGTACCGAACCAATGTTGTCCGTTTGGTTTTGGTTCAGTTCACGACGATAGCGGCACAATATCTATTATCAAACAAAAAATAATAAAAATTGGACTCAAAAGGTTAAAATTTGGTTTTGGTTCAGTCACGCTCTGAGTCCCTACCAATTTATTTTATAACGTTTTGAGTCCAATTTTGTTCATTTTATAATGATTTGAGTCCTAAAAATTGGGCTCAAAAGGTTAAAATCTGGACTCAAAATGACTCAAATGGTTAATGAAAATGCTTATAGGGACTTAGGTCGTTAAACTTTTTGCTTTTGGACTCAACTAGTTAAAACCACTAAAACACAGGGACTCAAAAAGTAATTTACCCAAAAAATAATACATAGATTTACCGATGTTGTTCGGTTCAGTACGATATTGAAGCGATACTATCTTAGCTAATTGAAAGCAAAATAAAAATAAATAACGGTACCAAACAACTCAGTCTTTGTTGATTTGTTTTGGTACAATAGTGTCACAATAACCGTTTTCAATAAAGTTTATATGGCAATGTTAAAAAAATAAGCATAGAAAGCAAGCCAACTAATCCATTATCAACTGAAAAACATCGTTACCGATATTCGTTTTTATTGTTTTCGATCGATATATGGTTTTTTCTTTAGATTACTATAGCGAGTGCCGATGGTGTAATGAACTGAACAGATACCGATCAAATTCCCTCCGCGAAACGCAAGGGAAATATCACTAGTTCTACATACTCTTAAAGTAGAAAGTCGGTGGCCAATGCCACCGACAAAAACAAGTTGTTTGCCTTTTTGCCCTTTGATTTTGTTGTACTATCTTTTATACCCCTAACTTTATTAAAGTTTCTTTTTAACCCCCAACTTTGTCAAATCTCATTCTTACTCTCTCTTAGCCCTTAAGTTTAATAAATGTAATTTTTAACCCCATAACTTTTTATGAACCTTGTAAAATGTCACTTTGACCCCTCAAGAGTTTTTGACTTGACGGTATAAATTCAATTTAGTCGAGTCACATATAATACATTATGATTGTACGGTATAAATTTGATTTGCTTTATGTTTTGATCCAATCGCAATGCAGCTATATGGTACGTTGAGTTCAACCGAATACGTCGAAACACGTGTTTTCATAAGGTTAACGCATCACATAACGCTTTAACTAATCCGTTCAATGTTTGCAATGTACCCGCGCCGCAACACGCGCGGATCTTATTACTAGTATATATATATAAACTCACAATATAGCAATGAATAGTGCTATGTTGACTTTTTATTGTTTTAGTTTTTCTCTTTTTTTTTATTTTTATTTTTTTGCATCTTAACTTTCAATATAAGTGATAACTTTTAATATTGACACCTATAGTCCCTCAAGTTTTTACAAATTTTGTAAAATGTCATTTTTATTCCTTGGAATTTTTCATGCTTTCTTGTATGTAGATGTCAGTATAAACATAAGTTGTTTTACGTTTCCATGTAAATTGTTTCATCAAATGTGTCGGGTCAAATATAATATGTTTTCGTCCTTATTTTTATATATGTTTTTAGTTGGTCACTTGGTGTTATAAATTCGTTTTTTGTTTTACGTTTTTCCTCGATTTTGGTCATCGGTTGGTCAACACCATTTTATGCGCCCCTCCACCCTACACTTTACAACCTCGACCCGCAAAGCGAGGGGCTTAAGACTAGTTATTAAATAGCTATTTATTCATGATTGGTAGTGGTTCTCTAACTTATATTTTTATGAATCTATTCTTTTATTAAAAAAAAAAAAAAACTATCAGAAAAAACACTTAATATAAAAGTCGCATTCAATGTGTGAATTTAATAATTTAAGTAATATCATATGAAATCTGTATTTAATAAATTAAAATTTTCTCAAATATACATAAATTCAAATTTATATTATTTTTACTTTTTTTACATAAATAACAAAATAAGAATTTTTCCAAACAGCCTATAATGTTTATGTCTATGCATACTCAAATCATTTCAATATTATAAATTTGTAACATTTTCTTGTTATGTTGTACTTCAAGCATGGGGAGTTTTCCAAAAAAAAAAAGTTTGAATTTCACTTTTAACCAAAAGATTTTAATATTTTTGACTTTAACCCCTTTTAATTTTTACTTTTAACACAAATATTTTTATCTTTTGTAATTTAAGACAACACTTTTTTATTTACAATTTTGGTGTCCCATACTTTTTATCTTTCGCAAGTTTTTCGTTTTACGTTTCGTTCTAAATTTTGCGAGTTAACACGCCGTTACGTGCATGTGAGGTTCAACGTTTTTTGCTCTATTTTTTCACATTAAACAGACCGTCACAACGTGTCCATTTTCCCCGTTTGACAAGTTCGCCGCAACGGGCGGATCCTAAATCTATTTAGTTGTTCTTTTCTACGTTTTAGGTTTATGTCTAATTTATTCGCAGTAACACACTGTAATGGGTGTGTGTGGTTCAACGATTTTAAGTCTGCTTATCTTTCAGTGTAATTTTTTCCATTTTATCTATTTTATTTTTACGAGTTTTTCCGATGTTGGGGGTCGCTGTCGACGTGACATTGGTGCTACTTGGCATGGTTTTACGAACGTTTTTAACCTATTAATTTTTTTACTAATATTTTGTTTCGGTTTACCACTATACTTCCTTTACTTAAAAACTAATTTTTATGTGCATATTTTATGTACGTGTAGGTATAAATACGATTTGCTCTACGTTTCGACGTAACTTTTTTTTAATGAGTCAGGTCAAATATAATATGTTTTCGTTTAAAGAAACCAACTTTTACGTGCATATTTTTATGTAAGTTTCGGTATAAAGTCGAGTTGTTCTACGTTTCGACATAAACTTTTTTGGGAAATGGTTAAGGTTAAATATAATATGTTTTCTTGCTTATTTTATGTATGTTTCATAAATTTTGTTTAGGACCGAGTGGAGTCAAATTATGTTTTTTTTTTCAAAAGCTCTAATTAATCTCTTTTGATTACACGTGTCAGTTTTTCCTTCGTACCCGTTACGTTTTCTATGTATGAGTCGAGTCACATATAGTACGTCATGATTGTACGATATGAATTTGATTTACTTTACGTTTTAATCCAATCGCAATCCTTATACATGTTACATTGAGTTCAATTGGATACGTTGAAACGCGTGTTTTCATATGGTTAATGCGTCACATAACGTTTGGACTAATCCATTCAATGTTTACGATGTACCGCGCCGCAACGCGCGCGGGTCTTAATGCTAGTTCTATATGAAACATTAACCAAAAGAAAACCCTTACATTTAGCAAAATAAGAAAAAAATAATAATTAGCATTTGAAGTGTAATAGTAAATGCTCATCAAGCTGCTGGAATTTATATTTCATATAAAGTATTTTCGTTATGATTTGTATTTGCCCACTCTACTCTATTACCGAACCAATGAACTTCGGATTACCCGATATCCAATTATCTGATACCCGATATCCAATATATCGAATTCATAGTACCCGAATGGCATTTCGATCGGTCAGTTTGTTCGGTTTCATTTAGTTTTAACTAATGCAATTAGTTAAAAGAAATACTATAATTTGTTATTTATGTAAAAAATAAAAGAAATATAAAATAGACTGTATGTGTATGTGTGTTAAATTTTAATTTGTTAAATACAAATTTCATGGGGTATTACTTAGATTATTAGAATCACACGTTAAATGTCGATTTTTATAATAAGCACTTAGATTTAAAAAAAAAATTGGCTTATTTTAAGATTCATAAAAAATATAGGTTTAGAGAACCACTACCTTTATTAAATAATCACTAATTAAAAATTATATAATAAATTCTAATCAATTGGGAGCCATAACAAATTTTTTTTTTGAACGGCATAACAATTAAATATTATACATATTAAAATAAAGTTGCCATGAATAGTGATTTTTAATTTTTAAGCAATTGTTTTAATTTTTTTAATAATATTTTATTTATCATATACTTTTATTATTTTTCTAACAACTTGCGTTCTATGTTTAGTTTTTTAACATTGCAGTATAAATTTATTGAAAACGGATAATGTGTCACTATCGAACTATATACTTTTATTATTTTTCTAACAACTTGCGTTCTATGTTTAGTTTTTTAACATTGCAGTATAAATCTATTGAAAACGGATAATGTGTCACTATCGAACTAAATCGAACCAAAACTGATTGTTTTTTGTTCAACATTGCAGTATAAATTTTATTGAAACGGATATTGTGCCCCTGTCGTACTAAGAAACAACTGAAATCGACGGAATAATATATGTATTGGTACCAATATTTATTTATATTGTGTTTGCTTCCTTCTGATAAACCAATATTTATTTATATTGTTTTTGCTTTTGATAAATTGACATCGTATCGTTACCACATCGTATCGAACAACATCGGTACCTGTACATGTACTCATGTGTATGGTTTCTGTTTGGTAATAAGTTTTATGTCACTACTGTAGTTCACCAAATCGAAACCGACCGAACAAAATCGGTATTGGTACCGGTACTTATTTTTATTGCTTTTGCTTTCGATAAACTGACGTATCCTACCGAACAAGATTGGTATATGTACCCGTGTTCATTTTTATGGTTCCCAGTTCTGATATTTTTATTTATACAACTATGTTTGCGATTATAAACAGATATCATTACCAATACCGTGACGATCTGAGGTGATTGATACCATGCGAACAATATCATTGTCGGCACCAGTGTTTGTTTTTTTCGTTTGCGGTAGATGTAAAACATGTGTTGATTTATATACCGAGGGCATGTATCGTACCGGTACAATAACGAACCTAACCAACACTGTTCAAATGCCCGCGATAACTTACCGTCGCAACGCACGGGGAAACAACCTAGTTAAATATTAAAGAAAATACCAAGCAACACTAGTTTGAAAACACTACCTTGAAAAAAAAAACCACCCTTAGTGTTTAATTATGCCAGTGTGCTAAAATTCAACTCACTTTTAGATTAATTATGCCAGTGTGCTAAAATTCAACTCACTTTTAGATTAAATGTTTTATTTTACGTTTTAATTTATTTTGAGTAAATTGCCATTTTAGTCCCTGAGTTTTGTCCAAATTTGCCAGTTTAGTCCAAATAGTTTTTTTTGTGCATCTGGGTCCCTGACTTTTACATTTTGTTGCCATTTTGATCATTTTGTCTAACTCCATCCAAAAACCCAGTTTGTAACAGTTTGTACTTAATCACTAATGTTTTTCAGTTGCCATTTTGATCCAATTCCAAAAAATCAAAAAAATTCAAAAAAATCTAAAAATCAAAAAAATTCTAAAAAATCCAAAAATCATTAAATGTTTCGGCACGAACCGTTTCGACCCGTACCGTTTCGAACCGAACCGTTTCGACCCGTACCGTATCAAAACGAACCGTTTCGACGCGAACCGTTTCGAACCCGTACCGTTTCGACCCGTACCGTTTCGACGCAAAGCGTTTCGAACCGTACCGTTTCGATACCGTACAGTATCGAACCGAACCGTTTCGACGCGAACCGTTTCGAGCAGAACCGTTTCGACACGAACCGTTTCGACCCGTACCGTTTCGAACCCGAACCGTTTCGAGCCGAACCGTTTCGAGCCGAACCGTTTCGACCCGAAACGGTTCGACCCGTACCGTTTCGAACCCGAACCGTTTCGACCCGTACCGTTTCGACGCGAAGAGTTTCGACCCGTACCGTTTCGACCCGTACCATTTCGACGCGAACCGTTTCGGGTTCGAAACGGTTCGGGTTCGATACGGTACAGTTTCGAAACGGTTCGGGTTCGAAACGGTACGGTTCGAAACGGTTCGTGTCGAAACGGTACGGTTCGAAACGGTTCGGTTTCGAAACGGTACGGGTCGAAACGGTTCGGGTCGAAACGGTACGGTTCGAAACGGTTCGGGTTCGAAATGGTACGTGTCGAAACGGTTCGTGTCGAAACGGTTCGGTTCGATACGGTACGGGTCGAAACGGTTCGTGCCGAAACATTTAATGATTTTTGGATTTTTTAGAATTTTTTTGATTTTTAGAATTTTTATGAATTTTTAGAATTTTTTTGATTTTTAGATTTTTTTGGATTTTTTAGAATTTTTATGATTTTTTAGAATTTTTTTTATTTTTAGATTTTTTTGGAATTTTTTTGATTTTTTTGGAATTGGATCAAAATGGCAACTGAAAACATTTTTTAAGGAAATCCCCAAAATACCCCTGTTACAAACTGGGTTTTTGGATGGAGTTAGGCATTGTGATCAAAATGGCAACAAAATGTAAAAGTCAGGGACCCAGATGCACAAAAAAAACTATTTGGACTAAACTGGCAAATTTTGACAAAACTCAGGGACTAAAATGGCAATTTACTCATTTATTTTGAACAAACAATAAAAATAATAAATAACAAAGTAAAGGAACTGTAAGTACCAAAGTAATTAGTTATCTTTATATTAACTGCTCCATTAACTAACAAAAATGTTTTCTTACAATCATAGGACTCAAATAATAGTAGCAAGACAAAGTATTTGTATTATACTCACAGAATATAAGCACTAAAAAGAATAAAATGCTGAAAATTAATAAATTAATTAATCTCCAAATAACTCTCAATAACCTTGCAAATGTCGACAATTACCAAATTAAGTAACTCTTTCAGGTGTTTAGGAACAGTTTTTCTCTGAGTTTCTAAAAATCACACACTTATGGTAAGTCTTCATGACTGACTTTAGTTATTTAAAAATACACACACACTTGTATCTTACTGCTTCTTTGTTCAAAACAAAGATCCATGAAATATTCTGGGACCCAAGCATGTAAAAAATGAAAAGGATAGTGAAATTTATTCAACATGTGGTTGAATATATTCTACTTGAAAAGAGTACACAATAACACAAATCCATTGTTTGGCATTACATATATAAACAAAATCCAGCATAAAAGAGAATACCTGTGAGTTTTTTTCTTGCTTGGCAGAGAAATTGATTGGCAGGATAAGGTTTGAGCTCTGAAGAGGATAAGAGAGCTCTAAGCCACACGTTATATCAGATTCTAAAACCAAAACCAAAACCAAAAGTCTTTGTAAATTACACATATGGTCCCTCTGATTTAGATCAAATTCTGGTTTGGTCCCTAAAGTTCTTTATTTTTTAATTTGGTCCACATGGCTATTATTTTCTTTCAGTTGGTATGAGAAATGGTTTCAATTTGGGTTTGGAGAGGGAGAGAGGATGGTGGTATGTGGTCCAAGAGATCAAAAGTGATGGTGGAGTGGAAAATGTGGTTGCATTAGTGGACAATTTGCGGAGAAGGTGTCGGTTATAATTCAAGAACCAAGATAAAATAATCAAACTTAGAAATAATATTTTAAATTATAAATAATAATTTAAAAATAATGTAACTTTGATTTTATGATGGAATAGTTTATGTGGATGTGCATTTTCATCACCTCAATTTTAATTACACTTTGTTCATATGAGTTTCAAGGAGAGGTGTGCATAGGTTAGTTTGGGTATCTTTGCCCAAAACCTAACCATAACAGAACATTTCATTAGAGGTGCACAAATCGGTTAATTTTAATAACCGGTTCGGTTAACCGGTTATAGCGGTTAATTTGACCTTTTGACTTTAACCGGTTAATGCTTTAACCGGTTATTACTTTAACCGGTTATTTTTTAACTGGTCCGGTTAATTACTTTAACCGGTGTGGTTAATTAACCGGTTATTTTCGGTTATTAACCGGTTTTTTTGCCTTTTTTTTGAATTTTTCGTTTTTTTTTTTCGGTTAACCAGTCTACCGGTTAAAAAAACCGGTTAATAACCGGTTCCTAACTAAATACTTATAACCGGTTACTAACCTACGGTTAAAAATAACCACTAATCGGTTATTCCTAAATCGGTTATTAACCGGTTACGGTTTCGGTTAATAACCGGTTACGGTTAATTAACCGGTTATTTTGTGCACCTCTACATTTCATTAACCTGATGATGATAACCTATCGGTTTCGGTTAATTGGTTTTGCATGTATGTTTAGTTCGGTAATGGGTTAGTTAACCAGAACTAGTTTTTGAAATGTTTGGGCTTGACTAAAATGACCCAAAATAATATAACTGGGCCTGAAAGTTTGGGCTTGAAAGCCTCATGCCCTGCAATCTCCCATGTTTTGAGTTTGAGCATTTGCATCAAAGTTGTTCTTAAAAGCCTAATGTATATTTACACGTGGGATTCATGTATATAATAAATATATTAGTAGGCAAAAGATCAAATACAAATAAACTTAACCTACTAAACATACAAATTGAAAGAAAAGTAAAAAAAACAAGGTGACATTTTTGTAATTACCAACAACTATCAAAGTTACTATACAAATGTGAACTCAACCAAAAATACATAAAAACACAAATTTTTTTTTAATATTTTTTATAAAAAAATCGCTACATTTTGTTAGAATTTTTTTTTTGCTGCTACTAAAAGTAGCGATTTTTTAGTAAAAAATATTAAAAAAAATAAAAATAATTTGTGTGTTTTTATTTTTTTGGGGTTTAGTTTTTAGCATTTTAGCTTGGGGGGGGGGGGGGGGGGTAGGCTTTTTTTATGTATATTTGTAGAGTAACTTTGATAGTTATTGATAATTACAAAAATGCCACCTTGTCTTTTTGAGTTTTCCATCAATTTGTATGTTTAGTATGTTAAGATTATTTGTACAAGAACTTTCCCCTATATTAGTATGCAATATACTGATAACCTTCTGTGAATAATAATAAATATACTATGATATAGACCGTGTAATCAAAACATGCTAATGCAAATTTGAAATCGGTTGGTTTGGTTATTGGAGTAGGCTATTATATGCTCAACAATCGGTTGATTCAGTTATTGGTTTGTAATCAAAACAAGTTTATATGCACCAAAATTGGGGAAACACTAATCCATTTCAGATACTAAGAAACTTCATATATAAACCCGAACTCGCATCTGATGTTGGAGGAAAGTGAGATCACGCCTCAGATCAGCTTGATCTCTTTGACACATATTACTCCAAACTACAAAAAATACAAACAATCTGAACATTAATAGACTCACTAAGTTAACAAGACCAGATATGTTTACAAAATGAATTGACATATTCAACAGTTTGAGAAGAGGTTATCAACCAAATCGGTGTCCTTGAGGGCTGCTTCTAGTGTTCTGTTTGCAACCACCACGTCGTGATTTCAGAACTTACACAAATTATCTAAAGTTTTGAAGAGGTATGGTCCCAACTCCTTGCCATGGTGGCAATGACCATACCACTTTCTGCATCCTACGTGGCAGTGACGTCAGCCGCACCATCCAGAAGCTTCTGGAAGCTTCTGGAAAATATCCAGGTGACACCAAAGATACTCCATGCGACATGAAGGACAACGTGTCACCAACCATCAAGCGCCAAGTAGACCTGCAGCAGGTCAGGGAGCAGCCAGACAACTCCAGTACGATGTTTCCACACTCGACAAGTAAGGACGCGCCACGTGTACCACTACACAGACTGCAGCAGAGGAGACCAAGGGGATATTCCCCCTGGTCAGACAGCTGGCGCGCGTCTACAGCTGGCATTGCTGCTCCTCCCTCCTTCACCCTCCGGCTATAAATAGGACCCTTCACTATCCAGGTTGATCATCTTGCTCTCGCTATTCCCACACTTAACACACACTGATTATTCTTCCTCGGAACAGTACTTATTCTCACGCCGGAGCCTGGTTAAGAGGGAAACCCCCACATTCCCCTCTTAACGAGACTGACGGTTTGCTGTTTTGCAGGAGACGGTCATCTTACGAGTAAGAAGAGAGATTGAACCCACAGGAGAAGTAACCCCACTGATTAACCTTAGTGTTAACCAGTGTTTCATCATTGGCGCCATCCGCTTTTAGCAAAACCACTCTCATCTCTTTTTCTTTTCACAAAACTCGTCAAAATGGCTGAAAACAACCCTTCCCACCAAGTCGATGGAGACGTTTCTTCCTTCGAACTCGTTTCGGACAACATACACGTCCAACGAGGTACAAGGAACGAAGCTATCCAGGAAGGGCCACCAAACATGGAGTTTCCCAGCATTTTCGGGAGTACATCCAGGATTGCTACTCAAAACGCACCTGGTTCCGTTTTTCAAACTCCACCCAGAATCATCACTCAGACCACAAATGGAGCTACGTTTCAACCTCCATCAGAGGTAGTCCAACCGACACCACCAGTGCAAACTCAGAGCCATGGAGCTGGCCCCTCAGCTCCATCGGACCAAGCACAACTGAACTTCTCAGCATTATTGGGGTTACCCGAAGGGAAAACTCTGGCTTCCTGGTATGCCGAGCAAGTGGCGTCGATAAATCTCGTTTACACACAACTCAGCGCGCAGCAAGCATTGCTTCAAGCACAAGCTCACCAGTCAGCATTTGGCACTCCACCGCAAAGGCCTTTGAGCGCACCTATGCCTCAACAGGCCAACGCATACAACCTGCGTCCTGAGTCAGTACCTCCACCGCACGTCAGAAGGCCAAGCGCACACGACACGCGCGATACTTATGGTGAAACAGAAAGCAACTATGTGCAGTATTCCAACCAACCGAAGAAGCCGATCCAAAGTCGTTTAGGTCCGCGCAACATAAACGACGAATTTGAAAACGATGAAGAGACGCGCACAGTGTTCAGCAGGCTCCCACCAGAACATGAAGCATACAAACCTCGCAAGCGTGCGGGTTATGACCCAAAAGCAGAGCATGATTTCACTCTAAGCTATCGTCCAGACGACATGGCTGAGAATTCAAAGTTCATCCGAGAGATCGCCACGGCCGACATAGACAAAACGAAATTGCCGCACAACGTGGGCAAATACAACGGGTTGACAGACCCAGATGATCACCTCCAAGTATTTAACGGCGCGGGAGCAACGGGCGGATGGAACTTGCCAACCTGGTGTCATCTTTTTGCTCAAACCTTCGTAGGCGCGGCGCGCATCTGGTTCGACAGCCTACCAGCAGGCAAAATCAAATCCTGGATTGATTTCAGAGAGAAGTTCCTAGCACACTTCTCACAACAACGACGACACACCAGGGATCCAGCCGACTGTTTGAACATATGGCGCAGAGACCACGAAAGCGTAGAAGATTTCATTACTCGGTATAACAAAGAATGTTTAGAGATTGGCGACTGCGGCGAGAAGATGATGCGCGCACACTTTATGCGGGCAGTCAAGTGCGATGATTTAATCAAGCGTGTAAAAGGTAGAGACGGAGGACCCAAAGATTGGGAAACCTTCATAGAGGCGGCCAAAACCATCGCGCAGTCAGATAGGCAGTTGACCGGTGACGACCACCGTCAGCGCAATTACAATCACGCCGACCGAAACGGCAGGAAAGGCAGAAACCAACCTTGGAGAGCATCCAGTCACAGAGACAGGAGCCCAGCGAGAGAAGACGCGCGTCATACGAACAACCAAATCGCACACCGAAAAGAGGCGAAAAAGGAAAACCGGGAGAAGCAGTGGACACTCCTAACAAAAACCCCTTCAGAAGTCTTGGCGACCGAGAACCACCAGTTCAAGCCACCATTGCAGATGCGCAACAAGAGGGGCCAAGACCCGAATCTTTTCTGTGACTTCCACAAGGACACCGGCCACACAACCGACGATTGTTTCAGCCTCAAACAAGAGATCGAAAGGGCTTTAAGAGACGGAAAATTAACTCACCTGGTCAAAGGTGGCAAGCGTGATTACCGTCAGATCCAACGAAGAGAGGAAGGGCCGGACAACAAAAAACTCCGGAAGTTAGAAACACACATGGTTCAGGGAGGTCCACGAAGGCCAAGAAAAAATTACAACAAGCGTGCGCAAGATGACTCATGGCGCGAGAAACAAGTCGTTTTCCCAGTTGTCAGAGGAGGCCCACGAGAGAGACGACCCATAGTCATCTCAGGCGTCATTGGGCATTATCAAACAGATTACATCTTCATTGATCCAGGGAGCACTGCGGATATCATATATGAACAATGCTTTAATCAGTTCGATCAGGAGGACAAAGCGCGCTTAGAACCAGTTGACTACCCGCTCACTGGTTTCTGCAACGAAGCCGTTTTTCCTCTAGGACAAATATCGTTCCCAGTGTTGCTCTCGGACGGAAGAAACTCAAGAACTGAAGAAGTCACTTTCATGGTGCTGCCGGCACATTCAAGACACGACATTCTGCTGGGAAGAGAATCCCAAGGCGATTTCAGCATGATTTGCTCTGGTCCACACTCCGCAGTGGGATTTCCAACAGAAACAGGAGTAGCCATCATCTATGCAAGCAAAGAAGTATTGGCGACAGATGAGCTAAGACCTGCAAAGACAAGGAAACCAGAAGCACGCCAAGAAGCAGAAAAGTGGGTGCTCAACACTGCCCATCCGGAACAGACGATAACCTTGGGACCTGCAATGTCCGATCTAACGCGCGCGGCGCTGAAAAAACTGTTGTTCCAAAACATGGATGTCTTTGCTTGGACGCCAGCAGACATGGTGGGCGTTCCACGGCACATAGCTGAACACCGCTTAAACGTATCGGAAGAAGCCAAACCGGTGGTACATGCTAAGCGTCACTTGGGAGACATAAAGCATGATGCCATGAAAGAGCAAGTGATGGAGCTGTTAAACGCGGGGATCATCAGAGAGGTCAGGTATCAAACATGGGTGGCAAGCCCAGTGATGGTCCAGAAGAACAATGGTAGCTGGCGGATGTGCGTCGATTACAAAGATCTGAATAAGGCATGCCCGCGGGACTGTTACGCCTTACCAGATATCGATGAAAAGATCGATTCACTTGCCACATTCCGATGGAAATGTTTTCTCGATTGCTACAAAGGGTACCACCAGGTACAAATGGCCGTGCAAGATAAAGACAAGACCGCGTTCCGCACGCCAACAGGGCTATACTGCTATACCAAAATGCCTTTTGGTCTTAAAAATGCGGGCGCGACGTACCAAAGGCTCATGAACGAAACTTTCCATGACGCCATCGGCAAGTACATAGAAGTGTATATGGATGATCTAGTTATCATGAGCAAGGAAGAAAGTACAATGTTGCTGAACATCCAAAAGATGTTCGACACTCTACGCGGAGTCAGCATCAAGTTAAACCCGGCGAAATGCTCCTTTGGCATGGAGGAGGGGAAATTCCTGGGTTTCATTGTCACGAAAGATGGTTTCAAGGTGAACCCCGACAAGATCCAAGCAATAGAGCGCATGCCGTCACCGTCAACTATCAAGGAGATGCAAAAACTGGCCGGACGGTTGGCAGCACTCAACCGTTTCCTAGCCAATCACGCGGCGAAATCATTCCCGTTTATAAAAACTCTCCGAAACTGCATGAAGAAGAGTCAATTTCAGTGGACTCCGGAAGCTGAAAGTGCTTTCCGCGAGATGAAAGACTGCCTCATCAAGCTACCAACCTTAACTGCACCAGTCAAAGGTGAACCCCTGGTACTATACTTGTCCGCCTCCGACAGAGCAGTGGGAGCTGTGTTGCTCGTCGACCGACAAAGCGTCCAGACGCCGGTCTATTATGTGTCACGAACTCTAACCGATCCAGAAACCCGGTACGCAATCATGGAGAAACTAGCGCTCGCACTAATTCATGCATCAAGACGGTTGCGTAGGTACTTCGCCAATCACGTTATCCACGTGTTAACTAACTACAACATTGGCAATGTACTCGCAAGACCGGAGATTTCAGGGAGACTGGCAAAATGGGCGATAGAGCTCGGGGGTCATAATATAGTGTTCAGACCCAGACCGGCGATCAAGGGCCAAGTGCTCGCAGACTTCATAACCGAGGTACCAGACGACAAAGATCGAGAATGCAAGGCAATGGAAAAGGCCGAGAAACAACAAGTGGAAGAACCATGGCTGTTGTACACAGATGGTGCGTCCAACGAGGATGGCGCAGGGGCTGGTCTCCGGCTGGTAAGCCCTGACAAACACGAGTTCACCTATGCCATACGCCTGGATTTTAAAAGCACAAACAACGAGGCCGAGTACGAAGCTTTCCTTGCGGGGCTAAGGTTGGCAATCAAAATGGGCGTACGACACATCGAGGCACACGTAGACTCCATGTTGGTGGCGGGCCAAATCAATGGCGAATACGAAGCCAGAGGTGATACGATGGCACTTTACCTAAGCCAAGCCAAGACACTGCTGCAAACCTTCTATTCTTACAAAGTGCATCACATAAATAGAAGCGAGAACAAACCAGCAGACGCGCTGAGTAAACTCGCCTCTACAAGATTCCAACATTTAGCAAAGGATGTACGAATAGAAGTTTTGAGCAACCCCTCCGTACCACTTCGAGAAGTAAGCGTCGTTCAACTAGGGACGACGTCTTGGATGACTCCGATAATCACATACCTCCAGTCCGGAGTACTCCCGGAGAACAAGGCAGAAGCAAGGAAAGTCCAGTACAAATCCGAACATTACCAGATGGCTGATGGGATCTTGTATAGAAAATCCTACCTCGGGCCTTTGTTAAGATGCGTTGACCCCGAAGACGCACGCTATCTGATCAGAGAGGTGCACGAGGGAATCTGTGGAATACATGCTGGTCCAAGAATGGTGGTAGCAAAAGTCATGAATGCGGGATACTATTGGCCCGGAATGCACTTGGACGCGGTCAAGGAGCTGAGGAAGTGCAGCGGATGTCAAAGGCATGCACCCAAAACAATGCGCCCCAAAAATGAGTTGGTACCAGTCACTACCGCATGGCCTTTCCAACAATGGGGAATCGACATGGTCGGCCCATTTCCCGAAGCCCCAGGAGCTGTGAAGTTTATAATAGTCGCAGTTGACTATTTCACCAAGTGGGTAGAGGCGAAGGCCCTCGCGTCGACCACAGCTACCGTCGTGAAAAAGTTCATTTGGGAACACATAATATGCCGTTTCGGTTTACCTCTCAAGATAATCACCGATAATGGAACCAATTTTTCCGAAGATAACCTTCAACAGTGGTTCAAGGAGTTACACATTGAACATACTTTCTCCTCGGTCGCACACCCACAGGGGAACGGCCAAGTCGAAGCCGTCAACAAGAGCATAGTCGACGGAATTAAGGCAAGGTTGGGAGAAAAGAGGAGAGGTTGGGTAGACGAACTGCCAAGCATCTTATGGGCCCACAGGACGATGCCCAAGACGAGCAACGGAGAAACACCGTTTAACTTGGTTTATGGGTCAGAGGCTGTAATACCAGCAGAGATAGGATTGCCGTCACCCAGAATGCTCTCCATGAATATGATCAACAATGAAGAAGAAAGGAGACTCGACCTCGACCTCCTAGAAGAACGGAGAGAAATGGCGGCAATCAACGAAGCAAAGTACAAAACAAAGCTGGAAAAATATTACAACTCCAAAGTCCGAATATGCACCTTCAACCCGGGAGAATATGTCCTTAGAGACAACGAAGCCTCAAACGCAGAGAAACCCGGGAAGTTGGCTCCCAAATGGGAAGGTCCGTATGTCATCGACACCGTGCTCGGAAAAGGGGCCTACAAACTGCGCACTATCGACAACAAAGAGGTTCCCCGCACATGGAACGCTCAACAACTGAGGAGGTGCTACTTATGAATGAAGTTCTTGTAATTGCAATGGCCAAGTTGCCAACACATTTATAATACAAGAAGTGTTTGGCTATCTTTTTTATGCAAATTTCTTTGTCACAACTGCATGCATCACTTTGGGCATACACGAAAACATCCACGGCTCGACCATTAGGAAACGTTGTAGACCTCCAAGGCCTGTCACAAACAAGTGCACAGCCGGGTCACACACACAACTAAAGCCTAACGAACGCCAATCAAATACTTCGTGCCCACATAGAGACGAAAACGTCGAACACAGGATAAACAAACATTGTAAACACCCCCAAGGCTGCAAACAGCCGGGTACACACAATAACCTGTCACTCGACCACGTCGTACTCACGAGACACTTGCGCACAAATACGACAGAATAAAACGTTGTAATGAACACAACACAACCTGTCAGCGCCATTATTCATTCGTGATACCTGAATCAAAGTAATTCAACATGCACATATTATGACGATAACGAATTCGCATAAAAACAAGACAATTGTAAAAATAACACATATCCAAACACAGCCGTATATCCACAATCATAAACAAGGAAGTTAAAATTGTTTTGTCGAGATTGGCAAATACAAGACCACCTAGGGTCATACGCGGCGCGCAGGCCGGAAGCCTTCATTCAGGTTGACTAGGCCCAACACCTCCAGTCGCACCACCTTCATCACCCAACGCGCCTTTCAACATAGCAACACCATCCGGCCTCCGAGCCAGCTTTTTCGCAGCTTTAATCACTGCAAACTCCAAGGACGAAAACTCTTGCCTTTTTGTGGCGTAAGCACCAGTGCAATCTTCTTTCCACAGCTCGAAATGGTGTTCTTTCTCCTTATTAAGGGCCGCAGCCCTGCCTTCGTTGTATCCATCCTTGCGACCACTGCTGTACCCAGCTTGCCCCAACTCATACATATAATGGGCAAGCTCGTGAGAATTAACGATGCGTTCAGCAATCTACAAGAAACACGCAAGTAAGGGGCAGTTTACGACAGTCAAAATAAAGAAGGTACAAGAAATTACCAGAGGCACCGCGCGTGAAAGTAACCATTTACAATCAGCAGACATCTCCTCAGCAAGGAGTTCAGCGGCTTGGCACTCAGCAGTCTTCTCTTGAAGAAGACGTTCAGAAGTCTCACATCGCCTCGCCAAAACCTCCAGCTTAGCGATGCGTTCAACATACTCTGCCTCTTTCTTCTCAAACCTCATGCGCTCTTGATTAGCTTCATCCGCAATATCCTTCTTTTCACCAGATAAACGAGTAATCGTGTCACGTTGCGTTCTAAGCTCAACATTGGTACGCTGGCACGCCGCTTCCCAGTCCTTCTGCTTGTCAGCATTGGTTTTCCTCTCCTGGGCAAGCTTTCCCTCGGCGTCAGCAACCCTCCACTCCAACCCCTTTTTCTCAGCGTTGAACTTCTCCTTTTCTTCGGCAAACAGTCTCTTGTCATTCTCAAACTCCATAACGTCCTCCCCCAGCTGTTTCCACTCACGGACAATCTCCTGAGTGGTAGAGAAAAAGTTAACCCCGGCTTGAACATGATCATCCAACAATGCAAACCGGCGGCGTTTCCTCTGAAACATCCTTTCAGCTGGGGGGAGAGACAACGAGTAGAACTCATGACAATTTTCAGGGTTGTCCATCCTAGAACCTTGGGTCAAGTTCCAACGGGGGACATACGGAAGCCCGTCACAAGCAGGATTTGTGGTATCAAAGGAGTCAGCATGAAATTTTCCAAACTTAGGGCTGCGGACAGCACCCGAAGTTGCACCACCACCATCGCCTGGAGGACTTTTGGTATACACAGTTTGATGAGGAGTAGTTTCACTCACCTCCACTTCAACCTCCACATTCTTACCGCGATCACCACCCGCACCACCGCCCGCAGCACCACCCGCATCACCACCACCTTCCGCAACCTGCTCAACGGCCGCAGTCTGTTCCAGCCCGCCAGGAGTATCACGAGGGGGAGACAACCCAAATGTCCTCGACGGCGGAGACGCAGGAGGTGTGATCTTGGAAATATCAATCTTGTGCCCACTTTGGGCTGTTTTAGTACCTGCTCCAAAACGAGCAGAGCACATTCAAAGACAGACTAACAAATAAAAGCGTACGAGACATTGAGAAAAATTAAAAGCGAATACCAGAAGCTTCAAAGATCTTCTGCAGCAAATCACTCGGCTTCTCAGCAAAAATGCCCATGTCAATGTCCGACTCGGAAGGGGCAGGAGGATTCTCCTTCTGAAGTTTAATCTTTTTCGCGGCAAGTGCAGCAGCAGCCTGCTCGTCAAGTTTTCGTTTCCTATCATCGAACATCTTCTTCTGCATAATCTCGGTCAGAGTGGCGCGGTCCTCAGGGTCCGACTCAGGGTGTCTCTCTTCAACCCCTAAACCAGGCAACGTGTCAGACACGACAACATAATCAAGGACACGAGCAGTGTGAAGTCGCTTACGAGGAGACTTAGAGGAGGTCCCTTCAGCCTTTTTTCCTTTCCCCTCAGCCCTGTCAGTTTTTGATTTCCTTCTCGTCTCCAATGGATTAACAGCCTCGACCGGAATCTCCACATCTTCCTCCACAGGCTCATTCACCGGCTCTTGCACAGCCCCTTGCACCGGACCTGCACGCGCGGAAGGAGATGTTAGGCCTTCCAACGATCTGCCTGAACCATCACTCGAGAGAACAATAACTTCTTCTCGAGCAGAATCAAATGAATCACCCTCATTGTCAACATCCTCACCTAACACAGTGTTCACATAAGCAGTGAAACTCCCATCACTTGGGTGCAGAAACCGGTGGCGGATCTGATCCAACCAAGGTCCTTTATCAGTCTTTGGTATCGCTTCAACCATCGCACCCGGAGCATCGGGATCCAAAACATTCATCAATGAGAATCCCACTGCAAAAAGGAAGAAATGAAGCAATACAAAACTAATACAACCAAAGGAAAAACAAAAGGGAAAGACAGAACAAACGTACACTTGCCACTATGACCATAAACCGGAACACCGAGGGGATTTTTAGGCACCCACTTCAAACTCATCCCCGCACCAACCAACGCCATCTCCTCAAGCTGAATTATCGGCGTAGCCTTCCGGGTCAACCTCTTATACCACTCCTGGTTGGCAAAGTCTGCAACCACATCCACCTTTGGGATACCCTCACCCACAGATCTGTAGTGCATATCCACAGGAACAACCCCCCGGCGAATAAAGAAAAACTTTTGCTTCCAGTCATGTATACCCTTCAATGGCACAGAACAAACTGGCGTCACACCGGTACGAGCACTGAAGGAGTAAAACCCGTTTGTATACGTCACGGTGTAGAAAACGTTGAACATCTCGAACGTCGGGTCTAACCGGTTGGCCATACAAACGAACTCAAAATGAGTGATACGGGGAAGCCCGATGGCATTTATTTGGGAAATATGGAGACCATAGCCCCTCAAAACATCGGCAGTAAACCGAGTCATCGGGAGTCTAAAGCTACCTTCCCGGAAGAAAGCAGCATACAGGGTCATGTACCCGGGAGGGGCATCCATGGCAGTAGAACCTGCAATAGGATATTGAGCACCCCATTCAGGCAGAAAACCCATCTCCCTCACCAGATTCTGAAATTCCTCCTCTTTCCAACCAATCACCGCTTGATCCGGACCGGGAGGAGTCCTACCCTTATTCCTCTTTTTCTTCGAGATAGGATTTGAAGTAGACATGACGGAAAATAGGAAAAAGAAGGCGATGAACTCAAAGGTTGAAAGAACAAAGATAAGAGAAGATGAGGAAATTCCGGGATTCAAATTTTGAAAAGTGAAGAATAGAGGAGACCGCCTTGGTATTTATACCCATCGCATTTAATGCGATGGGCAGCGAACCGCCAGAGGTACAGGAAAAGACCCAATCAGGGCGAGACACGTCAGAGGAGAGAGAAGACGCCATCATCTTTTTTCGGAAAAGTAGGCAACAACCACCTGCCACTATGACGTGAAGTAACTGACGTGACTGAAAAGGCGCCTGTTCAACTGACACCAGGCTGTCACGTCAGTCACTCTTCCAGAAGACAACAACAAAACTTCTTCCTGAAGACAACACTCACAGAACCGCCAAAACCCATGCGCCATGCGTCATGCGTCCATTTGGCTCACTTCCGCAAGGAGCCAAAACCCATGCGCCATGCGTCCATTTGGCTCACTTCCGTAAGGAGTCAAAACCCATGCGCCATGCGTCCATTTGGCTCACTTCCGCAGAGAGTCAAAACCCATGCGGCATGCGTCATGCGTCCATTTGGCTCACTTCCGCAAGGAGTCAAAACCCATGCGCCACGCGTCATGCGTCCATTTGGCTCACTTCCGCAGAGAGTCAAAACCCATGCGGCATGCGTCATGCGTCCATTTGGCTCACTTCCGCAAGGAGCCAAAACCCATGCGCCGTACGCCATGCGTCCATTTGGCTCATTTCTGCAAGAAGTCAAAAACCCTACATCATAACAAACACTACCTTCATAAGTCCAGAATCCCTCCTAGACGATCAACTCACCTAGAAGGCACACTGGACTGGGGGGACTTGAAGAGGTATGGTCCCAACTCCTTGCCATGGTGGCAATGACCATACCACTTTCTGCATCCTACGTGGCAGTGACGTCAGCCGCACCATCCAGAAGCTTCTGGAAGCTTCTGGAAAATATCCAGGTGACACCAAAGATACTCCATGCGACATGAAGGACAACGTGTCACCAACCATCAAGCGCCAAGTAGACCTGCAGCAGGTCAGGGAGCAGCCAGACAACTCCAATACGATGTTTCCACACTCGACAAGTAGGGACGCGCCACGTGTACCACTACACAGACTGCAGCAGAGGAGACCAAGGGGATATTCCCCCTGGTCAGACAGCTGGCGCGCGTCTACAGCTGGCATTGCTGCTCCTCCCTCCTTCACCCTCCGGCTATAAATAGGACCCTTCACTATCCAGGTTGATCATCTTGCTCTCGCTATTCCCACACTTAACACACACTGATTATTCTTCCTCGGAATAGTACTTATTCTCACGCCGGAGCCTGGTTAAGAGGGAAACCCCCACATTCCCCTCTTAACGAGACTGACGGTTTGCTGTTTTGCAGGAGACGGTCATCTTACGAGTAAGAAGAGAGATTGAACCCACAGGAGAAGTAACCCCACTGATTAACCTTAGTGTTAACCAGTGTTTCATCAAGTTTCTACTTGTGTTGATTTGCTAGACAGCATTAACATATACATCAGAACCAAAACCGTTGCACCTGCCCTTGAATTTTCCTCCACACAATAGACAAAGAGGTAATCAAGACTTGGTCCTAGCAAATCGATTTCTAAAATGTCATCCACTCCATCTACACTCGGCCATTTTCTGGCACGTGGAAATGGTGGCACGTATACCACCTACAAGGAATACAAACATTAGAAATTATTTACATTATATCTAAATCCCTGCTTTAAAACATCAACATTACATCATAACTGATCCGCTAGAAGTAAAACACAAGTGTCCCATTCGTAAGTAAGTGGGTCAGGGCAGCCGCCTCTAATTTATCATAAGGATGGTGAGACTCACAGGTGCCAGCATGAGAAAGGCGATTGCAATTGCTAATGCCAAATCGGTTCAAAGTTCTTCTAAGAGCTTAGAAATCTAGTACTGCAGCAACATCTAAGGCTAGAAGTTGAGTGCCCTGCAACACATCTTGCTTGTAGATACCAAAGCATTTTGAGGGATATAAATGAAAAATGAATTGTAATCAACAAATTTTTGCAATATTAAATGTTTGCGGTTGATGAAACAGATATACAGACAAAAGGTAGCAAAGCCCAAATGAAATAGAAGCAAAATTAAACGGTTCGAGGGCCGAGAATGGAAATATTAGTTTGAGCCTTTTGAAAAAAAGAAAAAAGCCGAAATCGACACAATTATAAGTAAAGATGATAAATTTTACCTGTAACAAATCATATGATGAGATTAAACTTATGCGAGTAAGGATGAAGTACTAAACCCCTGTGCTAAATGAAAACCTATTGAACTAGAAAGAAAGCTGCATAACTTCAAATGAGTAAGATATCATTGAACTACTGAACCTTTATGCTAAATGAAAAGCTTATTTCATCATATCAGTTTATTCGCGGTGACCCGTCAGCCAGCCACAGTGTAACACCCGAAAATTTTAAAACAAAAATGTAACAACCCTCATTAAAAACCATTATTTCTAATGATTTATAGTCCAATAGGAAACCCTAATTAAGACACCCAAGTGATTCTGCACAAACCCTAAGATTTCCAGAACAATCAGGATCAGGGCCCCTAAAACTCAGGGGGGGGGTATTCCCTATTGACGATTATCCTAAAAACTCGCTGTCCAATTCGAATTTTCAGAAAATGTCGACTCAGCTAGGCTAGTCCCACGCGTCGCAACCCTATAGTGTTTAGGTGTCCCTTACGGACCGTAAGGTTATTAGTGTTACGGTGCGCAAGGGTCGTTACGGACCGTAAGGTATGTTTGTTACGGTGCGCAAGGGATGTCAATTTTTGGGTATAAATAGAGGACTTTGGCAATCGATTCTGGGCACAAAAACGACGATCAAACTCCAAAATTACGCTGAGTTATCGTCCGATTACTACCAAAAACACTAATTAGTATAGCGGGGTGCTGCCGCAAACAGGCTATTAACTCAATCGCTGCTACAATTCAATGTCCGATCGATTAGAACTATCCAATGGATGTTTAAGTGCTGCTCAAATTGGGTTTATACTTTGTCATTCATCGTGATTTCGACTTGAATGTTTGAGTGTTGTTCGAAATCGGACTATACTCTGTCATTCGTTGTGAATCCGCTGGATGTTTAAGTATCGCACTTTGTCATTTGTTGTGAAGGTTTGATCTCGTGAGTTATCGTAAAAGCTGTATTAGTTAATTACCTAGTTTGTGTGCAAATTAGGTTAAGAGGATAATCAGTAGGCTAAACTCTGCCCGTATAAATCTAGAATTAAAAACAAGGTAGCATCACTTGGAAAATTTTAAGGTACGGATAGACTCCTTTCTTTCGATTTACGTCGTTTGAATATAAGTATATCATTCCTGATTTTAAATTCCATATTAAGATTAAGTTATGAAATAAGTTATAAATTCCGTACGGATAGACTCCTTTCTTTCGATTTACGTCGTTTGAATATAAGTATATCATTCCTGATTTTAAATTCCATATTAAGATTAAGTTATGAAATAAGTTATAAATTCCGTACGGATAGACTCCTTTCTTTCGATTTACGTCGTTTGAATATAAGTATATCATTCCTGATTTTAAATTCCATATTAAGATTAAGTTATGAAATAGGTTATAAATTCCGTACGGATAGAATCCTTTCTTTCGATTTATATCGTTTAGATACAAGTATATCATTCCTGATTTTAAATTCCGTATTAAGATTAAGTTATGAAATATGTGTTGGAAGTTACAAACGTTTTGAAAAAGGTTTTGTTTTACATCAGTTATTTAGAAAATGGTTTATGAAAAATATTCTTTTCGTATTTACAAGTATACATGTTTGTGAGTTATTTGTTTATAAATTTACAAATCAAATTTCATACTCTAGTGGTTCCTTATGTGACAACCGTCACTTTTCCGTACATTCCGTACACTAGATGAACAGTAATTTGTGCTTTAATGACTGTACATGATCTAGTTTACCAGACAAATAAATTCCTGAATTCCATGCAAGTGAATTCATGCATGATATATGCTACAAGAATTACGTTATGATAGCGTTGCGTCAAAAATTAGTAAACTCACCGGTAAGACACATCGTGTCAACAGAACTGTAGAAAGCAGTCAGACATTAGAATTAGGGCCTAGGTGTAGGTCCAACGTCAAAAATACATTAAAACCCAAGGATACATACAAGGGTTACATATATACCGCCCGGATAATATTTAATCCCACAAATATTCTGTTATGATTAAAATTTTATTTTAATCAGGTTCGTGTTGAAAAATAAATTAAAACGCTTAAAAACGTTATTTTTCAAGTTTAAGCGCGTACCGTGTGTTCCTACACGACACAATGCTTACACTGCAAAACGCAGACAACGCAGCAAACCCAGGAATATGCCAGGAATATGCCAGGAATATGCCAGGAATATGCCAGGAATATACCAGGAATATGCCAGGAATATACCAGGAATATACCAGGAATATGCCAGGAATATGCCAGGAATATGCCAAGAATATACCAGGAATATGCCAGGAATATACCAGGAATATGCCAGGAATATGTCAGGAATATGCTATATGGAAGGTCTATAAATACCACCATTTCATGACAACACTCTTCTCTCCCTTCCTCCCTCCATGGCTACGGCCCAAACACCCCTCTTTCACCCTTCACTTTTCAACTCCTTTCCAAGTAATCTTTGGTGATTCTAAGGTGTCTCGAGCTTAATTAGGAAGGTTGCAAGCAACGGAACTTGAAGGACCTTCACCATTTCCTTTTATCCACCTCATTTGTACTCTTGAACTTCCCTAGCCTTGAGCTAGTAGTAAGTGTTCTAAAACACCTTCTTAATCTTGTCTAGAGTGGTTAATAAGAGATTTGTCGGTTGAAAATCATGAACATACTAAATCACCAACTAAAAGTCTATCAAAGTGATGAATATGTTGGTTAATAGATGGATAATTGTGTAAAACTTGTTAAACTTGTTTTGTGATGATTATTTTGTGTTGTTTAATGCTAGTAGTAATTCGGATCGTCATCTAACCCGGCTAGGTTATGTTCTTAGAACATGAGCTAGTGTATAAAAAGGACTAGATGATGAACACTACTACTATTAAACATGAACTTGTGTAAAAACAATTTATCTTATGAAATGGAGTTCTAAACTAGTAGATCTAAAGATCTACAAGTGGTATTTTCGAAAGACCAACTGTAAGACAAAACCATGTTTTAAAACCGGATCTTTCATGAAGTAGAGGTGTTTTTTTGAACAAACAAGTGTGTGGACACTTGTGTAACAAAAGTTTTAACAAATAAATAATTTTCGTAAAAACCGACTAGAAGTTGTGAAACTTCATATTCTTTAAAAATAAAGTTTTTAAGAAACTAAACTTATTTTTAAAGATAACAAGACTTACTAAATGTGTTAGTAAGTTACTACACATTTTTGTAAATATTCAAGTTCATGAAATGGAGAAATTAGTGATTATTGTTGATGATTATTGTTGATATTTGTTGTTGATGATTGTTGACAATTTAAAAGAAAATAAACACATGTTTTGAAAACATGGGAAACCTCCATTTTTAGGGGAAACTCTGTCAAAATTTTTATAAATTTTGACACTTAGAAAAATATAAGTTTTTGAGAAACTTATTCCCTAAAAATATACCTAAAAACATTACCAAGGTTTCCCTAATTTTTGGTGATAAGAAATGGTGATTTCCTCAAGAATAAAAATGGATATTAAGTATGTATATTTTTGAGAAAAATATATATATATATATATATATTATTTTATCACCAACTTTTGTGCTAAGTGTGTATAGTATGTGTTATACGTGCTAGTATATTAAGACTTAAAGATACACTAAATACTCATGAGGGGTATAAACATAAAAATGCACATACAACATACAAGATACATAATTCGGGTGCAAAGTGCAAAACACGAGACACTTATATTAATTTTAGAGAAAATAATATAAGTAAGATACTTAGTTAAAAATGTAAAATATTTTTAACACATGAAATTATACACAAAAGAGAGTGACTGTACTTGTGCGACGCAAGTCTAGTGACTAACGTTAAGAAAACGCGTATAGGTTACGACGTTAATTAAGCAAATCCGGTGAAGTTTACGACGCCCAGGAACGCAAAGTTGTGAGTTCATGCTCCCCCTTTTCTTTAACTGTTTTTGGTTTTATAACTCTCGGGGGTGAAATACATGTTACAAATATTATAATTTTTACAAATGGTAAAAATACGAGAAGCACTCTTGGTGAGAACAAGTACCGAGTGCAATATGATTTGAGAATACAAAAGAATACGAGAAGCACTCGTGGTGAGTGCAATATGATGAGCTTTAAGAAAAGCCTAGAAAATACTAGATCATGTGAGCTTAAACTAGATATTGAAATGCCATTAATACTTAATTAGGGACGAGGGTTAGATCTAATGGGTACGGCCGAGCCCCACTCATGGTCCTTATGTGACCTCTTGAGTGCTTCGGTGTCCCAGTCGAGGGAAATCGACACAGTCGAGGGAAATCGACACAGTCGAGGGTAATCGACACAGTCAAGGGAAATTGACACAGTCGAGGGTAATCGACACAGTAAAGGAGCCAACACTAATGCTCCATATGCTCACATGCCTTAAAGGAGCCAACACTAATGCTCCATATGTCCTCACATGCCTTAATGTCCTTGTATAAACAATCATTTAAAATGTGGGGAAACACAAGAAAACGGGAATTATACTTGAGTACGTGGGGTACTCAAGAAAGACTTGAAATACACATGACAAATACTATGTTTTCATACAAAGTATAAAAAACATGAAATACAAAAACGCATGAACTCGCTCAACTTTATGTTGATGTTTTCCAAAATTACATGTATTTCAGGTGACAGGATGGATCTTGGGCACAAGTGTCGTAACTAGAAGTAGACTACAAGTTTAGATGTCATCCACTTTTGTTGAATTGTAACCTTGTCAAAGGTCGTGTTTTGAAAACTTAAATAACAAGTGTTTGTTATACTCAAATTTTTATGAATGGATGAACATCGTTTTGATCATGTAGTTGTTTATTACGATTGAATGCAATGATAACAAGCTAGTCACACATCATACGCTTCCGCAAAAGACAGGGTGTGACAGTTTGGTATCAGAGCTTCGATTGTAGTGAACTAGGATTCTTTCTCGAGTCTAGACTACAATCACTAGAGTTCTCTCACGAAAACATTTTTCAAAAAGGTTTTCATTGCATTCACAAAAGCGCCAAGATCCACGAGTCAGACACTTTACAAAGAAAATACAAGGCAAGGACATTAGTGAGGAATACCTTTAAAATAAGGTGCCAATCAAAGCGTAGTCTACACGAGTTAGACTTGCCAAAAACAAAATGACCCCCAAAAACGAGAGTTATACGTAATATAATGCATTAAATTGCTTGATTATGCTAACTAGCATATATGTTATTGATATACATACATACATACAAATAAGTGTACGGAATGATTATTGACGTGAATGAGATACTTTCGACTCTGACTCCTATTACTGTACGTGACTCGCACGATGAAGCTACCGACCTCGCATCCTTTGCAAAGCTCATGGCTGGGGGTGATTACCAAACAAGATGCTGAGCTTACTTCCGTAGGAAATGGCTGCTCTTCCCTCTCGAACGTGAAGATGCCAGACTACGGCGATGATGACGAGGCAGAGGCGGCAACCTTGAACAAATTCTTGACCAACTGGACGAGATCCCTGCGGCTTATGAGAAGCAAGATTGACGACGCACTTGACCAGAAAAGGAAGATGAAGTATTCATCTCGAAGGTGCCCCTCCAACTACTAGGAATTTTCTCTACTCTTATTCCATCTAATCATCGTGCCTATACGCGCGTAACGATAACGAATGTTAGCGCGTGGACCATCGCAAAGGTCCTTTCCCTGACAAGAGGTATAAGGACAGTAGTGTCCCCTCCTTGATTGATCATCTGCTTGGACGAGAGAAAACTGGGGTAACTGTGCAAGACAATTTATTATTACGGGGGCCCACGTAATAACGACTTGTAGTGCACAGGAATCCTGGTGGACTCTGCGGACCGAGCTAATGAAAACCATACAAAATTAATCTATAGGTGTCCTCACCTTCATCTGGTAGAACAACACATAGGTCAGTGCTTTAGCACGTTAGAAAGTAGGAAGCCTGTCTTAGCCTACTTCGTGACTGTCACTTCTACCTGCATACGAGACGTTTGTGAAGACGATGTTTAAGAAAGAGAGGTGGAATGACATTCGGGAAGAATCAGTGACGATACACTCCCTATCACCTCTACACAAACAACCCCATCAAAGGGGAAATATACGCACCAGTAAAGCTAAAGACCTAAGAAAACCAATGTAGCAGGAAATAACTAAAACTTGAATGACCAAGGCGATGTAGCCTCGAGTTCATTTCAAACAATAAGCCAAGTTGGCAAGCCTATGTGAAGGCTCAATAACTGTTTCCTCGCTTATACACTGATTATATATACGTGTGAAATTGGGTGGCTTATGGTGCTATGTATATCATAGACAATTGAAATGTTGTCCAACCTACTTCATACCATTTTGGCAGAAGAGAATACCGCCCAGGCGAGACACAAACACCAGTACGTTGCCAAGGACAGAAGCCGAGCTGCAAGAACGCATCTCACAGGCAATTGTGCGACATGAAGCCCTCCGCTCTAAGCACAGCGATGGCATTACTGAAAATAACCCTCCAACTGGCTGCACCTATAAACAATTCCTGGACTGCAAGCCATTAAATTTTGATGGCACAGGAGGTGCCGTTGCATTTGTTCGTTGGGCAGAAAAGACTGACTCCATTCTAAGAATGAGTAACTGTTCGCCCCGACAGAGTGTTACTTATATCTCAGGGTTATTCGTAGATGGCGCACTCTCCTGGTGGAACCTTCAGGTTCAAACCCTTGGTGCAGATGCTGCTTATGCACTAAGCTGGGACGAGCTCAAGGAAATGATGGGAAAGAAATACTGTTCTAGGGCTGAAATCCAGAAGATTGAGGTGGAGTTCTGGAACTTGAAAATGGACGGACCAAAGATTCCTGAATACGTCCAACGATTTCACGACTTGTCTAGGGTCGTCCCCTACTTAGTCAAACCGGAATTCAAAAGGGTTGAACGATTCATTTGGGGACTTGCACCTCAGATAAGGAGCATGGTTACTACCTCAAAGCCCTCAACCATTGCAGAGGCTATCGATATGAGTGTCACTCTTACTGAAGAAGCTCTACGTACGGGAAAATTTTCAGAATCGGAGGATAACAAGAAAGAAACTCATGAGGAGTCATCAAGCAATAAGAAGAGGAAGTCTTCGAACCTAAAGATAAGCACCCAAGCTAGCTATGGAAGCTCTAAAGCAAACAAAAGAAAGAAAGTGAATCCGCCACGTGACAGGAAAACTGATGGAGCCACTAATAAGGCCGGTGGTAGAATATACTCGGGGACTAAACCGAAGTGCGGAGAATGCAATTTTCACCATGAAGGTCGATGTCCGAGGCCTAAGTGCGGAAAGTGTGGAAAAGAAGGGCACAGCAAGGTTGCCTGTTGGGAAAAGGACCCAGATGGGAGAAATAAGAGGATACCAGGTTGCTACAGATGTGGTGAAGCAGGGCACTTTAGGAAGAATTGCCCTGGGAAGAAACAAGCAAGGAAGGGTTTTCACGATAGAAACTCGTGAAGCACGCCAGGATCCAGATGCGGTTACGGGTACGTTCCCTATTAACCAACCTAATGCATCTACTTTTAATTAATACTGGCACCAACTTTAACCTTGCATGCTTAGAACATAAGAAACTGCTTGGCCTAGTTTCGAGTAAAATAGACGCCCCGTATTCTTTAGAAACGGGCATATAGGAGGCTAGTTTAAACTGTCAAAACGATTAAGGATTGTATTTAGGGACTCAGAAGGCCGGAACCTTCTGTTACTATTGACTCGCGAAGTCATAATATGTTAGTCAGCATGGATCAGAAATCCAAGTATATAGCTGACGTCGTTTGATATGAGAAAATCAGTCGCATCCCTCTTGCGAATGATGAAACCCAAACTTCCTGCAATAGGTGCAAGGATGCTAGACCCCACAAGGCGGCAGATCTACGACATCCCTCATTGGTCGAAGAGGCATAGAAATGCCTCTGAGTAGACTGCAGAGCCTGAGAACATCCCCGTGACGGAAGAAGTCCCAGTAGCCTTTTCGGAAGACTTGCCAGGAACGCCTCTCCGTAGCGAAGAGAGGAGTTTAGGATAAATCGCGTGCCAGGAGCAGCACCAGTAATGAATGACGCCATACCGACTAGCTTCACCAGCGAAGCATGAACCTCTGATATAACGGCAAGAGCTGCTAGACAGGGGAAATTAAAGACATGACATCCTTAGTTAAGGAGACAAGGAGAAAGTTGGTAGTCTCCACTTTACATAAACTTCAGAAAATTGAGGATCAGAATCCTTTGCCAGGGACTGGTGACACAAATGAGCCAATCGTAAGGTTCCAGTTACCACTCAAAGATCAACTTGAGGACAAGATGTCCTCCACTGTGAATACAAGAGGAAATATCCCTAAAACGACCTTTAGGACTCGCTTCGAGCATTACGAGTTCCTTGTCGTACCATTTGGCTTAACACATGCATCGACAATATTCATGGACCTCATGAATCGAACGTGTAAGCCCTGCCCGGATGGATTACGATCATACTTATTGGCTACATGCTTATATGGCCAACGACCAAGGAAGGTCGTAAACAACAGCTGCAATTTAACTTGCAACCCGTAGAGAAAGAACAATTATGTGCTAAGATGACGAAAAGCGAATTTCGAATTCGCGAAATGAGAACTTTAAGGTACATGATGAATAATAACAAGATTCATGCCAACCCTGCAACCCAGAGCTAAGGAGCTAGAATTGCAAATATGTGACGTTTCTCGACAAAGTCTCGGTTGCGCGTCGATACAACAAGACCACGACATTGCATACGCGGCACATTGATTAAGGAATCAGGAGAAGAGATCTTGAGATAGATACAAAAATTGCACGCCGCAAACTAGACGTCACTACCTGAAAGAAAATGTTGCACGATCTTTATTGATCACGAGGGTTGCAGCACACCGATGATCGTAAGAACTTGATTATGATCTGAGCTGCTGAACGATGCAGACTGTATGAACACAATATGTGCTTGTGTGATAAACTTTGATGAAAAGTCGGAACACTCACTTGCCCTTAGTGGAGTTTTCCTACAACGGTATCTATCACACCGCCGTCTAAACCGCTTCGTGTAAAGCTTCAGACGGAACATATTGAGTAAATTCCCGTCATGTAGAACGGAGTCGAGAAATAAACAATCAACTGGCCCGAGATGGCCCAGGAAAACTAGAGGCCAGATCCTTCAGATATGTAATCATATCAGGACAGCCCGTAGAATACAGAAAGATTACGCCGATGAGCGGCAGAAATTGTATGAATTTGAGACAAGAAGTGTGACTAAAATGAGAGCCTCGCCTAGAGAAGGCGTAGTGTGTTTTGGGTAAACGAAAAGGTTGAATCCCCAGTGTAGGGATCAGAACCATTGCTCACAAGATGAAGCTCCCAGAAAAAGATCAGTAGTGATCGCGACACATTCATGTGTCTAGTCTGTAGAGGAGTCTGACTTAAGGAACAATCGTTGTTCCCACAAATAAGATTCACGTCAATGACAAACGACAAGAAATACTATAGAAACCTGTTGAGGTTTTGGACCAAGAGTCCGTGATACTATAGAAACCTGTTGAGGTTATGGACCAAGAGTCCACGAGATACAGAAAAGTCATGATCGACTTACTGGAGTACGATAGAATTCATGACATGACCCAGAGATTTCATGGGAACATAAAGACAAATCATGAATCTAAGTGACCATATTGGTTTCACAACTCCCCTGCGACCGATGGCATCGCTTGAATTTCGGGACGAAATTCTTTTAACGGGGGGAGACTGTGACAACCGTCACTTTTCCGTACATTCCGTACACTAGATGAACAGTAATTTGTGCTTTAATGACTGTACATGATCTAGTTTACCAGACAAATAAATTCCTGAATTCCATGCAAGTGAATTCATGCATGATATATGCTACAAGAATTACGTTATGATAGCGTTGCGTCAAAAATTAGTAAACTCACCGGTAAGACACATCGTGTCAACAGAACTGTAGAAAGCAGTCAGACATTAGAATTAGGGCATAGGTGTAGGTCCAACGTCAAAAATACATTAAAACCCAAGGATACATACAAGGGTTACATATATACCGCCCGGATAATATTTAATCCCACAAATATTCTGTTATGATTAAAATTTTATTTTAATCAGGTTCGTGCAGAAAAATAAATTAAAACGCTTAAAAACGTTATTTTTCAAGTTTAAGCGCGTACCGTGTGTTCCTACACGACACAATGCTTACACTGCAAAACGCAGACAACGCAGCAAACCCAGGAATATGCCAGGAATATGCCAGGAATATACCAGGAATAGGCCAGGAATATGCCAGGAATATGCCAGGAATATACCAGGACTATACCAGGAATATGCCAGGAATATACCAGGAATATGCCAGGAATATACCAGGAATATACCAGGAATATGCCAGGAATATGCCAGGAATATGCCAGGAATATGACAGGAATATACCAGGAATATGCCAGGAATATACCAGGAATATGCCAGGAATATGCCAGGAATATGCTGTATGGAAGGTCTATAAATACCACTATTTCATCACAACACTCTTCTCTCCCTTCCTCCCTCCATGGCTACGACCCAAACACCCCTCTTTCACCCTTCACTTTTCAACTCCTTTCCAAGTAATCTTTGGTGATTCTAAGGTGTCTCGAGCTTAATTAGGAAGGTTGCAAGCAACGGAACTTGAAGGACCTTCACCATTTGCTTTTATCCACCTCATTTGTACTCTTGAACTTCCCTAGCCTTGAGCTAGTAGTAAGTGTTCTAAAACACCTTCTTAATCTTGTCTAGAGTGGTTAATAAGAGATTTGTCGGTTGAAAATCATGAACATACTAAATCACCAACTAAAAGTCTATCAAAGTGATGAATATGTTGGTTAATAGATGGATAATTGTGTAAAACTTGTTAAACTTGTTTTGTGATGATTATTTTGTGTTGTTTAATGCTAGTAGTAGTTCGGATCGTCATCTAACCCGGCTAGGTTATGTTCTTAGAACATGAGCTAGTGTATGTTAAAGTATAAAAAGGACTAGATGATGAACACTACTACTATTAAACATGAACTTGTGTAAAAACAATTTATCTTATGAAATGGAGTTCTAAACTAGTAGATCTAAAGATCTACAAGTGGTATTTTCGAAAGACCAACTGTAAGACAAAACCATGTTTTAAAACCGGATCTTTCATGAAGTAGAGGTGTTTTTTTGAACAAACAAGTGTGTGGACACTTGTGTAACAAAAGTTTTAACAAATAAATAATTTTCGTAAAAACCGACTAGAAGTTGTGAAACTTCATATTCTTTAAAAATAAAGTTTTTAAGAAACTAAACTTATTTTTAAAGATAACAAGACTTACTAAATGTGTTAGTAAGTTACTACACATTTTTGTAAATATTCAAGTTCATGAAATGGAGAAATTAGTGATTATTGTTGATATTTGTTGTTGATGATTGTTGACAATTTAAAAGAAAATAAACACATGTTTTGAAAACATGGGAAACCTCCATTTTTAGGGGAAACTCTGTCAAAATTTTTATAAATTTTGACACTTAGAAAAATATAAGTTTTTGAGAAACTTATTCCCTAAAAATATACCTAAAAACATTACCAAGGTTTCCCTAATTTTTGGTGATAAGAAATGGTGATTTCCTCAAGAATAAAAATGGATATTAAGTATGTATATTTTTGAGAAAAATATATATATATATATATATATTATTTTATCACCAACTTTTGTGCTAAGTGTGTATAGTATGTGTTATACGTGCTAGTATATTAAGACTTAAAGATACACTAAATACTCATGAGGGGTATAAACATAAAAATGCACATACAACATACAAGATACATAATTCGGGTGCAAAGTGCAAAACACGAGACACTTATATTAATTTTAGAGAAAATAATATAAGTAAGATACTTAGTTAAAAATGTAAAATATTTTTAACACATGAAATTATACACAAAAGAGAGTGACTGTACTTGTGCGACGCAAGTCTAGTGACTAACGTTAAGAAAACGCGTATAGGTTACGACGTTAATTAAGCAAATCCGGTGAAGTTTACGACGCCCAGGAACGCAAAGTTGTGAGTTCATGCTCCCCCTTTTCTTTAACTGTTTTTGGTTTTATAACTCTCGGGGGTGAAATACATGTTACAAATATTATAATTTTTACAAATGGTAAAAATACGAGAAGCACTCTTGGTGAGAACAAGTACCGAGTGCAATATGATTTGAGAATACAAAAGAATACGAGAAGCACTCGTGGTGAGTGCAATATGATGAGCTTTAAGAAAAGCCTAGAAAATACTAGATCATGTGAGCTTAAACTAGATATTGAAATGCCATTAATACTTAATTAGGGACGAGGGTTAGATCTAATGGGTACGGCCGAGCCCCACTCATGGTCCTTATGTGACCTCTTGAGTGCTTCGGTGTCCCAGTCGAGGGAAATCGACACAGTCGAGGGAAATCGACACAGTCGAGGGTAATCGACACAGTCAAGGGAAATTGACACAGTCGAGGGTAATCGACACAGTAAAGGAGCCAACACTAATGCTCCATATGCTCACATGCCTTAAAGGAGCCAACACTAATGCTCCATATGTCCTCACATGCCTTAATGTCCTTGTATAAACAATCATTTAAAATGTGGGGAAACACAAGAAAACGGGAATTATACTTGAGTACGTGGGGTACTCAAGAAAGACTTGAAATACACATGACAAATACTATGTTTTCATACAAAGTATAAAAAACATGAAATACAAAAACGCATGAACTCGCTCAACTTTATGTTGATGTTTTCCAAAATTACATGTATTTCAGGTGACAGGATGGATCTTGGGCGCAAGTGTCGTAACTAGAAGTAGACTACAAGTTTAGATGTCATCCACTTTTGTTGAATTGTAACCTTGTCAAAGGTCGTGTTTTGAAAACTTAAATAACAAGTGTTTGTTATACTCAAATTTTTATGAATGGATGAACATCGTTTTGATCATGTAGTTGTTTATTACGATTGAATGCAATGATAACAAGCTAGTCACACATCATATGCTTCCGCAAAAGACAGGGTGTGACAGTTTGGTATCAGAGCTTCGATTGTAGTGAACTAGGATTCTTTCTCGAGTCTAGACTACAATCACTAGAGTTCTCTCACGAAAACATTTTTCAAAAAGGTTTTCATTGCATTCACAAAAGCGCCAAGATCCACGAGTCAGACACTTTACAAAGAAAATACAAGGCAAGGACATTAGTGAGGAATACCTTTAAAATAAGGTGCCAATCAAAGCGTAGTCTACACGAGTTAGACTTGCCAAAAACAAAATGACCCCCAAAAACGAGAGTTATACGTAATATAATGCATTAAATTGCTTGATTATGCTAACTAGCATATATGTTATTGATATACATACATACAAATAAGTGTACGGAATGATTATTGACGTGAATGAGATACTTTCGACTCTGACTCCTATTACTGTACGTGACTCGCACGATGAAGCTACCGACCTCGCATCCTTTGCCAAGCTCATGGCTGGGGGTGATTACCAAACAAGATGCTGAGCTTACTTCCGTAGGAAATGGCTGCTCTTCCCTCTCGAACGTGAAGATGCCAGACTACGGCGATGATGACGAGGCAGAGGCGGCAACCTTGAACAAATTCTTGACCAACGGGACGAGATCCCTGCGGCTTATGAGAAGCAAGATTGACGACGCACTTGACCAGAAAAGGAAGATGAAGTATTCATCTCGAAGGTGCCCCTCCAACTACTAGGAATTTTCTCTACTCCTATTCCATCTAATCATCGTGCCTATACGCGCGTAACGATAACGAATGTTAGCGCGTGGACCATCGCAAAGGTCCTTTCCCTGACAAGAGGTATAAGGACAGTAGTGTCCCCTCCTTGATTGATCATCTGCTTGGACGAGAGAAAACTGGGGTAACTGTGCAAGACAATTTATTATTACGGGGGCCCACGTAATAACGACTTGTAGTGCACAGGAATCCTGGTGGACTCTGCGGGCCGAGCTAATGAAAACCATACAAAATTAATCTATAGGTGTCCTCACCTTCATCTGGTAGAACAACACATAGGTCAGTGCTTTAGCACGTTAGAAAGTAGGAAGCCTGTCTTAGCCTACTTCGTGACTGTCACTTCTACCTGCATACGAGACGTTTGTGAAGACGATGTTTAAGAAAGAGAGGTGGAATGACATTCGGGAAGAATCAGTGACGATACACTCCCTATCACCTCTACACAAACAACCCCATCAAAGGGGAAATATACGCACCAGTAAAGCTAAAGACCTAAGAAAACCAATGTAGCGGGAAATAACTAAAACTTGAATGACCAAGGCGATGTAGCCTCGAGTTCATTTCAAACAATAAGCCAAGTTGGCAAGCCTATGTGAAGGCTCAATAATTGTTTCCTCGCTTATACACTGATTATATATACGTGTGAAATTGGGTGGCTTATGGTGCTATGTATATCATAGACAATTGAAATGTTGTCCAACCTACTTCATACCATTTTGGCAGAAGAGAATGCCGCCCAGGCGAGACACAAACACCAGTACGTTGCCAAGGACAGAAGCCGAGCTGCAAGAACGCATCTCACAGGCAATTGCGCGACATGAAGCCCTCCGCTCTAAGCACAGCGATGGCATTACTGAAAATAACCCTCCAACTGGATGCACCTATAAACAATTCCTGGACTGCAAGCCATTAAATTTTGATGGCACAGGAGGTGCCGTTGCATTTGTTCGTTGGGCAGAAAAGACTGACTCCATTCTAAGAATGAGTAACTGTTCGCCCCGACAGAGTGTTACTTATATCTCAGGGTTATTCGTAGATGGCGCACTCTCCTGGTGGAACCTTCAGGTTCAAACCCTTGGTGCAGATGCTGCTTATGCACTAAGCTGGGACGAGCTCAAGGAAATGATGGGAAAGAAATACTGTTCTAGGGCTGAAATCCAGAAGATTGAGGTGGAGTTCTGGAACTTGAAAATGGACGGACCAAAGATTCCTGAATACGTCCAACGATTTCATGACTTGTCTAGGGTCGTCCCCTACTTAGTCAAACCGGAATTCAAAAGGGTTGAACGATTCATTTGGGGACTTGCACCTCAGAAAAGGAGCATGGTTACTACCTCAAAGCCCTCAACCATTGCAGAGGCTATCGATATGAGTGTCACTCTTACTGAAGAAGCTCTACGTACGGGAAAATTTTCGGAATCGGAGGATAACAAGAAAGAAACTCATGAGGAGTCATCAAGCAATAAGAAGAGGAAGTCTTCGAACCTAAAGATAAGCACCCAATCTAGCTATGGAAGCTCTAAAGCAAACAAAAGAAAGAAAGTGAATCCGCCACGTGACAGGAAAACTGATGGAGCCACTAATAAGGCCGGTGGTAGAATATACTCGGGGACTAAACCGAAGTGCGGAGAATGCAATTTTCACCATGAAGGTCGATGTCCGAGGCCTAAGTGCGGAAAGTGTGGAAAAGAAGGGCACAGCAAGGTTGCCTGTTGGGCAAAGGACCCAGATGGGAGAAATAAGAGGATACCAGGTTGCTACAGATGTGGTGAAGCAGGGCACTTTAGGAAGAATTGCCCTGGGAAGAAACAAGCAAGGAAGGGTTTTCACGATAGAAACTCTTGAAGCACGCCAGGATCCAGATGCGGTTACGGGTACGTTCCCTATTAACCAACCTAATGCATCTACTTTTAATTAATACTGGCACCAACTTTAACCTTGCATGCTTAGAACATAAGAAACTGCTTGGCCTAGTTTCGAGTAAAATAGACGCCCCGTATTCTTTAGAAACGGGCATATAGGAGGCTAGTTTAAACAGTCAAAACGATTAAGGATTGTATTTAAGGACTCAGAAGGCCGGAACCTTCTGTTACTATTGACTCGCGAAGTCATAATATGTTAGTCAGCATGGATCAGAAATCCAAGTATACAGCTGACGTCGTTTGATATGAGAAAATCAGTCGCATCCCTCTTGCGAATGATGAAACCCAAACTTCCTGCAATAGGTGCAAGGATGCTAGACCCCACAAGGCGGCAGATCTACGACATCCCTCATTGGTCGAAGAGGCATAGAAATGCCTCTGAGTAGACTGCAGAGCCTGAGAACATCCCCGTGACGGAAGAAGTCCCAGTAGCCTTTTCGGAAGACTTGCCAGGAACGCCTCTCCGTAGCGAAGAGAGGAGTTTAGGATAAATCGCGTGCCAGGAGCAGCACCAGTAATGAATGACGCCATACCGACTAGCTTCACCAGCGAAGCATGAACCTCTGATATAACGGCAAGAGCTGCTAGACAGGGGAAATTAAAGACATGACATCCTTAGTTAAGGAGACAAGGAGAAAGTTGGTAGTCTCCACTTTACATAAACTTCAGAAAATTGAGGATCAGAATCCTTTGCCAGGGACTGGTGACACAAATGAGCCAATCGTAAGGTTCCAGTTACCACTCAAAGATCAACTTGAGGACAAGATGTCCTCCACTGTGAATACAAGAGGAAATATCCCTAAAACGACCTTTAGGACTCGCTTCGAGCATTACGAGTTCCTTGTCGTACCATTTGGCTTAACACATGCATCGACAATATTCATGGACCACATGAATCGAACGTGTAAGCCCTGCCAGGATGGATTACGATCATACTTATTGGCTACATGCTTATATGGCCAACGACCAAGGAAGGTCGTAAACAACAGCTGCAATTTAACTTGCAACCCGTAGAGAAAGAACAATTATGTGCTAAGATGACGAAAAGCGAATTTCGAATTCGCGAAATGAGAACTTTAAGGTACATGATGAATAATAACAAGATTCATGCCAACCCTGCAACCCAGAGCTAAGGAGCTAGAATTGAAAATATGTGACGTTTCTCGACAAAGTCTCGGTTGCGCGTCGATACAACAAGACCACGACATTGCATACGCGGCACATTGATTAAGGAATCAGGAGAAGAGATCTTGAGATAGATACAAAAATTGCGCGCCGCAAAATAGACGTCACTACCTGAAAGAAAACGTTGCACGATCTTTATTGATCACGAGGGTTGCAGCACACCGATGATCGTAAGAACTTGATTATGATCTGAGCTGCTGAACGATGCAGACTGTATGAACACAATATGTGCTTGTGTGATAAACTTTGATGAAAAGTCGGAACACTCACTTGCCCTTAGTGGAGTTTTCCTACAACGGTATCTATCACACCGCCGTCTAAACCGCTTCGTGTAAAGCTTCAGACGGAACATATTGAGTAAATTCCCGTCATGTAGAACGGAGTCGAGAAATAAACAATCAACTGGCCCGAGATGGCCCAGGAAAACTAGAGGCCAGATCCTCCAGATATGTAATCATATCAGGACAGCCCGTAGAATACAGAAAGATTACGTCGATGAGCGGCAGAAATCGTATGAATTTGAGACAAGAAGTGTGACTAAAATGAGAGCCTCGCCTAGAGAAGGCGTAGTGTGTTTTGGGTAAACGAAAAGGTTGAATCCCCGGTGTAGGGATCAGAACCATTGCTCACAAGATGAAGCTCCCAGAAAAAGATCAGTAGTGATCGCGACACATTCATGTGTCTAGTCTGTAGAGGAGTCTGACTTAAGGAACAATCGTTGTTCCCACAAATAAGATTCACGTCAATGACAAACGACAAGAAATACTATAGAAACCTGTTGAGGTTTTGGACCAAGAGTCCGTGATACTATAGAAACCTGTTGAGGTTATGGACCAAGAGTCCACGAGATACAGAAAAGTCATGATCGACTTACTGGAGTACGATAGAATTCATGACATGACCCAGAGATTTCATGGGAACATAAAGACAAATCATGAATCTAAGTGACCATATTGGTTTCACAACTCCCCTGCGACCGATGGCATCGCTTGAATTTCGGGACGAAATTCTTTTAACGGGGGGAGACTGTGACAACCGTCACTTTTTCGTACATTCCGTACACTAGATGAACAGTAATTTGTGCTTTAATGACTGTACATGATCTAGTTTACCAGACAAATAAATTCCTGAATTCCATGCAAGTGAATTCATGCATGATATATGCTATAAGAATTACGTTATGATAGCGTTGCGTCAAAAATTAGTAAACTCACCGGTAAGACACATCGTGTCAACAGAACTGTAGAAAGCAGTCAGACATTAGAATTAGGGCCTAGGTGTAGGTCCAACGTCAAAAATACATTAAAACCCAAGGATACATACAAGGGTTACATATATACCGCCCGGATAATATTTAATCCCACAAATATTCTGTTATGATTAAAATTTTATTTTAATCAGGTTCATGCAGAAAAATAAATTAAAACGCTTAAAAACGTTATTTTTCAAGTTTAAGCGCGTACCGTGTGTTCCTACACGACACAATGCTTACACTGCAAAACGCAGACAACGCAGCAAACCCAGGAATATGCCAGGAATATGCCAGGAATATACCAGGAATAGGCCAGGAATATGCCAGGAATATGCCAGGAATATACCAGGAATATGCCAGGAATATACCAGGAATATGCCAGGAATATACCAGGAATATGCCAGGAATATGCCAGGAATATGCCAGGAATATGCCAGGAATATACCAGGAATATGCCAGGAATATGCCAGGAATATGCTATATGGAAGGTCTATAAATACCACTATTTCATCACAACACTCTTCTCTCCCTTCCTCCCTCCATGGCTACGGCCCAAACACCCCTCTTTCACCCTTCACTTTTCAACTCCTTTCCAAGTAATCTTTGGTGATTCTAAGGTGTCTCGAGCTTAATTAGGAAGGTTGCAAGCAACGGAACTTGAAGGACCTTCACCATTTTCTTTTATCCACCTCATTTGTACTCTTGAACTTCCCTAGCCTTGAGCTAGTAGTAAGTGTTCTAAAACACCTTCTTAATCTTGTCTAGAGTGGTTAATAAGAGATTTGTCGGTTGAAAATCATGAACATACTAAATCACCAACTAAAAGTCTATCAAAGTGATGAATATGTTGGTTAATAGATGGATAATTGTGTAAAACTTGTTAAACTTGTTTTGTGATGATTATTTTGTGTTGTTTAATGCTAGTAGTAGTTCGGATCGTCATCTAACCCGGCTAGGTTATGTTCTTAGAACATGAGCTAGTGTATGTTAAAGTATAAAAAGGACTAGATGATGAACACTACTACTATTAAACATGAACTTGTGTAAAAACAATTTATCTTATGAAATGGAGTTCTAAACTAGTAGATCTAAAGATCTACAAGTGGTATTTTCGAAAGACCAACTGTAAGACAAAACCATGTTTTAAAACCGGATCTTTCATGAAGTAGAGGTGTTTTTTTGAACAAACAAGTGTGTGGACACTTGTGTAACAAAAGTTTTAACAAATAAATAATTTTCGTAAAAACCGACTAGAAGTTGTGAAACTTCATATTCTTTAAAAATAAAGTTTTTAAGAAACTAAACTTATTTTTAAAGATAACAAGACTTACTAAATGTGTTAGTAAGTTACTACACATTTTTGTAAATATTCAAGTTCATGAAATGGAGAAATTAGTGATTATTGTTGATATTTGTTGTTGATGATTGTTGACAATTTAAAAGAAAATAAACACATGTTTTGAAAACATGGGAAACCTCCATTTTTAGGGGAAACTCTGTCAAAATTTTTATAAATTTTGACACTTAGAAAAATATAAGTTTTTGAGAAACTTATTCCCTAAAAATATACCTAAAAACATTACCAAGGTTTCCCTAATTTTTGGTGATAAGAAATGGTGATTTCCTCAAGAATAAAAATGGATATTAAGTATGTATATTTTTGAGAAAAATATATATATATATTATTTTATCACCAACTTTTGTGCTAAGTGTGTATAGTATGTGTTATACGTGCTAGTATATTAAGACTTAAAGATACACTAAATACTCATGAGGGGTATAAACATAAAAATGCACATACAACATACAAGATACATAATTCGGGTGCAAAGTGCAAAACACGAGACACTTATATTAATTTTAGAGAAAATAATATAAGTAAGATACTTAGTTAAAAATGTAAAATATTTTTAACACATGAAATTATACACAAAAGAGAGTGACTGTACTTGTGCGACGCAAGTCTAGTGACTAACGTTAAGAAAACGCGTATAGGTTACGACGTTAATTAAGCAATTCCGGTGTAGTTTACTGTCACACCCTGGCTTTTGCGGAAGCGTGGTTAGTTTGGTGTGACCTCTTAATACCATAGCTTAATCATAACAAAGCTATATGAGTTAAAAACATGCAAGATCATCCATTAAGTTTTGAAAACCAAATACAGTACCATTGTTTTAACGGGAACATACCCTAACAACCATAACTTTGTTCAACAGACATTACAAACTTGAAACATAACATAGACATGGTTTAAGGATTGTGTCTTGTCCAGGAAAGAGACACATCCCCTAAACCCCGGATGACCTCGGAAACTAGTGCAGCGGAAAACATGCCATACCGTGCCAGATCTCATTAATTTCCTGAAATACATGTAAGTTGAAAAATCAACAATAATGTTGAGCGAGTTCATGTGTAAGTGAGTAAGTAAACCTTTGTGAGTATAAAATAATCATGGTATGTAGCCAATAAGGGGACTTGTGATCACCAATGGTTTGCAAGGCCACTGATATATGTGAAGTGCAAATAGGGAGACTCAAACCTAGCAGATTTCGCCACGGCATTTGTATGTGGACAAAGTCACCCCAAGGTCCGTTTCTAGTTTGGCCTGGGGCTGGGCTCGCTACACCCAGATAGATCTACCGCTCCTGTCCCTCGGTCCCGACATGAGGACTAATGGCCTCATATTGCTCCTACCCACTCACATGATCGGAATAAAACACCTCCTTACGCTAACCATACCGTATATAAAGTACTTGTAAACAAAGTAACATGTATTTCACCCCCGCAGTTAAGAAAACTGAAAACAGTTAGAGAAAAGGGGGACATGAACTCACAGTGAAGCGTCTCTACCAAGTATCTCCAAATCAGAAAGCTGTGCGACGACCTACAAGTGCTAATTCTATTAGACGGACGGCCGTGCCTTAGCTTTATAGTTTAAGTTTTTGGGAAATAGTTAGACAACTATTTCGTGTTTACATTTTGTATATACTTGGTAGTTAATTTCCTTCCCAAGGATGGGGGATTCAATACATGTGCGTAAGTTACGTTTTAATAATCGAGTGGTAATATGATTACCGGTGTAACTTATATATTCATGTGAAAGGGTTTGTATTATTTTGGATCGTTAACGTTCGTAAATATTATTTTTACTCTAAAAATAATATTTATGTATTTCACAAAATAATCATAAACAGTGTGTGAAAAATATATATATTTATCACGTTAAATTTTGTGAAAATCCCACCTCCGAATATTTAGTAAATAAAGTCATGGCGAAATTTATGTTTTGAAAACATGTCAAAAATAATTCTAACACTTGTTGTGCAAATATTTCTAAGTGTTAGGTATTTAGAAAAATTTCGCCAGAGTTTCCTCTGTAACTGGGGGTGGCCACGCTTTCAAGCGTATCATTTTCTTTTAACAAATCAATCAATCAATGTTCTCAACATTAACAAACAACTTTTCAACATTTTGACTAGTCAAAGATAGACATAATCGCAAAAATATACGAACTTGTGGTTTGTCTAAAAATATGTAGTAAATCTCTTTACTTTTAATGGATCTTTTGTGTAAATAATCCGGTTTTGTAAAAACCTCGTTTTTAGAGAAAATCCATCTTTACAACTTCTAGTATCTTTTGACAAAACTAGTTCTTTGTCGGATCTTTTCATTTCACAAGTGTTTACACACTTGTGGTTTATAAAATATGCTTATTATTGTAAGATCCATCTTTCAAAATACATGGTTCCCTTGATATGTGGTCCTTTGAAAATACCGGGTGTAGATACGTAGATCTACTAGTTTTAAACACCTTTGTACAAGTTAAAACATGTTTACACAAGTAAAGCATTTTTACACAAGTTCATGCTTCGTGTGTGGTAGAGTTTCACCTTTTAACCCTTGTATCATTCAAAAACGAGCTTATGTTAAGATCCATGATCTTACTAAACCGGGTTAAACGATGATCCGAGCTACCACATCATAGATCGGGTCTAGATAACCATATATTTCAAATACTACAACTTTTACACCACTTATATGCTATTAACCACCATTTTTCATACTTTTAGTAGACTTTAATGCTTCAACTTGTAAGATTCCGAGTTTTAACCGACAAAAATTCTTTTAACCACTTTAGATAAGCTCAAATATGAGATTTAAGTGTTATACCTCTAGCTCAAGGCTAGGGAAGATTCTTGATGAAAAACGCGTGGATAAAAGCCAAAGAAAGAGGTCCTTCGTGTTCCGCTTGCTCCAAGACTCCTTATCCGAGACCTTTGATGTTTGTGGATGCTTGGAATGGCTTGTTGGAAATCGAAAATGGATGTGTGTAGGGGAGGGGGTTCGGCCGAGAGCTCTAGAGAGCAAGAGAGAAAGTGTGGTCTTGAGTTGTGAGTGATAAAGATCTTATGTGCAAGTGATGTTACTTATAGGTAAATTAGAGGGTGATTATCCAATGGTTTTAGTGTCCTCTAGATACTAAGCATACCACAATATAATAATCAACTTAGTACTTTTGTGTTCCCCATGGTTTGGGGCCGGTTAGAGAAAAGGGGGGGGGGGTTAGTTCGATCTCAAGTAGGTGGTTAGGAGGTTTAGTTAGGTTAGTTAAGTAATTAACTCAGTTACTTGTGTGTAGTATGTTACAACGGGTGTTAGGGTAATCAGGGACCCTAACTGGCTCAGAAAAATATAAATAGTGAAAATAATAATATTTTCATGTTCCGGGTAAAGTCCGGTTGTTCGGTTGGATAGTAATCCGTTAAAGCGTTACTAAAACTTTAAAGTGTCGTTATTGTTATTTTTAGTGACACATCTTGTTACCAACACTCTAGAAAGTGTCCAGTAGTATTTTCCCCATATTTTGGCACTTTACTAGTCAGCTAGAAGCTGGATTATTTATTAAAGTGCTGTGTTTTGTACTTAGAGTACGTTTTAGGCACATCCAATCAGTGTATCTTATTCCTAGAGACGCAGTTCCACAACCCTTATATCCCTACACTCACTGTTAGTGTAGCAAAACATTTCAAGCTCTTACAGGCCTTAGAGGCAGTGTTTGCCTGACGCTGGCTTTATCAGCATGTTTAATAGGTTATCCGTGCATCGTGCTACTGTGCTTTTTGTGCATCATGTTTGTCACTAAGGTGCCGTATGTAAATAATGTAGTGACAGTAAGCAAGTATGATGCAAGTAAGTACATGTATCAGTATTTAAGTAGCAGTTCATCAGCTAGTTCAAGCAAGGACAGTAATTAAGCAGTAATTAATCATTAATTAAGTCGTACAGATACCTGGTTTAGTGCGGGTTGTCACATTCTCCCCCCGTTAAATAAATTTCGTCCCGAAATTTAAGTTCTGCTTGTAGAAGTAGGGTTCTTAGGAAAAAGGTGGGGGTACTTCTCTTTCATCCGGTCCTCACGCTCCCAGGTGAACTCAGGACCATGTCTGGCATTCCAACGAACCTTGACGAGCTTGACACTGCTCCGGCGGGTCTTGTTAACTTTCCAATCCGTGACCTCGACAGGTTCTTCAACGAAGTGGAGCGTGTCGTCAATATGAATCTCGTCGATGGGAATGGCAACGTCAACTTGAGTTGGACTTTTCTTTAGATTGGATACATGAAATGTATCGTGAACGCCATTCAGTTCAGCAGGTAGGTCCAACTTGTATGCTACTTGTCCTATTTTGTCCAAAATTCTGAAAGGACCAATGTAGCGTGGATTTAGCTTCCCACGCTTTCCAAAGCGTGCCACCCCCTTCCAGGGTGAAACTTTCAATAACACCATTTCTCCAACTTGAAAATCCACATGTTTTCGGTTTGGATCCGCATAGGCCTTTTGTCTGTGGCGAGCTGCTTCGATGCGTTTAAGAATTTGCGCGATCTTGTCTGTCGTCTCTTGGACGATCTCGGGACCAGCAAGCTGCCTATCACCCGCGTCAGACCAACATAGGGGTGATCGGCACTTGCGTCCGTAAAGGGCTTCAAATGGTGCGACACCAATACTGGTGTGGTAGCTGTTGTTGTATGAGAATTCAACCATAGGTAAATGTTTATCCCAGCTACCGCCCAAATCCATAACACATGCTCTCAGCATGTCTTCCAAAGTCTGTATCGTTCGCTCGCTCTGGCCGTCAGTTTGCGGATGAAACACAGTGCTCAGATTCAACTGTGAGCCGAAGGCTTCTTGGAAGGATTGCCATATCCTTGACACAAACCTTCCGTCTCTATCAGAGATGATTGAGAGAGGCACTCCATGACGTGCGACGATCTCTCTCATGTAAATTTCCGCGAGTTTACTAGTGCTGTCTTTTTCTTTGATTGGCAGAAAGTGTGCGGATTTTGTTAGGCGGTCAACTATCACCCAAATCATATCATGACCTCTTGGCGTTCTTGGTAATTTTGTAACAAAATCCATTGAGATTTGTTCCCATTTCCACTTGGGAATCTCAGGTTGTTGCAGCAGCCCCGAGGGCTTCTGGTATTCCGCCTTAACCTTCGCGCAAGTTAAACATTTGCTCACATAGACAGCAACGTCGCCTTTCATCCTAGGCCACCAATAGTAATCCTTGAGATCTTGGTATATCTTATCCGCTCCAGGATGGATAGAGTACCGTGATTTGTGAGCTTCATCGAAAATAACCTTCCTTAAATCACCAAACAGAGGAACCCAAATCCTTTTCTCAAAACATAATGTTCCTTCCTCGTTTGGTACCAAAAGCTTCTCCATCCCACGGAGATATTCCTCTTCAAGATTCCTTTCCTTGAGAGCTTCCTTTTGTGCCGCACGAATGCGCAAGGAAAGATCGGTTCGTATGATCATTTCCAAAGCCCTAACCCTTATGGGCTTGATTCTCTCTTTACGACTTAGGGCATCGGCGACTACATTCGCCTTCCCTGGGTGATACTTTATCTCGCAGTCGTAGTCGTTTAGCAACTCAACCCATCGTCTTTGCCTCATATTCAACTCCTTCTGGTTGAATATATGCTGTAGGCTCTTGTGATCTGTGAAGATTGTACATTTCGTACCATACAGGTAGTGTCTCCAGATCTTCAAGGCAAAAACCACTGCGCCAAGTTCCAAATCATGTGTGGTATAGTTCTTTTCGTGCACTTTCAATTGACGCGATGCGTAAGCAATAACCTTCTGGCGTTGCATCAACACGCAACCCAATCCTTGGCGCGATGCGTCGCAGTATACCACAAAATCATCTGTACCTTCTGGTAGAGCTAAGATAGGCGCATTGCAAAGCTTATCCTTCAGTATCTGGAATGCTTCTTCCTGTTTGATTCCCCAATCAAACGTCTTATCTTTCTGGGTGAGGAGCGTCAAAGGTTGAGCGATTTTTGAAAAATCCTCAATGAACCTCCGATAATAGCCAGCCAAACCCAAGAATTGCCGAATCTCGGTTGGCGTCTTTGGCGTTTCCCAATCCTTGATTGCCTCGATCTTTGTTGGATCCACGTGGATTCCGTCTCCATTTACCACGTGCCCAAGGAATTGGACTTCACGTAGCCAAAACTCGCACTTGGAGAACTTAGCATACAGCTGTTCCTTCCTTAGTAGCTCCAAAATGGTTCTAAGATGTTGCTCGTGTTCAGCCTTCGTCTTTGAATAAATTAAAATGTCGTCGATGAATACAATCACGAACTTATCCAAGTACGGTTTGCAAACTCTATTCATTAAGTCCATAAAGACTGCAGGTGCGTTCGTCAAACCAAACGGCATAACAAGGAACTCGTAGTGCCCATAACGAGTTCTGAAGGCTGTCTTCGGGATACTCTCCTCTTGTATCCTTAACTGATGGTATCCAGATCGAAGATCGATCTTAGAGTAAAAGCTTGAGCCTTGCAGTTGGTCAAACAGATCGTCGATTCTTGGCAGAGGATACCTATTCTTGATCGTCAGCTTGTTCAGCTCCCGGTAGTCGATGCACATACGAAAACTACCGTCCTTCTTTTTGACAAACAGGACCGGAGCTCCCAAAGGCGAGAAGCTTGGTCGGATAAAACCCTTGTCTAACAACTCTTGAAGTTGCGTCGACAGTTCCTGCATCTCAGACGGAGCAAGTCTATAAGGTGCCTTAGCCACAGGTGCAGCGCCTGGCACTAAGTCGATGCGAAACTCTACTTGCCTCTGAGGTGGCAGTCCAGGCAAGTCTTCTGGGAAGACTTCTGGATACTCCCTTACAACAGGGATGTCTTCGATTCTCGGCTCAGCAGCCTTCTTATCCACAATGTGTGCCAGGAAGGCAACACATCCTTTCTGCAAACACTTCCTTGCTTTCAAGCAGCTGATAATCCTCAACGGCGTCTCACGCTTTTCTCCATGAACCACAATGGTCTCACCATCATCGGTTGGGATACGAACAACTTTCTCGTGACATACTATCTCAGCCTTGTTTCCTGATAACCAATCCATTCCTACCACCACGTCGAAGCTTCCCAACTGGACTGGTAGTAGATCTAGAGTGAACTCACGTTCTCCCAATTCAATCACACAACCTCTGATGACTTCATTGGCTTCTACTAACTTCCCATTGGCCAATTCGATCGAGTAGGGAATATCTAACTTATTAGCGGCTAACCCAAGCATATTCTTAAATTCTAACGACACGAAGCTATAATCGGCACCAGTATCAAATAAAACGGATGCATAGCGTTGGTTCACAGGGAACGTACCAGTGACGACATTGGGGTCCTGGCGTGCTTCCCTTGCTTCGAGTTGGAACACTCTTCCACGGGCTTGGTTTAAATCTGGGCAGTTCTTCTTAAAATGCCCAACATCACCGCAGTTAAAACATCCAAGTTTTCGACCGCTTCCTGCGCCATCCCCAACTTGCTGGTTGTGTTGGTTCGCATTGTTGACTCCGTTCCCTCCATTATTTCCTTGTGGGCGATTCCCAGTACCACCACGATTGTAGTTTCTGTTTCCATATCCTCCCTGGCCTCCCCGGCCAGCACTAGCCCAACAAGAATCTTTCGAGTGGCCCAGCTTTCCACATGCTTCACAAACTTTCACATTACAATGCCCCGTATGATGGCGTTGACAGACATTACACTTGGGCTGGGTGCCCTGGTATCCTTTTCCTTTCTTCCCACTGCTTGCTGATCCTCCTCTCTTAACCGCCACACTGGCGCCCTGCTTGAAGTTTGAGAACTTTCGTTTGTTTCCCCCTGAGGACTCGACGTGAGTCTCTGCCTTCTTCGTCTTGATCTCATCAAACTTGTTCAGGCGAATCGCCTCCTCAGTGAGGGCTATGCTCAAATCAATCGCCTCAGTAATAGTTGCAGGCTTGGATGAGGTCACCATGCTTATGATTTGAGGAGCTAATCCCCAAATGAAGCGCTCGATTCGCTTGTATTCTGGTGTAACCATGTAAGGGACCACTTGAGATAAGTCATGGAATCTTTGAACGTACTCCGCTACCTTTGGACCGTCCATTTTCAAGTGCCAGAACTCGGTTTCCAATCGCTGGATTTCTGCGCGGGAACAGTACTTCTTGCGCATGAGTTCCTTTAGTTCGGTCCAGGTCAGTGCGTAGGCAGCAGCTTCGCCTAACGTCTGTACTTGTAGGTTCCACCAAGAGAGGGCTCCATCTAGAAACAGCCCTGAGATGTAGGTGACTTGTTGATCCAGCGCGCACTTGCTCATGCGTAGTACAGATTCGGTTTTCTCCGCCCAACGAACGAAGGCGACGGCACCTCCTGTGCCATCGAAGTTTACGGGCTTGCAGTCTAAGAACTGCTTGTAGGTGCACCCTGCACATACGTTATAACATATGAATGGCATTAGCATCATCGCTAAAGATATCCAATTTGGTCACGGTATGTCTTAATGACTTAGTATTACCGTGTGGTGGATTGTTATTGCCTTGGTTAATACTTCCGCTCGTTCCGGGCTGGGATGCTGCATACTGTGCTATGGCAGCAGCAATAATCTGCTGGAGCTCTGCCTCATTAGTAGGCATGCGTGTCTCACGTCTTGGCGGCATATTCTAAAAGATGGCTTACGTTGGTCAGGTCATAGTAAGACGTACGTATATAGTAATAGTAATAGCACATAACATCTCATGTTATCAACACAAATATCAATCACACACATCCCATGTCATAAAAATGCAAGTAAGAAATCAAGCGAATCAGATATGATGAGAATACTGCGATTGCCATATATCGAGACTACATAGTAAGTGTATCAGTACATCATAGTGTCATACAATCATCAATCAACTAGGGGCTACATCACCCCTGTACAAAAACCATATCAGATCAGTGTCAAATACATGTCAACAAAAGTCAGGATCATAAAGTAGTATCCAAAAATGTTGTGCAATCCAACAATCGCCGTCTTCTCATCCTCGTCTACCCAAACAGTACTGATGAGCTCTATACAGATGGTGGTGGAGGAGGGGGAAAGTGGGTGTAAAACAAACGACGTAACTGGAGCCAGTCCTCCTCCTGGGCTCGCTGAGTACGGATGATCGAAGCAATCTGCTGCTCTAGTGTAAAGAGACGGGCAGCATAATCTGGAGGTAAGGGTCGCAATGGCTGCAGAGGAGAGTGTGTCTGACCATGGCATGGACACGGTGGCAGCTGAGCTCTCTCGAGCTCCTGGATGCGCTGCGTGTGTGACTCGTGCTGAGCTACAAAGGACATCAAAACGTCCTCGATAGTGTACCCCCTGTGAAAAGAATGGTAGGGGTCAGTAGGTGGCATACCAGAGTCTGGTGCCCATAGAAACGGCTCACTAGTGGGGTTGAAAGGTGCCACGTGAAATGGAGCAACAGCGGGTGGAACAGATGACATCTGGGGCATGAAAGGGATAGGCATCGGTACATGCCCAACAGGATGGGCTGAAGAACCCTCTCCAGGCCTCGCTGGAGGTACAAACTGTGGAACTTGAAAAGAAAAATCAACATGTCGCGTAACAGGGATCTGTGGGGGAAAAGGCGGAACATCCTCATCAGCAGGTATCCAACCGTGCTGTGCATGCTCATCTGGTGGATCCATGCGTGCCGCGAACAGTGCATGCTCGGGCTCTAGTGGAACGGGATCAAGTGGGAGAGCAACAACAGGGTGAACAGGTGCAATGTGCTCAACGGGAGGGTCAACAGGTATAGCGACAACGGGTAAAGGATCAACAGGATCAACAATGACATGATCGCCCTCCATCAAAGGAACATCCACGGGGAGATCATCAGCAACAGGCTCAAAAGTGATGTCAGCATGTACTGGGTCATGCTCAGGTATGGGTCATGCTCAAAGGAGTCTGGGACTGGGGAGTGAGCAGGTGACTCCGCGACGGGAGCATCTGCGATCAATAAGGGACCATCAGCAGCAGGAAGGGCCTCGCCCTGAGCATCCTCCTCGAAAGGCTCCTCATCAAACATATCGACATCATCATCCTCGTCATCGATAGGCAAATCATAAACAGGGTATGAAGCAAGCGGTATAGGGGCAGGGATCACTGCCAGTGGCAGATCCCCGACCAAAGGACCATCTGCGAGCTCGCCAGCACCGTCAGGTAATGCGAAGGGCTGGAAATCGTCCTCATCTGTGCTCGTGACGTCGGACGTGTGAACCTCGTACTCCGATGACTCAAGGTCGTCTGATACGATAGGCCTAGGGCCTGTGGTGTCTGAACCACCAGTGTCTGTAGAATCCATGTGTCTGTAACATATACACAAACATGCACAAACAGTCAATCATATAATCAAATAATCACACCCTGGCTTTTGCGGAAGCGTGGTTAGTTTGGTGTGACCTCTTAATACCATAGCTTAATCATAACAAAGCTATATGAGTTAAAAACATGCAAGATCATCCATTAAGTTTTGAAAACCAAATACAGTACCATTGTTTTAACGGGAACATACCCTAACAACCATAACTTTGTTCAACAGACATTACAAACTTGAAACATAACATAGACATGGTTTAAGGATTGTGTCTTGTCCAGGAAAGAGACACATCCCCTAAACCCCGGATGACCTCGGAAACTAGTGCAGCGGAAAACATGCCATACCGTGCCAGATCTCGTTAATTTCCTGAAATACATGTAAGTTGAAAAATCAACAATAATGTTGAGCGAGTTCATGTGTAAGTGAGTAAGTAAACCTTTGTGAGTATAAAATAATCGTGGTATGTAGCCAATAAGGGGACTTGTGATCACCAATGGTTTGCAAGGCCACTGATATATGTGAAGTGCAAATAGGGAGACACAAACCTAGCAGATTTCGCCACGGCATTTGTATGTGGACAAAGTCACCCCAAGGTCCGTTTCTAGTTTGGCCTGGGGCTGGGCTCGCTACACCCAGATAGATCTACCGCTCCTGTCCCTCGGTCCCGACATGAGGACTAATGGCCTCATATTGCTCCTACCCACTCACATGATCGGAATAAAACACCTCCTTACGCTAACCATACCGTATATAAAGTACTTGTAAACAAAGTAACATGTATTTCACCCCCGCAGTTAAGAAAACTGAAAACAGTTAGAGAAAAGGGGGACATGAACTCACAGTGAAGCGTCTCTACCAAGTATCTCCAAATCAGAAAGCTGTGCGACGACCTACAAGTGCTAATTCTATTAGACGGACGGCCGTACCTTAGCTTTATAGTTTAAGTTTTTGGGAAATAGTTAGACAACTATTTCGTGTTTACATTTTGTATATACTTGGTAGTTAATTTCCTTCCCAAGGATGGGGGATTCAATACATGTGCGTAAGTTACGTTTTAATAATCGAGTGGTAATATGATTACCGGTGTAACTTATATATTCATGTGAAAGCGTTTGTATTATTTTGGATCGTTAACGTTCGTAAATATTATTTTTACTCTAAAAATAATATTTATGTATTTCACAAAATAATCATAAACAGTGTGTGAAAAATATATATATTTATCACGTTAAATTTTGTGAAAATCCCACCTCCGAATATTTAGTAAATAAAGTCATGGCGAAATTTATGTTTTGAAAACATGTCAAAAATAATTCTAACACTTGTTGTGCAAATATTTCTAAGTGTTAGGTATTTAGAAAAATTTCGCCAGAGTTTCCTCTGTAACTGGGGGTGGCCACGCTTTCAAGCGTATCATTTTCTTTTAACAAATCAATCAATCAATGTTCTCAACATTAACAAACAACTTTTCAACATTTTGACTAGTCAAAGATAGACATAATCGCAAAAATATACGAACTTGTGGTTTGTCTAAAAATATGTAGTAAATCTCTTTACTTTTAATGGATCTTTTGTGTAAATAATCCGGTTTTGTAAAAACCTCGTTTTTAGAGAAAATCCATCTTTACAACTTCTAGTATCTTTTGACAAAACTAGTTCTTTGTCGGATCTTTTCATTTCACAAGTGTTTACACACTTGTGGTTTATAAAATATGCTTATTATTGTAAGATCCATCTTTCAAAATACATGGTTCCCTTGATATGTGGTCCTTTGAAAATACCGGGTGTAGATACGTAGATCTACTAGTTTTAAACACCTTTGTACAAGTTAAAACATGTTTACACAAGTAAAGCATTTTTACACAAGTTCATGCTTCGTGTGTGGTAGAGTTTCACCTTTTAACCCTTGTATCATTCAAAAACGAGCTTATGTTAAGATCCATGATCTTACTAAACCGGGTTAAACGATGATCCGAGCTACCACATCATAGATCGGGTCTAGATAACCATATATTTCAAATACTACAACTTTTACACCACTTATATGCTATTAACCACCATTTTTCATACTTTTAGTAGACTTTAATGCTTCAACTTGTAAGATTCCGAGTTTTAACCGACAAAAATTCTTTTAACCACTTTAGATAAGCTCAAATATGAGATTTAAGTGTTATACCTCTAGCTCAAGGCTAGGGAAGATTCTTGATGAAAAACGCGTGGATAAAAGCCAAAGAAAGAGGTCCTTCGTGTTCCGCTTGCTCCAAGACTCCTTATCCGAGACCTTTGATGTTTGTGGATGCTTGGAATGGCTTGTTGGAAATCGAAAATGGATGTGTGTAGGGGAGGGGGTTCGGCCGAGAGCTCTAGAGAGCAAGAGAGAAAGTGTGGTCTTGAGTTGTGAGTGATAAAGATCTTATGTGCAAGTGATGTTACTTATAGGTAAATTAGAGGGTGATTATCCAATGGTTTTAGTGTCCTCTAGATACTAAGCATACCACAATATAATAATCAACTTAGTACTTTTGTGTTCCCCATGGTTTGGGGCCGGTTAGAGAAAGGGGGGGGGGGTTAGTTCGATCTCAAGTAGGTGGTTAGGAGGTTTAGTTAGGTTAGTTAAGTAATTAACTCAGTTACTTGTGTGTAGTATGTTACAACGGGTGTTAGGGTAATCAGGGACCCTAACTGGCTCAGAAAAATATAAATAGTGAAAATAATAATATTTTCATGTTCCGGGTAAAGTCCGGTTGTTTGGTTGGATAGTAATCCGTTAAAGCGTTACTAAAACTTTAAAGTGTCGTTATTGTTATTTTTAGTGACACATCTTGTTACCAACACTCTAGAAAGTGTCCAGTAGTATTTTCCCCATATTTTGGCACTTTACTAGTCAGCTAGAAGCTGGATTATTTATTAAAGTGCTGTGTTTTGTACTTAGAGTACGTTTTAGGCACATCCAATCAGTGTATCTTATTCCTAGAGACGCAGTTCCACAACCCTTATATCCCTACACTCACTGTTAGTGTAGCAAAACATTTCAGGCTCTTACAGGCCTTAGAGGCAGTGTTTGCCTGACGCTGGCTTTATCAGCATGTTTAATAGGTTATCCGTGCATCGTGCTACTGTGCTTTTTGTGCATCATGTTTGTCACTAAGGTGCCGTATGTAAATAATGTAGTGACAGCAAGCAAGTATGATGCAAGTAAGTACATGTATCAGTATTTAAGTAGCAGTTCATCAGCTAGTTCAAGCAAGCACAGTAATTAAGCAGTAATTAATCATTAATTAAGTCGTACGGATACCTGGTTTAGTGCGGGTTGTCACATTTACGACGCCCAGGAACGCAAAGTTGTGAGTTCATGCTCCCCCTTTTCTTTAACTGTTTTTGGTTTTATAACTCTCGGGGGTGAAATACATGTTACAAATATTATAATTTTTACAAATGGTAAAAATACGAGAAGCACTCTTGGTGAGAACAAGTACCGAGTGCAATATGATTTGAGAATACAAAAGAATACGAGAAGCACTCGTGGTGAGTGCAATATGATGAGCTTTAAGAAAAGCCTAGAAAATACTAGATCATGTGAGCTTAAACTAGATATTGAAATGCCATTAATACTTAATTAGGGACGAGGGTTAGATCTAATGGGTACGGCCGAGCCCCACTCATGGTCCTTATGTGACCTCTTGAGTGCTTCGGTGTCCCAGTCGAGGGAAATCGACACAGTCGAGGTTAATTGACACAGTCGAGGGTAATCGACACAGTCAAGGGAAATTGACACAGTCGAGGGTAATCGACACAGTAAAGGAGCCAACACTAATGCTCCATATGCTCACATGCCTTAAAGGAGCCAACACTAATGCTCCATATGTCCTCACATGCCTTAATGTCCTTGTATAAACAATCATTTAAAATGTGGGGAAACACAAGAAAACGGGAATTATACTTGAGTACGTGGGGTACTCAAGAAAGACTTGAAATACACATGACAAATACTATGTTTTCATACAAAGTATAAAAAACATGAAATACAAAAACGCATGAACTCGCTCAACTTTATGTTGATGTTTTCCAAAATTACATGTATTTCAGGTGACAGGATGGATCTTGGGCACAAGTGTCGTAACTAGAAGTAGACTACAAGTTTAGATGTCATCCACTTTTGTTGAATTGTAACCTTGTCAAAGGTCGTGTTTTGAAAACTTAAATAACAAGTGTTTGTTATACTCAAATTTTTATGAATGGATGAACATCGTTTTGATCATGTAGTTGTTTATTACGATTGAATGCAATGATAACAAGCTAGTCACACATCATACGCTTCCGCAAAAGACAGGGTGTGACACCTTATTAACGAGTCAAGATTTTATCTTGTTTCGTTTAATAAACCACATTTTGGGGACGAAATTGTCAAGATAGGATTGATATCCATACCTTGGTGACTGGTTCCACTCTTAGATTTTCAATCTCGCCAAAGATTCGTATTTTCAATCAAATTATTGTTTACAAGTTACAAGTTAAATATCTTAAGGCTTACAAGTTATAAGTAAATAAATTACAAGTTTAATATTATGTACAAGTATTATGTTACTCAAGTCAAATTGTTATAATACCATTAAATTACTATGTCTTTTTAAAACTCCTCACGTCTTTGATTATCGATTCATTTGACAGTCCGTTAGATTCCTATTCTAATCATAACATTTGAGTTCGCTTTCATGTCATGCGATATGTTAAGTTGTACTCATTATCGCATGTTCCAATATATGTTACGTTTTGTTATGAAAATAAGTTTTATAAGTTATCTGAATAAGTCCATTTGTACTCTGATACCCTGAGTATCGCTTCTCGTGGAGTGTCCCACGAGCATGTTGTTGTGGCATCGATATCATGTGCTCCACCCGTGACGGAGAGATCAGTTCACGGCGTCTCTTAAGTACAAGTGTGGTACATATAAGCTATTAGGAGGCGTATGGATCGATCCTAGGATTTAAGTATAAGGAGATGGATAACGGGTATGCCAACTCGCTATCTCATGTGATAATTATGCAGGAGTAGCTACCTGTGTATTGTCACGTTTTAAGTTTGCTCATGGGTACATCCGTATGATATGATTATGAAATTACGTTACTTGCATCATAAAGTTCCATCCGAATATCAAATAAAATAGGCTTTTGTTTTCCTCTATCCGCACACTGGGCAAAACTTTCCAACTTTTGCTCAGACGTACGTTTTTGGGTTTTCTTCTTTACGTCAGGTTATCAAGACAATCTGGGACGGAATATGGAAGAGTGCTCGAGTGTTTGGAAAAGACGGTAGAAATAATTGTAATGGATTAGATATCCTTCATTAAGTTGAAAAGCCTTGTAATACATTTAAGTATAAATGGAATTATGTTTTTGATCTGACTCCGTAATAGTGACACGTCAGCCCATTCCGGGCTGGGGTGTTACAGCTATGGTATCAGAGCAAAGGCTCTTTCCTGTAGAAAACTTAAACATAAGTTAAGACCTGTGAGGTAATGGGTAGACATTGGGTTAGGATTTTGATGTCCAATCAGTCGATACATCGGTTAGTAACTTTTCTTTTCACTTCATGATAGTCTCGAACATAAGTATTTCGTCATCTTCATTGTTTTTACTCTAGCTTTATTTCATGTATGAATATTGATCATAGTGGGCTGCGTTCAAGTATGATTATTAATATATATATATATATATATATGTATGTAATAATTTGGAGGACGAAATTTTTTTAAGAGGGGTAGATTTGTAACACCCGAAAATTTTAAAACAAAAATGTAACAACCCTCATTAAAAACTATTATTTCTTATGATTTATAGTCCAATAGGAAACCCTAATTAAGACACCCAAGTGATTCTGCACAAACCCTAAGATTTACAGAACAATCAGAATCAGGATCAGGGCCCCTAAAACTCAGGGGGGGGGGGGTATTCCCTATTGACGATTATCCTAAAAACTCGCTGTCCAATTCGAATTTTCAGAAAATGTCGACTCAGCTAGGCTAGTCCCACGCATGGCAACCCTATAGTGTTTAGGTGTCCCTTACGGACCGAAAGGTTATTAGTGTTACGGTGCGCAAGGGTCGTTACGGACCGTAAGGTATGTTTGTTACGGTGCGCAATGGATGTCAATTTTTGGGTATAAATAGCGGACTTTGGCAATCAATTCTGGGCACAAAAACGACGATCAAACTCCAAAATTACGCTGAGTTATCATCCGATTACTACCAAAAACACTAATTAGTATAGCGGGGTGCTGCCGGAAACAGGGTATTAACTCAATCGTTGCTACGATTCAATGTCCGATCGATTAGAACTATCCAATGGATGTTTAAGTGCTGCTCAAATTGGGTTTATACTTTGTCATTCATCGTGATTTCGACTTGAATGTTTGAGTGCTATTCGAAATCGGACTATACTCTGTCATTTGTTGTGAATCCGCTGGATGTTTAAGTATCGCACTTTGTCATTTGTTGTGAAGGTTTGATCTCGTGAGTTATCGTAAAAGCTGTATTAGTTAATTACCTAGTTTGTTTGCAAATTAGGTTAAGAGGATAATCAGTAGGCTAAACTCTGCCCGTATAAATCTACAATTAAAAACAAGGTAGCATCACTTGGAAAATTTTAAGGTACGGATAGACTCCTTTCTTTCGATTTACGTCGTTTGAATATAAGTATATCATTCCTGATTTTAAATTCCATATTAAGATTAAGTTATGAAATAAGTTATAAATTCCATACGGATAGACTCCTTTCTTTCGATTTACGTCGTTTGAATATAAGTATATCATTCCTGATTTTAATTTCCATATTAAGATTAAGTTATGAAATAAGTTATAAATTCCGTACGGATAGACTCCTTTCTTTCGATTTACGTCGTTTGAATATAAGTATATCATTCCTGATTTTAAATTCCATATTAAGATTAAGTTAAGAAATAAGTTATAAATTCCGTACGGATAGAAGCCTTTCTTTCGATTTATATCGTTTAGATACAAGTATATCATTCCTGATTTTAAATTCCGTATTAAGATTAAGTTATGAAATATGTGTTGGAAGTTACAAACGTTTTGAAAAAGGTTTTGTTTTACATCAGTTATTTAGAAAATGGTTTATGAAAAATATTCTTTTCGTATTTACAAGTATACATGTTTGTGAGTTATTTGTTTATAAATTTACAAATCAAATTTCATACTCTAGTGGTTCCTTATTAACGAGTCAAGATTTTATCTTGTTTCGTTTAATAAACCACATTTTGGGGACGAAATTGTCAAGATAGGATTGATATCCATACCTTGGTGACTGGTTCCACTCTTAGATTTTCAATCTCGCCAAAGATTCGTATTTTCAATCAAATTATTGTTTACAAGTTACAAGTTAAATATCTTAAGGCTTACAAGTTATAAGTAAATAAATTACAAGTTTAATATTATATACAAGTATTATGTTACTCAAGTCAAATTGTTATAATACCATTAAATTACTATGTCTTTTTAAAACTCCTCACGTCTTTGATTATCGATTCATTTGACAGTCCGTTAGATTCCTATTCTAATCATAACATTTGAGTTCGCTTTCATGTCATGCGATATGTTAAGTTGTACTCATTATCGCATGTTCCAATATATGTTACGTTTTGTTAGGAAAATAAGTTTTATAAGTTATGTGAATAAGTCCATTTGTACTCTGATACCCTGAGTATCGCTTCTCGTGGAGTGTCCCACGAGCATGTTGTTGTGGCATCGACATCATGTGCTCCACCCGTGACGGAGAGATCAGTTCACGGCGTCTCTTAAGTACAAGTGTGGTACATATAAGCTATTAGGAGGCGTATGGATCGATCCTAGGATTTAAGTATAAGGAGATGGATAACGGGTATGCCAACTCGCCATCTCATGTGATAATTATGCAGGAGTAGCTACCTGTGTATGTAGGTCCCTCGGAGGTTGAGGTCAAACCTATTCCTTGTATATCTAACACACTAGCAAGTGCGGAATCCAAGCTAGCATGCAAACCGAGATAGAACACGACAATGATAAACACACAAGACTCAACGATTAACACCTCTTGTATTAATACGTATGAAAGATCGGTTACAGCACAAGGTTTACAAATGTATTCTGTAAACTCTCTCTAACTCTCGTGTGTGTGTGTTTCTGCTCTGAGTGTTCTCTGATGTCTATCTCCAATCTGAAGTGAACACAACACATGGGTATTTATACCTAACACAGCTCGTCTGGTCGAAGGATCAGACAGACTGATCGTAAGATCATCTGTCGATCTGAAACCTACCGAAGGATCACATATACCTCGAAGGATGATATCCTTCGAGGTTCATCCATCGAAGGTTCATCTTTCGAGCTCATCGAAGGATCTAAACAATCCTTCGATGACACGTCCTTCGACACAGACATGTTACAAACAAAGTGCTAACTGTTTGGTCAAGTCAAACCAGGAGGATGGTTGACTTGGTCAAACTTACATCGAACGCACATAATAACAAACCTAAGACGTAACTCAGACTATCACAAGACATCGTTTGGTATCATGACATAATACAGACAAAGTACAGACACAAGTGCACCAACAAACTCCCCCTTGGCTGTAGCTTTGTCTCGATCTTAACTCTTGTAGGTCCCTCGTGTCTTCAAGTCTTTGACGTCTTTTCAAGTCTTCAATGTCGGAGGATCTTTAAAGTCTTCACGTCTTGAAAGCAGAAAGTGTACCAACAAACTCCCCGTTTCATGTACGAAGTTTGTTGACAAACTCCCACTTAACATAAGCTCCCCCTTGAGTTATGCTGGTGAAATACTTGTTCTTTATGAATTGAGATCCTTGTGGTGTTGATGATGGTCAGCGGCAACTCGATCATCTTCATCATTTGAGTGCCTTCACGTCGTGTCTTCATTCCGAAGCTTGTCATCGACCATGTTCTCCTTGCCTTTAGAATCTGCACATGCAAGAAATCTAAACGCGTAATGAGAACAACTGCCTGGAATAACATAAGCAAACGACACACATGTGACCATTGTTCAGTCAAACACCGTCCGACAGTTTGAAAGTTTAACAAATTGTTCAGTTTTAGGTTTTTAACTTTCAAAACTTGCAAATTTCGACCGTTTATGAAGATATAGTCGTTTTGGGTTTCGTTCAGGTTTCAGGCAACGAAGACTTGAGCTTCAACATCGTACGATCGAAAATAAAATAGAAATAAAATCTTTTTGGTTTTTAGAAAGTTTATATTAAAACACACCTAAAATATTTTTGGACTTTTGAATATTTCAAATGTGAAGACTGAAAGCAGTAAATAAATATATACAAAGATGCAGAAACTGAAAGCATTAAATACATATTTACAGACATTCTTTTTGCGAGTTTCGAGGGTAAGAGAATCATATCAGTGTACGGTCATGCCAAAACGCTCTCTTTGTTCAATTAATTAACATTAAGATAAGCATCCTATAACAATTATCGGTATTGTTGTCCACTTAAGCTCAACTTATCAGATGTAATCATGGCAAGGGGATACGTTAAGGTATGATTTATACTTACCGACCGGTGTTCATCCACATCACGACACATTCCCGTATCAAGGTATGCACGAGGGTTCATCTTACCAGTGAGTATACCGATTATCATCTGTTTGACCGTATATGATGTGAGATTCTCACTTATTTTGATTGAAAACAAGCCCTATGTGATAGACTCACTTATTGATGAGGAACTTGATTTTCAGATGCATGAGGGCACAGGAGCAAGTCCGTGAACAGGTCAGTACTTTCGTACAGCAGAGAGACGAACTTGACTCCCGGATAAATGTGATATATTATCACTTATTTGTTTGGACATGTGATTGTTGATCACTTATTGAGGTCGAATGCAATATGTACACGTATGTATAGTATCATGGAAGATCTAGACTTGCGTCCCCGTTATTTTTCGGTAAAAGATACAACCATGATACCCAGATGATAAGCAGCATAAAGACCAAATATCTCAGAACATCGGCAATCTCTCAAACGAAATTTCGGTACTAAGACCATATGCCAATGAGTGGTTCCCACCTGGTCTTCAGTCGATTAAAGTTTATATCACCCTGCACACTTTTAAATGATTGTGAGCCTACCGATACATCTTATATAGAGCTGCTTATCATTTTTCATTTTGCATTTCAATTTAAAGACGTTTGGACAGACCACTGATGTACTATCATTTTCTCTTTTGCTCGCCAGGAAACTCATTTTTGTTTTTCTATTGTTTTTGTGTTTTTGAAATATTTCGATGTTTTTGGATTTTCAAATTTTGGATTTACTCCCCCTAAAATCAATAAACTAAGACAAATTTAAAACACAATGGTATTTACAAAAATGATTTTCCGATGTTGGTTTTACTCTTGCCTGACCTTAATGCCGTTTACCAATAATAAATAGTCAAATCTTGATTTGTCAAATGCTTTGGTAAAAAGGTCGGCACGTTGGTCATCGGTGTGGACGTAAGCAACATCGATTAGCCTTTTCTCAAAGCAATCACGTATGAAGTGATACTTAATTTCGATGTGCTTAGTCTTTGAATGCTGCACAGGATTTTTAGTGATCTGCAAGGCAGCAGAATTATCAACGTAAATAGGAGTAGTTAGGAATTCAAAACCGTAGTCGCGCATTTGTTGTTGGATCCATAGGACTTGGGAGCAACAACTTGAGGCAGCAATGTATTCAGCTTCGCATGTTGATGTAGCGACACACGTCTGCTTCTTGCACTGCCATGTGACTAGGCGATTTCCCAAAAACTGACATCCAGCCATTGTGGATTTGCCGTCGATTTTGCATCCGCCAAAATCAGAATCACTGAATGCGATCAAGTCAAAGTTATTATCCCTAGGGTACCATAGACCGGTGTCAGGGCAACCCTTCAAATAACGAAAAATCCTTTTTACAGCTGCAAGATGTGAGGCCTTCGGGTTGACTTGATATCTGGCTAGCAGGCACGTTGGGTACATTATATCTGGTCTTGATGCTGTGAGGTACATAAGAGATCCGATTATCGCGCGGTAGTATGAGGGGCTAACAGCTTCACCCTTCAAGTCTGGAGTAATTCCGTGATTTTGCGGCAATGGGGTACCGATGGGCGTTGCATCAGACATCTGGAACCGGCTCAAGATGTCACCAACATATTTAGTCTGATGGATGAATATCCCAGACTCGGTTTGTGGTACTTGTAGGCCCAAAAAGAAAGTCATTTCCCCCATAGCACTCATCTCGAATTTATCCTGCATAATGCGCTCGAAATTCCTACACAAAACATCGTTAGTAGAACCAAATATAATATCATCAACGTATACCTGTACCAGTAGAAGATCTCCATCTTGTTCTTTGACGAAAAGAGTACAATCGATAAGACCTCTGCGAAATCCATTCTCCAGCAAATAATTAGATAAGGTTGCATACCAAGCTCGCGGTGCTTGATGTAGACCATAGAGAGCTTTGTTGAGCAACCAAACCCGATCGGGATGGATAGGATCTTCAAAACCTGGAGGCTGTTCGACGTACACCTCTTCTTCCACCACACCATGTAAGAATGCACTTTTCACGTCCATCTGGTATACCTTGAAACCTTTGAATGAGGCATAAGCCAGAAAGATCCGAATTGCTTCTAGACGTGCAACAGGTGCATACACTTCGTTGTAGTCGATCCCTTCTATCTGACGAAAACCTTGAACGACTAGCCTTGCTTTGTTTCGAATAACGACTCCACGGTCATCCTTTTTGCATTTAAACACCCAACGGGTACCAATCTTCTTGTAACCAGCAGGTTTCTCTACGAGTTTCCAGACACCAAGCTTCTGGAATTGTTGCAGTTCTTCCTGCATTGCTTCAACCCATGAGTTATCTTTCAAAGCTTCTTTCCAAGTTCTTGGCTCTTCCTGAGAGACATAACACGCGAAAGACCAATCATTTTGTTGACCAGATTCTCTAATCGCCGTATACAAGCCTGCATTGTTGTTGTTTCGCAACATGTTTCTTGTTTGAACGCAACTCTGTACATTTCCAATGATGTTTTGTTGAGGATGGATATTGTGAATCCTTGTTTCTGGATTATCTTGAACTGGAATGTTTGTACCCAGATTGTTGAGATTGAGATCAACAACCAATTCAATGCCCGGAATTGCCGAAGAGGATGATGCAGTAGCTTCAGCTGTTCTAGGAACAACCACTGGAGGAGTACCCTCTGAAGTACCATGAACTGCTGTTGTTGGAGCTTCTTGATCTGCATCTAGAAATTCATCATCCTCTGAAGATTCGTTCAATTTGATAGCATCGTGAAAATCCTCATTATCGAGAGCATTATTGTTCACTGAAGATGGTTCTTGATTGACAATAATGGGACGAACCAACGGTGAATCTGTTGCATTGTCACTCTCGAAAAACATCCTTGCCGCAGCATTTTCTTCAACGGCTTCAACATTGATCGAATTGAAAAAGTCATCGTACTCAAACATCCAAGGCTGACCAGGATTTCTAACTGGCAAAGTGTGCCTTTGTACTCTGACTTCAGACCATTCCTCGACCCTTTTAGTCTCTAGATTCCAGACTCTTAAGTTCGGGGTGGAATACCCAAGAAAGTATCCTTCAATGGCTCTTGCCCCAAACTTTCCATTAGGATCGATTAGTGTGCACGGAGCTCCAAACGGTTCAAGATATGACAAATCTGGCTTCCATTTGTTAAGAAGCTCAAAGCAGGTCTTGTTGTGCCTTTTGACTGTAAGGACTCGGTTCAACGTGTAACATGCAGAGGACACAGCTTCAGTCCAGAATGGAATGGGCAACTGCGATTCTACCAACATAGTCCTAGCAGTCTCGATCAATGTGCGGTTCTTACGTTCAGCGATGCCATTTTGTTGAGGAGTATAAGCTGCACTAAATTCGTGAAGAATACCTTTAGAAATGCAAAACTCCGCCATGGCATGATTTTTGAATTCAGTACCATTGTCGCTGCGTATCCGCCTAACCTTCAAGTTATATAGATTCTCAATCTGAATGATCAAGTTTTTGATAATACCGAAGGTTTCACTCTTATGTGCCATGAACGCCACCCAAGAAAATCTTGAATAATCATCAGTTATCACGAGGCAATATTGATCATTCCTAATACTTTTGTGCTTGACAGGACCGAACAAATCCATGTGCAAGCGTTCAAGAGGAACAGCCACCGTGTTGATTTTCTTTGTAGGGTGTCGCTTCTTCGTTTGTTTTCCTTTTTGGCACGAGACACAGACGTCTTGAAGATGGAAGTTTTTAAGAGGAACACCATTCACTAATTCATTTGACACCAAATGATTCATTTTGCGTAAGTGAATGTGACCCATTCGTCTGTGCCAAGAGATTGAGTCTTTTTCTGTGGCTTTGGAAACGAAACAAGTTGCTTGTGCAGACGTTGTGATAGCTTGGCTCATATCAAGGACATACAAATCATTTATCCTTGGAGCCGACAAGAGAATCCATTCTTTCGGAATTTTGAAGCCGGGTTTCAGCACATAACATCCATTTGCATCAAAGTGTACTGAGAACTGCTTATCACAAATTTGAGAAACACTAAGAAGATTGTGATCAAGTTGTTGTACGAAGTTGATCTTATCAAAGCTAACAACCCCGTTGGAAATCATTCCTTCACCCGTAATATATCCGCCTTTATCTCCAGCAAAAGCAACATAACCTCCTCTAATAGATTTAACATCGTAGAGAAGCTTCATGTCGCCTGTCATGTGCCTGGATGCCCCACTATCAACAATCCAATGACTACTGATAGTTCCTCCTGGAACACCCTGCACATTAACTCACTTAATTAGTTGGAGATGGGGACCCAAGCCATTGTGGTCTTGGGTCTTCCATTTTCATCAACAACAATAACCTCTATTCTTTGATGATTCAAGAATTGTGATGGTCCCCCTGAATTTGTGGTCAATTTAGGTTTCCATGTCTGTTGAGTTTTACCAGTTTGATTGTTTAACAATTTAACTTCGTGATTGTTTGAAGTTTTTGAAAGTTTTGAGTTTTCTGGCTTAACTGAAACAGATTGTTTTTGAACCACATCAGTTTTAAGTGCATTTTCAATCACCTTGACTTGTTGGCGTTTCTGTTTCTTTTCCCTTTCTCTTACAAGTCGGGGATCTTGTTTTACAGAAACAGATCGCTTTTGGTGATTGTGTTCACGGGGATCATCTTCTTTGGCTTTTAATTTATGAAGATATGGACAATTTCGAATTATGTGTCCAATTGTACCACATTCGAAACATGATCTTCGTTCAACAAACCCCGAAGTATCATGTGATCGTCTTGCCGATGATGAACTTTGTGATCCCGAGGTACTAGGTTTTGAACCATTTTGTTCATTTCTTTTCATCACTGTTGCTTTCTTGACAAAATCTAAGTTAGATTGATTTTCAAACGTTGCAATTTTGTCCGTTCCCTTAGATTTCACAAAGTTCACATTTTTGTTCTTCTTCTGATTCGGCTTCCTTTGACTTTGAGCCGGCAATTTTCCTTTTGGTTTAGTATGATTTTGCTGTTTTTGCACTGTTGGTAATTTCTGATTTCCATATCGTTTTCTAACTTCAGCCTTTGGGATAGGAGGGCACTGTGTTACTATAACGCGTGATCCTGTCTTTCCCAAAAACTTACTTGTAGAATTTTCAAAAACTTTACTGATTAAAGATTGATTAACATTCTTAATCAGAAAATCTTTGTCAGAATAAATTTTATCATCACCAACAAGAGTGTACAGCAAATCCACACTCTCCGACTCTTTTGCAGACGTGGACTCAATTGCAACAGTCTTAGCGGTTTTTGCAGGAGGATCACATAGAATATGATTCTCAAGAGGTATGTCCTCTTCTTTGATTACCGCATCAGACTTTGCTGAATCAGTATCATCAGATTCATCATCAGAAGAATCAGCATCCTCAATCACAACTGGAGGATCCTGATTTTGTTCAGCAGTTACAAAAGTATCTGCTGACGCATCTGAATCTGATGATACTTCCTTCTTGTATCCGAGTCCTGTGGCAAATTCCTCAACATCTAAAGGAACAGATGGTTCAAAGAAAACTCTATCTTCCTCATCCGGCATGGCATCATAATTATGTCTCACAGGCGGTGGACATTTCTTGTAACCTATGCATGTGACATCCCGTTTCTCTTTCTGTACGTCAATAATGTGATCCAACACATAGCTAGAGCTCAAATAACTGTCTAGCTTAAGTTGGATCGCCTCACTTTCAGTTTTGACACAAGCCATTTCCTTTTGCATTACTTCCAGACGAGTTATATACAAATTAATGTCAGTTTGTTTTCTGGAAACCATTTTAGTTAACTCGGTTTTATCTTTCTTTAACTTTTCAATTACTGACTTAAACTCCTTTTCATGGTTTTCATAAAACATGTTGGCTTCAGTGCACTTCGAAAGATCAACTGTCAATTTCTGATTGTGAATGAATGTCACATCATATTTCTCTTGCAAAGCCTCGTGTTTGCTTTGCAATTCACACCACTTATCATTCACAGAAACATGTTTGTCTTGCAAGTCAAACAAACTAGCTTGTAAAGCATCATGTTTGCCTTGCAACTCAGACATGTTTGCCTCTAAATCAGCACATTTAACACGCAAACTATCACAGTTATCACAACTAACAGAAGTGAGTTCATTGACACATACCTGACTCGATGAACTGTCGACATTAGCCATAAAGGCTGAATGGAGAGAAGACGAAAAATAAGCAGCTTGATCCACCAAAATAGATCTTCTTTGAATTTCTGCTACAGCTTCTCCCAATAGCTCATCAATATCTGCATTAACTGACGCACTAGATGTGTCATCTTCCTGATCATTCCCTGAACTCGAGGACTCTTCATCTGAACTCCCACTGTAACCGGAGCTGTCTTCATCTTCAGAAGATTCATCACTATTGGTGGAAGATTCTCCACCACTGGCGTGTTTAAGATCCTTGACAACTTCAGCAAAACAAGCTGTTCCATCTGGAGCATCATTTCCCAACTGGATTGACCAATCACAACCTTCATCTACTTGAACCACAAGTGCCTGGTTGGTATTAGATGGTCCTGCTTGACTCTGGTTGTTGACAGGCACCAATGTGCGCTCATTGTTCCTTACTTGGTTCTGATTTGCCCTGTTGCCTTGACCTCTGAAAGGATTTTGGTTTCCATGTTGAGATGGCCTCGTACATTCACGTTTGAAATGACCACGTTCACCACAATTGAAACACTTGACAGCCTGCTTATCAAACCCATACTTGGTGTCTTTCTTGCTTTCCAAGCTGGTTCTGCCAGTTCTTTCCATGAAATCCTTTGCTCGCCTAACAGCACTGGCAAAGGCCCACTTGATGTCCATCATCTCCATTTCCTCTTTATCGATCTGCTGATAGTCTTCTTGTGTCAGATTAATGTTACCAATCTGACCTTCCACTAATCCACAGTATGCGCTCACCAAAGTGTTTAGCAGCTCCATGTGTTCCTTTGCTACTTCCACACTGACTTTAGAAAAGCTTGAGGTGTCGAGCCGTACTGTATTTGGCTTTGATTGTTGACCAGCAGATGATGTGCTTCCATAACACGCTTGCTGTTGAGGAGGAAGTGGATTCCCATACATGTCTGTTGGTCCGGCAGATTGAGGAGGAAGTGGATTCCCATACATATCTGTTGGTCCGGTAGATCGAACAGGTAATGGATTTCCGAACATATCAGTTGCTCTGATAGGTCATTGGCTTTGCTGTTGTGGTGCTGGTTGAGGAACTGGTTCAAGTGGATTTCCATACATGTCTGTTGGAGGAGGCTTGACCGGAACTTGAATAGTATTGCCATACATGTCTGTGCTAGACACAAACGCTGTTTGAATTGGAGCGTGTGAAGAAGGTTTTGTAGAAGAGCTAGAAGTTCCATAGTACATATCAGGATTTTGTGGCACGTGAACTCTTTTTGCCTTGAGAGTTTCTTCCTGATTCTTGTTTTCCAGGAGTTGAACAAAATCATTGAAGCTTGTTGTAGCTAAAGTGCCATTGTACTTCATGATTTCCAAGAAAGTATTCCATTGAGGTGGCAACGCATCTGCAAACTTTTTCACAATCTCTGCTGGAGTTGTGACAACCTCAAAATTTGCCAATTCAGTCAGCAAATGATTAAATCGACTTGTCAAATCTCCTAAAGACTCATTCTCCATACAAGTAAAACCATCAAACTCTTTCTTTAGCAAGTCTTTTCTCAATTGACGTGTCGCTTCATTTCCTACGCCCCTTGTCTTCAATGCGTCCCACAACCTCTTCGTTGTCTTGTAACTGACAAATTGATGATAAATATCTTTACTTAACGCCTGAGTAAGAATGGCATATGCCTTCTTTTCCAAATCATAGACCTTTTTCTGATCTTCCGTAAGATCTGCAAACGTGGCAGCAGATGATGCGGCAACCTCTATTGTTTGATCGAAATCTGTGATGAACCGCAACCACAACTCTGTATTTTGGCCAAGGACGTATGTATGAAATCTGTCAATCCATCCTGGATATTCGTATAAGTGCATCAACTTTGGAGGCCGATTCAAACTTCCGGTTTCGCTCTCGCTTAAGAGAATGCTTTGAATACTTGGAGTTTGATTTGATACGAATGCCCATTGACCGGTAGAAATTGCATTAGCTTGAGAAGATACCGGTGCAGAAGATGATGGAGTACCAAAATACATATCTGTATTTACCGGAGTACCCCACCTTGGATTCATTTTTGATCAAGAAAAATAAAAACCTGAAAATCACAAACTTGTTAAACATAAACAGACTAAGGTCGAAGGATCAAGACTTGTTCGAAGGATCAACAGTGTTCGAAAGATCACTGTTGAATTTCGAACAATGATTTCGAAAGATTCTCCAAACGAAGGATCCTTATCTTTCGAAAAAGAACTGTAGACCGAAAGATGTAAGCTTCGAAAAGATTCCTTGGATCGAAGGATAAGTCACAGACTTCGAAGGATGTTCGAAGGATGATTATCTATCGAACCTCCTATGATCGAAAGATGATCTTTCGACTTCGAAGGATATCCTTCGATCTGCACTGACACAGTTGACAAAAGTGACAGGTTGGTGAAAAAGTTGATGGGTTGGTAGAAACTTTCGGCAGAAGGTATGTTCAGACCATACTTTCTGCCAAAACAGATTTTGAAACAATAAAATATACTAAAAATCCGAAGGATAAACCCAGAAACCGGTCACCGGAGTAAGCCGGAATTTGGCCGGAGAAGACCAAACTTCTTAAAAACAAGTTTTTAAGTTACCCAACCCGTCTTTTAACACACCCGGTTAGTTTAGAACACGTTTTAACGTCTGGAAAAGCGAGAAAAACAGTAAAAACGGGTGCTAAACCAAGTGAGTTTTTGTCCAAAACACTCCAAAGTCTTGTAAAAAACTCGGTTTTTTAACAAGGAAAAGAGCCACGGCTCTGATACCACTTGTAGGTCCCTCGGAGGTTGAGGTCAAACCTATTCCTTGTATATCTAACACACTAGCAAGTGTGGAATCCAAGCTAGCATGCAAACCGAGATAGAACACGACAATGATAAACACACAAGACTCAACGATTAACACCTCTTGTATTAATACGTATGAAAGATCGGTTACAGCACAAGGTTTACAAATGTATTCTGTAAACTCTCTCTAACTCTCGTGTGTGTGTGTTTCTGCTCTGAGTGTTCTCTGATGTCTATCTCCAATCTGAAGTGAACACAACACATGGGTATTTATACCCAACACAGCTCGTCTGGTCGAAGGATCAGACAGACTGATCGTAAGATCATCTGTCGATCTGAAACCTACCGAAGGATCACATATACCTCGAAGGATGATATCCTTCGAGGTTCATCCATCGAAGGTTCATCTTTCGAGCTCATCGAAGGATCTAAACAATCCTTCGATGACACGTCCTTCGACACAGACATGTTACAAACAAAGTGCTAACTGTTTGGTCAAGTCAAACCAGGAGGATGGTTGACTTGGTCAAACTTACATCGAACGCACATAATAACAAACCTAAGACGTAACTCAGACTATCACAAGACATCGTTTGGTATCATGACATAATACAGACAAAGTACAGACACAAGTGCACCAACAGTGTATTGTCACGTTTTAAGTTTGCTCATGGGTACATCCGTATGATATGATTATGAAATTACGTTACTTGCATCATAAAGTTCCATCCGGATATCAAATAAAATAAGCTTTTGTTTTCCTCTATCCGCACACTGGGCAAAACTTTCCAACTTTTGCTCAGACGTACGTTTTTGTGTTTTCTTCTTTACGTCAGGTTATCAAGACAATCTGGGACGGAATATGGAAGAGTGCTCGAGTGTTTGGAAAAGACGGTAGAAATAATTGTAATGGATTAGATATCCTTCATTAAGTTGAAAAGCCTTGTAATACATTTAAGTATAAATGGAATTATGTTTTTGATCTGACTCCGTAATAGTGACACGTCAGCCCATTCCGGGCTGGGGTGTTACACACAGCATTAGAGGTGACCATTTTAAATCAACTAATGTGAGAACGGATTAATAATGGTTGTATTTGATTGACAAAAGTTGCACATTTTGACCTATTATCCAACCCGTATGTCTTACCACCTCTACCTCGCATTATTTAGCAATAAAAAATCTCAAGCCCTTTTCATGTACAACCGCAATAAAAAATTTGGATATGATCGATCATCATTAGAGCATAGTTACACATCAAGTTCGTAAAAATCATTTGACTAGCTGATGATCGATCATCGTTTGAGTTTAAGCACGCGATAATAATTCTGGAAGTTAACAGTGGGGAATTTTATGCACCTGCAGTTCCATTTTATCAATACAGTAGTATAGCACATGTGTTACTACTAACCTTGGCATCTGCTTCCATTTAAGCAGGATAATCTCCTCTCTCTTGAGCACCATTCTGAGTCACAGGAGCATCCTGCATATTAGAAATAATAAACTGAATTATATCTTAGTTTAGTATAATGTTATGTAACTGAATATTTAATATTACTATTATGTGTGTATTTTCTGTAAATAATCGAAGAGGTGTGTGTCATATGTGGCACCGGTTCGAAAGGCAGTTATTGGCGCCAAAACATAACTGCCGGAAACAACCACCCTCTTCATATCTGTATATATACAATTTACCGGTAAGTTAACCGGTACCAAGATATTATTCCTAATATCCATTTCCATATTTTCACTGTTTTCTTTCGAAGTGTGTGTGTGTGTTCTTCATTGATTATTTGATTCACCATGAAATACAAACACGTTTATGATGAATCAAGTTCCGTCTATGAAGATGATATGCATGATAAACTTCCGCTGCCAACAAGTGGTATCAGAGCCACACCAGATTATAAGGGAAACAGAATCTACGAGTCTGCGTCGGTGCTTCCATGTAAGCATTGTTCTGATGAACAAAGAGAAAGATCAATGGCCAAAGTAATACAGAAGCGGTGCTATTACTGTAATCAACCAGGCAATCAAATAGCCTACTGCAAAGAGAAGGAGAACGATGAAGCATGTCTGTTAATCCGTCAAGCCATAGAAACTGGTACACAAATTCAAGAAGGAGACAACGTTAGAGACTCAGAATTCATCATCAGTGGCACCGACGGTGGTCTTTGGTCAGAAATATGGTATGTGAGTACAAAACTCAATCGTCACTTTTCCGGAAATTTAGATTCTTTCAAAAGAATTAAAAACAATTATGGTGTTGAGAAAAACACCGGGGAAAATCAATTTTTCTTTATACGGGGCATAGGGGCTGTGGATGTTATATCCGGGAGTGAAAAATTTCGAATCCAAAGTGTGTATTACACACCGGAATTGGATAGAAATATCCTCAGCCTTGATCAACTCATAAAACAGGGCATCACGGTAAAGTTTAACGGTGAAAGATGTAAACTGTTTCCTATGTTTAGTGCACCACTTCTGAATAAGAAAAACATATTAATGGGATTAACAAGGGAGGATGAAATTGGTGCAAAAGAAAAACAGTTTATAATCGAAAACCAATCGGATCATGAAACATTCAAGTCAAATTACTTGAATGATTATTTCGAAAAGTTAAACTTGTCTTCCAACGAACCTGATTGGAATGTGATGATTCTGCAATCCATGGAATTCAAAGAATTTCAGGATTGTAAGGCCTTATTAGACATGTTAGATGATGGTGAGTATGTGATGAAGTATAAGTATGAAATAGAAAGGAAATTCGAAGAAATGATTAACTGGTTTTTACACGATAAGATGGGGATTCACTCAAGACCAGTTCCTGTATACATGGGTAATAATAAAAGGGTAAATCTGTTAGAACTCTACATGATAGTCAAGAGAGAAGGAGGTCATAGAACAGTAACATCAAACAATCTGTGGGCAATGGTCTCAAAGGATATGGGGCATGATTATGAAGATGGAGAGTACATGAGGATAGTTTATGCCATGTACCTGGATGTTATTATTTGTTACTACAAGTTCAAATCGGTTCAAGACAACGTTAGAGAAGAACAAACTCAAGGAGCAGCAAGGACTGAAGATACGGCTGCAGATGGAGGAAGAAGAATAGCAAGTACTGGATGCATACCGGATGATGACCGAGTACATTACGCTCTTTTCGCTGGGAATGATTGGATAGGAATGAAGAAAACACAGAAGCGACGAAGGTTTGATTTCCGGCAAGCTGAAAGGGCTGTGAATGAAGCCAATCAAAGCGTCTTAATGAACTCTCGAAGATATAATCCAGTTTAAGGGGGAGTATTAGAAATAATAAACTGAATTATATCTTAGTTTAGTATAATGTTATGTAACTGAATATTTAATATTACTATTATGTGTGTATTTTCTGTAAATAATCGAAGAGGTGTGTGTCATATGTGGCACCGGTTCGAAAGGCAGTTATTGGCGCCAAAACATAACTGCCGGAAACAACCACCCTCTTCATATCTGTATATATACAATTTACCGGTAAGTTAACCGGTACCAAGATATTATTCCTAATATCCATTTCCATATTTTCACTATTTTCTTTCTAAGTGTGTGTGTGTGTTCTTCATTGATTATTTGATTCACCATGAAATCAAAACACGTTTATGATGAATCAAGTTCCGTCTATGAAGATGATATGCATGATAAACTTCCGCTGCCAACACTGCATATTTACTGTTGGATATTTATGTCCGGTTCGATAAGTCAACGCTGCCGACCGGGTCTTGACCCGTAAGAGTTACACCGTGGTCAACGAACTAAAATCCACTTAACTAATTTAACTGGTAATTACAAACGATACGCGGGTATTGAACTGAGAGACGGGTTCGTAAATCGGGTGGGACAAGAATACTCTTGCATCGCCACTTGGCGAGCACCTAGATTTCGGCCAATGACAATTCATGCAAAGTCTCTCTCCAACACTTGGCATGCATGCAATGATGTCCTTGTCTTATATATATTTGGGTGTTGGGTCTTGTATTTAGAGTTGCAAGAATTTAACAAAACTCACACAACACCCACAACCCCAACCGATCAAAACCGAAACCGGCCAAGCCCCGCCGCCCCGAGCCGCCTGCTGCCGCCGCCGCCAGACCGCCGGCCGTCTCCGCCGCTGCCCGACCCATTCCCGTGTTTCAATAGTTCGTATAACTAGCACTCGTTCGTTGAACCTCGGTGTCTCAACCGGTTATTTACTAACCGAAGGTATATCTAAACCCCCTTATGGTTGATGTTCTATCTCGTGTTTGCATGTTGGTGACCTTGTTCCATTACGGGTGCTCCTTGGTATAAAATATTCGTGTTATTTTGCTACATACGCTTCCGTTGCTTAAAATGTGTATATGGTTTTAACTAGTTAAAGTTTATTTTGAATAACACATACATACATGTACTTTTATTTGTCAAAAATGTTTTGACTAAATCCTTGTAACAAAATAAACACATAAATAATATGAACCGGGTTCATAAAATAAAAGTAAAATTATACCTCGGACATCCATCAGTGATATCAGAGCCAATGCTCACCACATGCAAATCCAAACCGGTCTTTTTACCGGAATAATAAATCACAAACTTTAAAAGTCTAAAGTTTTTGATTTATTTTATCTTTGGGTTTTATATATATTTTGGTCATATTTTATTTGTTGATATTTTGTTGACCAAAATTGCCCAAACATACTTTGGGTTATGTTGAATATGTAAATCGGGCCCGACCTTGTGGTTGTGTTTATATTTGGTTTTGTTCATGGTTTTGGCCCGTTTTGCGGCTCAAGGTTGTAATAGATTAGTTTATGGTTTTGGCCCGCTTTGTGGTTCAAAGTTGTAATAGATAAGGTTCTTTGTCTTTGTTATATTTATTTGTTAAATATTGTTGATGCGAAGATCCGAAGCAAAACTGAATGCAAAGAGGAGTCTTGGAGTTAGTGGGAGTCGCTCAAGACAACAAGATGCACTCAGGTCCATCCTTGTGGTTGTTTTGTGTATTTGTGACCGTGACCCCTTTGATCTTGCTACTTGGCTCTAGCAAGATCATAATCATGCCCATATGATTTACATATTCATTTTTGCTATTATGGTTGCCTTTTAATAAATGTTATCACACTTCAACCTAATACCAAAACGCATTCTTAAAAGTTTAAAAAAAAACGAAATCGAGAAAAAGCAAGTTCTAGGAACTTGTATATTTTTATAACCACTAGAGTTTTATAACATGTTTTTTCTCACATTTTTAAAACTCATAAACTTAATAGTATTCACTATTAACTTTAATTGGTTATTCCAAGTCGCGAGAAACTTAGTTTTGTACGTTATCTAAAACTAATTGTCCCGAGAGGTGAAAGGGTCCTTTTGGTTATGTCGCAAATTTAATATTTAAATTAAAACCGACTATAACAACTCTATTTGGTAAAAAAATAAAATCAATGGTCTATGCCATCCTACTACTAGTAACACTTGGGGCATAATGCGAACCATCAGTGTTGGAGCCACAGCACGACACTTGGTGTCTAGTTTATCCTTCCAAGGTGCAAGGGTTCCGTCGACACATCCGGCCCTTCCACATGTGAACGTTTTAGGACGAATATTACTTTTCTTCTCGTGTTGCGTGCCCCAGCCGTCTCGAGAACAAAAGTGGCATAGATGAGGCCAAACGTATCAATGCAAGGACAAAGGTTGTCCTCGCAGCCTCATAAACCCCGGGAGTTGTGCTTCTCTCACAATTGACAATCGTTGTCAGTCCGCTTAAACCTCTGGCTAATGTTGCATGCCCCAGCTGCCTTTAGAAAGAGCTTCTAACCGGATTCTCGTTCCTTATCGTCTCACCTCACTAAATAAGGAAATACATTAAAAATACTAATTAAATAATTTTTTGCTTAACAGATGTCATCTGAAAACAACTCCTCTTTTGCTCTCAAGTCCATACTTGAGAAAGACAAACTAAATAACACCAATTTTCTTGAGTGGCACCGCAACTTGAGAATTGTTCTCAAGATGGCAAAAAGGCTTTATGTTTTGGAAACCCCGATCCCAACCTCACCCGAAAACAACACTGTGGTTGCGAAGAAGGCTTTCGACAAACATAAAGAGGATGCCATGGAAGTTGCTTGCCTCATGCAACCTATTTCCCTAAATGACCCGCATCATTTTAACTATTTTTTATCGAGCCTACTCGTTTAACCAGTTCCATTTCAGCTAAGTTTTTAAAATTTATCCATTTGACCCGTTAAGAGATAAAACATAAAATGCATCAACTTGGTCAAGCTAAAAGTACCCATTTCCCTGTATCATTTGACTCGCATCATTTTAACTATTTTTTATAGAGCCTACTCGTTTAACCAAACCAGTTCCATTTCAACTATTTTTTTTTAAATTTATCCTTATGACCCGTTAAGAGATAAAACATAAAATGCATCAACTTGGTCAAGCTAAAAGTACCTATTTCCCTGTATAATTTGGTTATGGTATTAAAGCTTAATTATGCTTAAAAACAATGATATTTGTGACAAGACATACGAAGCTCTTAAAAAACAAACCTGGATAATGTGAAGCAGAGGGTCCAGGATAGCCTGCTGGAGGATAGCCAGTAGGCGGATAATTAACCAGCATGTGGATAATCACCATATGTAGCTAGTGATAGTAAGAAAGCTTATACACAAATCATTTCCACATCTTGTGCCTTCCAAACATCCCATGCTTCCATCTGTTCCCAAACTTTCCCTGCTCGAACTTACCGAGTTTAAACTTACCATGGTGACCAAAACCGTGCGAATAAGCTGCGTACCGGCTGCGAACATTCTGCGAAGAAGTTGTGTACCGGCCTGTGTAACCGGCTGCAAGACTTTCAAAAGGAGTAATTGTATGATGGTCGAAATGGGTCGAGTTGACCCAGAATACTGTTCACCGTAATAATAACCTTCTATAAACAAATTTATTACGAGGTAATGTGTATTAAAAAAAACTTTCACAACTGCTGATTTGTCTGACCCGTTTCATTTTAAGCTAATTTTTTAGAATCTACTTGCTTGACCCATTTCATTTTCAGCTAATATATAATATATTACCCATTTGTTGACCCATTTGACCCAGAATAGAATACTGCTCATCGTAAATAGATGTTATTACAAAACTATACCATAGGAATAATAATAACCTTCTATAAACAAATTTACGAGGTAATGTGTGTTAAAAAACTTTCACGACTTTCGATTTGTTTGACCAGCATCATTTTAACTATTTTTATAGAGCCTACTCGTTTAACCAGTTCCATTTCAGCTATTTTTTTTAAAATTTATCCATTTGACCCGTTAAGAGATAAAACATAAAACGCATCAACTTGGTCAAGCTAAAAGTACCTATTTCCCTTTATCATTTGACCCGCATCATTTTAACTATTTTTTATAGAGCCTACTCGTTTAATCAGTTCCATTTCAGCTAATTTTTTTTAGAATTTATCCATTTGACCCGTTAAGAGATAAAACATAAAACGTTTGGGAACAGATGGAAGCATGGGATGTTTGGAAGGCACAAGGGGGGCATGTTTGGAAAGCACAAGATGTGGAAATGATTTTTGTATAAGATTTCTTACTATCACTAGCTATATATAGAACCATGTTTTTTGATTCATTTGTGTGTACTATAGGTGTGGGTTATTAGTGTGTTGTGAAATTGAAACCTCTTTAATGGTTTTACTGATTTGGTAATGTAGTACTGAAATTCTCTTATAAACTTAGCATTATTCTTAATCAATAAACCAAAAGCACTAAACAAACACACTTAATTTCACTAACACTTCATGTAAACACTCTACAAATATGGCAACAGAATACAATTAACTAATTAAGTATCAAATTATACCTCGGAGCCACTAATCTGATGCTGAACAACCGAAATAGACCGCCTATTCCTCAATCACTATCCGAAACAACCCTTGCTGCACTACCAACATCATCACCGTAATTTCTCTTAGACACAGACCTCCCACGCCTCTTAGAACAAATTCACACTATCACCACCACCAGAAACAACAACAACCGACTTACCACCATTCAGACACCTCGAAATGGACCTCGGATAAATGGTTTAATATGTTATATTGATTTAAGCTTCCTTTTCTCCGATTGGCATATGTTCATTTAGACCTTGTTATATCGTATCGAATAAATGGCTTATTATATTGAATTTTGGGTGAAACTGGGATTTGGGGATTAGGGTTTTTGGTGAAAGAGAGACTGGGTAGCTTTGTTGAAACAGAGAACATGGTTGGGGACAGAGAAATGTAGGGGATAAGGAAGTAATTAAAGTGTGATTATAGAATAAGTATAGCCACATTTTTTTACGGTCACAGTTGATAATTTTTAGCCACATAAAAAAACTTATAAGTGACTAAATAAACAATACTCTTTAAGTGGTTTATATAAATCATCATTAAGCCACATCATTAAAAACCTATTATGACGGTTAGTAATATTTGACCACACTTTTCTATCGTGGCTAGTGATTGTCATATTTTTTTATAAAAAGTGTGACTAAAGGTTTTTAAAAAATGTGTTTCCGTCACATTAATTAAAAAAATCAAACAAATATTGTGCCAATAGGTTATATTTTGGCCACATTTTTTAAGCTGTGGCTAGACATGCTAGTAAATGTCACACTTTTTCTTAAAAATGTGGCTAAAGGTTTCGAACCGGTATACAATGGTCATATTAATAATAAATTATGTGGCTAGAAGTATTTTAAAATATTATAAAAGACCTTTAGCCACACATTTTCTCATATGTGTGGCAGGGCGGTTTTGGGAAAAATGTGGCTAAAGCCCAGTTTTGGCGTAGTGTCTCCAGATCTTCAGAAGAATATGGAAGACATGAATGCCTTCGACATGATTGAACAACTCAAGGGCATGTTTCAGAAACAAGCCCGTCAAGAACGCTATGACACCATGAAACAGCTCATAAGCTGTAGAATGCAAGATGGTTCCTCAGTTAGTGCTCATGTCCTCAAGATGAAAGGCTACATCGACCAATTAAACAAACTTGGTTATCCTCTCCAAGATGAGATGGTTGTTGACTTCATTCTCAACTCTCTTTCCAGTCACTATGATCAATTTGTTATGAACTTTAACTTGAATGACTGGGTAAAGACAGTGCCAGAGCTACATGGGATGCTCAAAACGGCAGAGATAAACATTTCCAACAAAGTAAGCCAAATGTTAATGGTTCGATCTGGTGGTGTTAAAAAGCCCAAAACAAAGAAGAAGAGTTATAACAGCAAAGGCAAAGGAAAGGCTCCTGTTGTTGCCAAACCTACCACCAACAAGAGCAAGCAAGCTGTGAAAGCCCCTCCTCCAGAAGAGCGAAAATGCTATGAGTGTAACAAGATGGGGCACTGGAAACGTAACTGCCCCGAGTATCTTGCCAAGCTCCAAGTGAAGAAGGCTAATGGAGAAGGCACTTCTTCACGTATTCTAATATATGTTATCGAACTTTTCACTGTTTCAAGCAACACATGGGTATTTGATACCGGGTGTGGTTATCACATCATTAATGTCTTGCAGGAGCCTGAGAAGTGGAAGAAACTGAAGCCGGGAGACATGGAGCTCATTGTTGGCGATGGGAAAAGAGTCCCAGTTCTGGCAACTGGCACATTTAATCTTACATGTCCTTCTGGTCTTGTTGTTGTTTTGAACAATTGTCTTTATGCACCTGGTTTAACCAGGAACATCATTTCAGTTTCGTTGCTTTATGAACAAGGATTTAGATATGTTTTTAATGGTATTGCTATTTCTGCTTATCTAAATGGTATTTACTATTTTGAGGCTAAACCTCGAAACGGTATCTATGAAATTAATGTTCAGCCTAACAGTAACATATGTCACCTTTCTAAATGTCAGAAAAGTGGTGCTAGTGATTCATTCCTATGGCATTGTAGACTTGGCCATATAAGCAAGGCACGCGTAAAATGGCTCCAATCTGAGGGTATTCTTGAATCCACCGGAACGGACTCATTTGATGATTGCGAGTCTTGCTTAGCTGGCAAACTCACTAAGGATCCCTTCACCCATGTTGGTGAACGAGCTAGTGATCTACTAGGACTCATACACTCAGATGTATGTGGTCCTTTTAGAACCATGACTAGGAATCACGAGAGATACTTCATTACGTTCGTCGACGACTATAGTCGATATGCTTATGTCTATCTCATGAAGCATAAGCATGAAACCTTTGAAAAGTTCAAAGAGTTTCAGAACGAAGTTGAAAACCAACTTAATCAGAAAGATTAAAATGCTTCGCTCAGATCGAGGCGGTGAATACCTCAGCTTGGAATTTCTCGATCATCTGAAGGAACGTGGAATAGTTTCACAACCCACTCCACCAAGCACACCCCAACTTAATGGTGTGTGTGAAAGGAGAAATCGAACCCTACTAAATATGATTCGATCGATGATGTGTACACTACGTCAAATATAGGTTATAGCCACACCAAAAAAGTGTGGCTGTATGCCTTTCGCCACACCAATTTTTTTCAGGTCAAGTGTGACCAAAGGTCCAGTCATCATAGGTATCATACGGTCACATGCACTGTCTAGTGGCTAAAGGTATTAAAAATGTGGCTAAAGGGTATCAACATTTTTGTTAGAATCAAGCATGCCCTCCACTAAGTGTGGCTAAATGATAGCAACAGCCACTTGAATTAAGTTTATGTGTGACAGTTTCTGTGATATAGTCACATGAATTTACCAAAGAAACTTGTTTTAGCCACATCGGTTAAATAAAAGTGTGGCTAAAAACTATTGTCCAATGGTTATGTATAGCCTTTGGTCACACTTATTTTTTTAATTACGGCTATTGTTTAACCTTTGGCAACACATATTTTTTTTTCTTCCATGACATATGCTATCCTTTCGTCACACAAAAGAAAACAAAGTGACGATTGTGTGGCTAATGGTTATATATAGCCACATGAAATTTTGTAACTTTAAGTGTGGCTATATTCTAACCTTTGGTCACACATATTTTTTTCTTCCATGACATTTGCTATCATTTCGTCACACAAACTAAAACAATGTAACGATTGTGTGGCTAATGGTTATATAGCCACTTGAAATTTTGTAACTTTAAGTGTGGCAATACTTTAACCTTTGGTCACACGTATTTTTTCCTTCCATTACATATGCTATCATTTTGTCACACAAAATATAACAAACTGAGGAATATGTGGCTAATGATTATGTATAGCCACATGAACTTGTAATTTTAAGCGTGACTTTTATAGCCACCTGAAATTTTGTAATTTTAAGTGTGGCTATTATCTAACTTTCAGCCACACTTATTTGTTTCCCATGACATCTGGTATCATTCCGTCACACAAAGAAAAATCAAAGTGGAGATGATGTGACTAATGGTTATATAAAGCCACATGAAATTTTAGAATTTTAAGTGTGACTATTTCTTATCTTTGGTCACAGCTATTTTCATGTAATATCCATTTTATTTTCATTTTTTTTGTTAAATAAAAAGAACATTATACATGAAAAACTTAAAACCCAAATGATATTAACAATAACATACCAAAATTCATACATATATTCTCTCAATTAGAGTATTAAAGCTACATAAATTTTGTTTCGTGCAAATGACACATTTGGCATCTACTCCCATCTTGGTCAACCACTTCCCTACTTGCAGGTGGTGCTCTTAGGGCTGAATCCCCTCTAGGAACTGCATTTAACATGAAATGAAAATATAATTAATTTATAAATATGTCTAAACTCAATGGCATTCAATTCAAGATATGCAGACTTATGTGTGAAAAAAAATATATGATCTTTAATGATCACCATAGCCATGCTACTACTAAATGATATGCTTAGGCATTGAAGCACACAAATATTTTAAGGGAAATACAAGTACACAAGAAGAAAAACAATATTCAGCAAAAAAGTCAACTTGTCATGTATAAAAAGGAAAATAAATACACAAATAAAAAGTTCATATAGCGCCGACCAAAAAGGTCAACTTGTCATGTATAAAAATGTACAAAAAAGTCAACTTGTCTACGTAGAACAAATTTACCTCACTCCTTTTGGGGTTTTGCTCTTATGACTGCTGCTCGACTCGTAAATCTAGCGCCGACCAAAAAGGTAAACAAAACTCCATATGAGATATGGCATGGGCATAAGCCGAATTTGAGTTACCTAAGAGTATGGGGGTGTGATGCTTACATCACAAGTGACTCTGATGACAAGCTCAACCCTCGAGACGAAAAGGTTGTTTTCGTCGAATACTATAACCAATGCGGTTATTACTTCTACCATCTTGATGCAAATACGATTTCCATTAAAAGGAAGGCTAAAAGGTTCCTTGAAGATGAACTTCTTAGTCGAGGAACTGGAAGTAACTTAGTAGATCTTGAACAAGTTCAAGGACTACAAACAACCGTTGACGAGGTCGGAACGACTGAACCACAACAAATAGTTGATACCGAATCAGACCCGAACACAAGCCTTCGCAGGAGCATCAGGACTCGTAAAGAACCCGATAGAAACCTTTGGCATGTTGAGGGTTCTGAAGTCCTGACAGTAGCCGAGTCTGATGACGAGCCTACTAGTTACAAATCTGCTATTTCTAATCCAGATTCTGCAAAATGGCTAGAGGCCATGGAAGCCGAGATGCAATCCATGCGTGACAATCAAGTCTGGGACTTGGTTGAGCTACCCCCCGAATCTCGGGCAGTAGGGAGCAAATGGGTTTTCAAGAGAAAAACCGACATGCATGAAAATATACAAACCTATAAAGCACGACTGGTAGCGAAAGGTTTCACTCAAACTCAAGGTATTGACTATGATGAAACCTTCTCGCCCGTTGCTATGATCAAATCAATCAGGATATTACTTGCCATAGCTGCGTACTATGATTACGAAATTTGGCAAATGGATGTTAAAACCGCCTTTCTTAATGGACATCTTTCCGAAGATGTTTACATGGTTCAACCTGATGGTTTTATCGATCCAAAATATCCTAATAGGGTATGTAAGCTAAACAGGTCCATTTATGGACTCAAGCAAGAATCTCGGAGCTGGAATCTTCGTTTTGACTAGAAAGTCAAAGAGTTAGGTTTTGTCAAGAACGAAGATGAACCTTGTGTTTACAGAAAGGCTAGTGGGAGTGCTATATCATTTCTCATCTTGTATGTAGATGATATATTGATCATTGGAAACAACATCCCCATGCTTAAAGAAATTAAACATTGGTTGGGATCTTGCTTCGCAATGAAGGATCTTGGAGAAGCCGCTTACATTCTTGGAATCAAGATCTATAGGAGTAGATCTAAGCGCCTTCTTGGGCTAACTCAGAGTACATACATAGATCAAGTAATGAGACGCTTCAAGATGGAAAACTCCAAGAAAGGAGGTGTTCCAATGACTAAAGGAACCGTCTTGGACAAATCGCAAGCTCCCTCTGAGGACTGTGAGATAAAGCAAATGGAAGCAGTTCCATATGCTTCAGCGATTGGTTCTATCATGTATGCTATGGTATGTACTCGACCAGACGTCTCGTATGCTTTGAGCATGACCAACCATTACCAGCAGAGCCCTGGGATTGCCCACTGGACTGCAGTTAAGAACATCCTTAAGTACTTGAGAAGGACAAAGGATATGTTTCTGATATTTGGAGGAGTCAATGAGGAGCTCACTGTAAAATGTTACACTGATGCTAGTTTTCAAACTAATCGAGATACCTCTCGCTCACAAACGAGTTTCGTGTTCACTCTCAACGGAGGAGCTGTCTCATGGAAAAGCTCCAAGCAGAGTGTTGTAGCTGATTCCACCACGGAATCTGAGTACATTGCCGCATCGGATGCCGCAAAGGAAGCTGCTTGGATGAAGAAGTTCATAACTGATCTCGATGTGGTTCCAAGTATCATGAAACCCATCCACATATTTTGTGATAACACAGGTGCTATTGCTCAAGCCAAGGAGCCTAGATCACATCACAAAGCCAAGCACATTTTGAGAAAGTTTCACTACATACGTGAGATTGTGGAACGTGGAGACATCGTTATAAGCAAAATTGACACAGATCAAAACTTAGCTGACCCATTTACTAAGCCAATGACTCAAGAGAAACATGACCGTCACATGGATGCTATTGGGCTTAGATTAGCTAGTGAAATGTTTTGATTTAGTATTTGGATGTACGAACATCAAACAGTTGTATTCCTGTATTCATTTTGATTTACTAGTTAAATGCAATTCTTGAATCCTACAACTGTGTTCGATTTTTGATATGTTTAATCCATGAATCTTGTATTCTAAATTATCCGTAGTCGGTCAGACTCGTGGGAACGACTCTGAATTAAGACTATTCTGATTTTGGACTCAAGGAATTGACTTCCAAATTCACAGGCTTCATTATGAATGGCGTTGGATGTAACTCGCATCAAATCATCTTCATGGATCTTAGCCATAAGATGTTTTGATTTAGGCATACTCATTTAGTATCCTCTGACCTGAGATACATATTAGAACTTTCGTTTACTAAAGACTATTCTTTGATCAGTGTCAACCGCTGTCGCATAACTGCCAGTCATAAAGGCATTGGTTGGGAATGGTTCTGAAGTTCAGTGGGAGTTGTATGTAGTCAAGATGGGATTCTGTACTCTTACATTATATGTAACAGTTAGACATCTGGGCGTCCTCGTTGATTCAAACTGGTGAAGTGTAAGGCCTTACCCAAACTTACTGTGTGTTTGATTGGACCACTTTGATTCTTGAACGAGAATGATAATGATTGAACGCCATATGAGATTGAATCTGATCCATGTCTCATTGTTCAATTGATGTCTTTTACAGAAGGGATATATGACAACGATTGCCATAAGTCTATTGTCTTCAAGTAGCAAGCCGTTGCTAAAGGGAAGATACCTTGGTTAGTGACTTTAAAGTGTCATGACCTGTTAGGGGCAGCTATGTGTAGCTAGAGCACCGCTGGCTGTCTGCGTTGAGATCTTATCAGAGACCGTCCAAGTGGGAGCTGTTGAATATTTATGTCCGATTCGATAAGTCAACGCTGCCGACCGGGTCTTGACCCGTAAGAGTTACACCGTGGTCAACGAACTAAAATCCACTTAACTAATTTAACTGGTAATTACGAACGATACGCGGGTATTGAACTGAGAGACGGGTTCATAAATCGGGTGGGACAAGAATACTCTTGCATCGCCACTTGGCGAGCACCTAGATTTCGGCCAATGACAATTCATGCAAAGTCTCTTTCCAACACTTGGCATGCACCTAGATTTCGGCCAATGACAATTCATGCAAAGTCTCTCTCCAACACTTGGCATGCATGCAATGATGTCTTAGTCTTATATATTTGGGTGTTGGGTCTTGTATTTAGAGTTGCAAGAATTTAACAAAACTCACACAACACCCACAACCCCAACCGATCAAAACCGAAACCGGCCAAGCCCCGCCGCCCTGAGCCGCCTGCTGCCGCCGCCGCCAGACCGCCGACCGTCTCCGCCGCTGCCCGACCCATTCCCGTGTTTTAATAGTTCGTATAACTAGCACTCGTTCGTTGAACCTCGGTGTCTCAACCGGTTATTTACTAACCGAAGGTATATCTAAACCCCCTTATGGTTGATGTTCTATCTCATGTTTGCATGTTGGTGACCTTGTTCCATTACGGGTGCTCCTTGGTATAAAATATTCGTGTTATTTTGCTACATACGCTTCCGTTGCTTAAAATGTGTATATGGTTTTAACTAGTTAAAGTTTATTTTGAATAACACATACATACATGTACTTTTATTTGTCAAAAATGTTTTGACTAAATCCTTGTAACAAAATAAACACATAAATAATATGAACCGGGTTCATAAAATAAAAGTAAAATTATACCTCGGACATCCATCATTTACATCAGTTCCTTTGGTAGAAGCCAGTTTAGCTCGAGCCTTATAGATATCCATCTTTGACGGTTCAATGTCAGCTGCAACAAGAAACGTCTTACTGCGGTCTATTCACTAATAGCATCTACAAATGGAGGGTCTCAAAATCGCCTCCACGTGGATAGTTTACCAGATTGCCCCTCTCACAGCCTCAGACCATGCGGTATGGTTTGGTTAGTCCCCAAAGAGACTACCCGCCACGTAGGCGCCACCTCACCATGGGTGGAGGACCATCCCCTTGGGGACTAACCAAGGGTGTGGAAGACTACCCAACCCATAATAAAAACCAATATAATATTAATATATTAATAAAGGGGAGAGAGAGAAGTCAGAGGGGGCCCACAGCTTTGCCTCGTCGCCTCCGTCTTGCAGCTGCCAGGAGTGACGCGTCGCCAGCCAGGGAGGCGGTGTGGGACACCGAGGACGAGCTGGGACGGGGGGAGCCTGTTGGATCAGACCTAGCTAACACAAACATTCACAACTCTCTTACAATAAAAAGAATACACAAATATTGCTGATTTTATAAAGCAAATGTATACTACTGAAAAGCAAAACAAAAAGCTGCTGGTTGCTTTTATTGAATAAGTCAATAGAGCCTTATATAGGCTTACATACAACGTACACTAAGACTCTTTCCAAACAGAAAAACAACTACTGCAACATGCTACCACCTATTCAATAGGAAACTTCCTAAAGAATCGTGAGACTCCAACTACAACCCAAACGTTCACTTTGACCAACTTATTCAAACTTATTTTAATACTTAATTAAGAAATAAACCACTAAATAACCAGCTGACCCAATTGACCCGTAACCCACGACCCGTCATGTCAAGATTATCCAACAGAGCCGACCCCCATACCGCATGGTCTCATAAACGCCCCCTTCCCTCACCTTCCTCTCTCACATGCTCCATTTTTAGGTGTTCCGCTCAAAAACAGGCATTGGGATACTATAAAGGCCAACAAAGCAAAAAATTTATCTAAACAGTTTAATATACATACAGTATGTTGGAAATTTGGTGAAAATAACATTTTTCACAAATATAGGAAAATGATTTTTTCCTAATTTGGACTAGAAATAAATATAAGAAACAGAGGTTTCTTTATATATTTATTTGTGGTTTTGTGTTCTATGTTGGAAGACCTTCGCAACGAACTAAACCACGTCCAAAACGGAGCTAAGATGAATGAGATATCGATGCTCAAATTTTGGTGTTTGAAACATTGAATGCTGAAACAAAAGGGAAAGTGGCACCTTGTCCCATATAGGAGGAGAGATGAAACTTAAATGAGTATTTAAGTGGGAACTCTCCATCCTTAATGTTTCTTGGAAGCACACACTAAGTGTACTCACGTAACTCGCACACGTGCGCGTGACGTGGGCGATGAGGCGCAATGTGGCTCTTTGACGGCGCACGCTCGCATCGCCGCGAGCCGCTTGAGAGCCGCCTTTGTATTTTTGACCACGTGCGCGTGGTGGAGCACATGGGCTGCAAGGACCAGGTGGTTGGTGACGTGGCAGCTAGGCGCGGTTGCGCGCATAGAGCATGGGCACTGATGTGACGTGCGTGGCGCACCAAAGTGGGCCAATACGGCGCGACTGTGTGGCCTGCTCGTATAGGCTCACAGGTGACATGGCGCACGCGCGCATGAGCGTGCAGACCTGCGCGCGCATCAACTTGAAGGGCGCGCGCACCAGTGTGTCTTGCGCGTGCGCGCACAGAAGCTTCCAACATTTAATGACAGTGCAGTTCCAGTTCAACATTTGAAACTGACGAGTCAACGGTTTTGACTGGGAATTAAAGGACGAATTAAATTGCATTGAAGACGTTTAATGCAATTTAATCCTCTCCTTTAATTCGTTTTTGTCTGTTTCGTTTCAGAGGCTATATAAATACAGCCTCATAGTCATTGCAGAAGGACACCAGCAACAACAGCTTTATGCAAACAATCTTCTTCACAGTTTTGATCTTCTTCTTGCTCTCTTCAAGGTAGCCTTCGGGTTTTTTGTGCCAACTCCGGCAGTATGCTGCTTCGGCTATTGTACCCTGGGAAACAAAACGATACTCGGAATTTGTTTTAAGGGAAGCGTGTTGAACACGTGTCTTAGTCAATCTGCTTCTTCTCCATTTCTTGTATTTTGCTTATTTCAGTTGTTTTTGTACAAGTTATTTCCAGCTTTCTTATTTCTGTATTGTAATTATTAATAAAAACTGTTTTTATTTTATTTAGTTACGCGAATGGTTCCTACATAGCATACCACTGTGAATGCTCTAACAACTAACTATTTTGTCTTATTATCTTTTTTCTTCTAAACTTGATTTCTAGTAAATTTTCTAACACTATTTTAGAAGTTTAAATATCTAGTTATTATTTTCGAGCTTGGATTAATCGAAAATCATACATTTCAACATTATCCATGCCTTTTGCTAACACATCCTTGATGCCGGCCCAGAAACAACAGAGAAACAGCCACAAAACAGCATTTGACTCATTTGAAATAAAAGCACAACACAAAGTTTATCTGAACCGTTTGAGTTACACAATCCAAAGTTATTCGAACAATGATTATTATGCCAACTAGTTCTTGCATATGTGATTCGAACTGTCTGTTTTTTTTTCCAGCAATACAGTCTTTTAAGTTATTTGTTTATGTCATTTTGTGTTATCTTAATTATGAAATAGCATACCTCAATGAGGGTATCTCGTTTCAGGAGTTCTTCTTCAAGCTTCTTGGTAACAGCTGCAACCAATATGCCTTCCGTTGAGTCTTTTGTTTTTGTACTTGTTCCCATTGGACTAAAGGGCTTCACTGAGTTGTGCCTCCATTGCTTTTAATTTTGCCTGCAACATAAGAATGCAAAAACAATGCTCAAATACCATAAGTTGATAACAGAACTATATGAATTTTTACAACTGTAGTATTATCACTTATTAGACTACTTTATAATATTCAAGACTGGTTAATCATGCATCATGTGGTATGCGCATATAATGTATATATGTGTGAGCATATATAATGTATATATGTGTGGGCGCTCAGGGGTAAAAGTGAAAGTGCACTAATTTTAATGTTGTTTTACTAATTTCGTGAAAATAATGTTAAAAGAGGGGGATGGTTAATCATGCATCATGTGGTGGCGTTGATAGCCGAAAGACAAAGACGTACATGCACTAATCGGCCTTTGTCTTAATTGATGAGTGTTATGTGCCTTGTGTCCAAGGCTTGATGCAAAACTACTATCGAGCCGCGGGTCTCACCGGAAGCAATATCTCTATTCCCATGGGGTAGAGGTAAGATTGTCTACATCTTACCCTCCTCAGACCCTACCTTAGTTTTGCTATTGGTGAGATTTACTGAGTATGATGATGATGATTTCATATTCAAGACTGGCTCCTTTCTATTTTTCTTTCTTTCTTTCTTTCTTTTTTTTTTTTTTGCTAATACTCGACCTACAAGTTATTTTATAACATGACCTTGTTTACACATAAAAGAAATGCTGTAGGAGAATGTCGCTTGTAACATCACTTTACAATATTTTAACTTGATGTTGCAAAGTAGTGAGTTTCAAATGTTGTGAAATATATACCCAGTATAAAGTTTGTTTACCTCTTAATGAGACTCTTAATGGTTCAGACCTCTTACTAGTTCAGCCCTTAATGGTTCAGACCTATACCTGGGCCTTCCATCCAGTCCCCCACCCACACAACTTCGTACTTCTTCCCGCTTCTTCTCCCCTCCAAAAGCAAAATCAGATGTCTAAGGGTTGCTACATCAAGCCCCTATACCTGGGCCTTGACCCGGTTCATTATTTATGTTTTAATAATAAGAAAAGGGTTTGTTTCCTATGCATAGAAGATTAAGAAAATCAATAGGGGTCAATCTTTGCTTTTGTCAATAGCTATTTTCGTTCAATAAAAAGATGTCAGAATTTATAAGAAATCATAAATAAACACAAAATTTGTACAAAACAGAAAAATGATGAAATTATAGCAATGTGAAACATTTATATATCAAACACATTACCATTTCTTTCATAAAATATAGCTCTCCTTTCAGAGTGCTCAATGATGACCCATGGGATACCCAAATTATCAAGCAATATACAAAAGAATATAGTTCCAAATAAAACTTATAAATGCATAGTAACAGATGCAGTTCTGTTGATACATATCGTGTGGATACGGCTCGGCTCGGTTAGTCTCGGATACGAAGTGAAGGCCGTAGTCAAGACATCCTCCTGTCTTGACTCGGTATGCGATTGACTTCGTAACGTTCGATGTAAATGCAACTGCGTGTGTGCAGTTTGCATGTTAGATTATAGTTTGTGTTGATTATGTTTGTCTGTTTGTTTGTTTGTTTGACCCATCTTTGATGAAGCCCATGACAAGGCCCAACACATGGGACGGAATCACATGTGATGAAAACACCTTGTGGACGAAAACACATGTGTTGAAATCCCTGATTGGGTGAAATCCCTTTTAGGTGAAAACACTTATGGATGAAAACCAAATAGGACGAAATCACCTGATTTCGTCCATATCTTGGATTTCGTCCTATGTGTTTTCATGGGCTTCTGATTTCGTCAACATGTGTGGTATAAATACACAGACATAGAACAGAAACAACTGAACGAAGTCTGAATAGATTTATTTGAGCGAACACACTGTAAACACACACACTGAGAGTTTATGAGAACATCTTGTAAACATTGATTTGTAACCGTTTTCTAGATTAATACAATGGAGTGTTAATCGTTGAATCGTTGTGTCTTACGTGTTCGTCACTTGGTTTAACCTGCCCGTTTGGATTCCGCACTCTCGGGTTTGTCGGAAAACAGGGAATAGAGGTTACTCGATCCTCCGGGTGGACCTACAATTGGTATCAGAGCATTGGCTCGATTCCTTGTTAAAACCAAGTAGATTTTCATGTGTTTCCAGATTTGTTCTTGATTTTTGAAACAAAAAAGTTTATGTTTTCAAAAAATCAGGTTTAAATCTTTGAAAATCTTGTGTTTTTGCTGATTGTGTTTATAAAAATCTTGTTATGTTTCATTTATACATGGTAAGAAAGGATTTTTATTGATCATTTGCGCAAAAATTGTGATCGGAATTCTTTCCGGTGGCAGGTAAACTCAGAAAACTTCATCCAGTTCATAAGAATATTCAAAGTGTTCTTCATAAACTTCTGTATTTGATCTTTGATATTATTATTGTTGAAGTGTTGTTGATTAAAATAGTGTTGTTTGAATATTGTGACATAATTCATGATGGTGTGTTGAAAAATTGGTCTGAAGGTAAAGTTTGGTTTGACAATTGTGTCTTGTGTCAGATAAAAGATAAGATCTAGTTTGAAAAATATCTTATTTGTCTTCACTTGTCTGTACCACGAAATCACCAGGTTTTGTTACACCACTCCACGAAATCACCTCTTTGTTTTCATCATATATTCAGTCAACAAAAATACCTGGTCAACAATATCAAGCTACACATCATTCTGGGCGAAATCAAGCTGCAACGAAAACAACCTGTCAACTTGGGCCGAAATCAGTCCTTATCAGCCGAAATCACTTCAGTTGATCTGGGCCGAAATCACTTCTGTTCTGGGCCGAAATCACTTCAGTTGATCTGGGCCGAAATCAAATCAGTTCTGGGCCCAATCAGTCCTTGGCCGAAATCCCTTATTGCCGAAAACACCCTTATTGCCGAAATCACTTGTATTTGTTTTGTATTGGATGAAAACACTTGTTCTTGAACGAAATCACATCTGATTTCATCAAACATAACATCAACGAAATCACAATTGGATTTCGTCAAACATTCTTATGCTTGTGTTATTTATTTTAACAGGCGATTTTTATTTTTTTGTTAACTGTTTAATTTGTGTGATTTGTTCAGGTATTCATCATCATACATCCAATATGAATTCAGTTTGGTCTTGGTCCGAAAATTACGGCAGAAATGTGGGCATCGGTTACTAACGAACTTCAAAGTGAACCAAAAACGGGGTTTGTCACAAGCACAGATTTATATGGCAATCCGATACAAGTTCCTGTAAAGCCAGCTCCAACCACAGACTTGTATGGAAATCCACTACCACCAGTTGCCTTACTGCGCCATCGTTCTACTGTAGTTCCACCATCTCTTGATCCAAGGAACTGTAGTCAAACAAGGACTGCGTGTTATGCCGAAATTGTCAAGAATGTCAGCAATGGTGATTCCTCCGGAAATGATGACAGTTCTGAACATGACATTAGTTCAGTTGAAGTTGTTTCAAGTTCAGTTGAAGATGTTACAACTTCAAGTTCAAGCGAGGATGGATCTGAATCTGAATCATCAAGGGAGATTGTTGATTCTGAGGCAAATGAGTCAACATCTGAGAGTGATTCAAGCCATATATGTGTCGATGAACCAACTGTTGTTAGTTGTGATAATTGTGCTAGCTTAAGTATTAAATGTGCTGATTTAAATGCTAAATTGTCTGACTTGCAAAGCGAACATGATGCTCTAGATGGTAAGTGGTACACTAAGTGGTGCGATTTGCAAAGCAAACACGAGGCTTTGCAAAGCGAGCATGATGTGACATTCGTCCACAATCAAAAGTTGGTCGTGGATCTTGCAAAATGCACAGAAGCCAACATGTTTTATATAAACCATGAAAATGAGTATAAAACTATGATTGAAACTTTAAGAGACAACAAATCCGAGCTAACGAAAATGGTTTCAAGAAAACAAACAACCATTAACTGTTACATCAATAGGCTCGAGATAATGCAAAAAAGAAATGGCTTGTGTAAAATCTGAAAGTGAAGCGATCAATCTTAAGCTAAATAGTTATTTAAACTCTAGCTTTGTGTTGGATCACATCATTGATGTCCAGAAAGAGAAAAGGGATATCACGTGCATTGGATACAAAAAATGTCCACCACCTGTGAAGCATAATTATGGCGCAATGCCTGATGAAGAAGATAGAACTTTCTTTACACCATCTCTTCCTTTAAACTTTGAGGAGTTTGCGACGGGACTTAGATACAAACAAGAAGTATCATCAGATTCAGATGTATCAACAGTTACGAGTGTGTCAACTGTTGAGCAGAATCAGGATCCTCTAGTTATTGTTGAGGATGCTGATTCTTCAGATGATGAATCTAATGATACTGGCTCAGCACAGTCAGATGCGGTAATCAAAGAAGAGGACATTCCTCTCGAGAATCACATTCTTTGTGATCCCCCAGCAAAACCTGCTACGACTGTTCTGACCAAATCCACGTCCACTCAAGAGTCTGGGAGTGTGAATTTGCTATACACTCTTGTTGGTGATGACAAAGTTTATTCTAACAATGACTTTCTGATTAAAAATGTTAATCAATCGTTAATCAGTAAAGTTTTGAAGAATCAACAAGTAGGTTTTTGGGAAAGTCGGGTTTACACGTTGTGGTAACACAGTGTCCGTCGATTCCGAAAGCTGAAATTCGCAAACAAAATGGAAATAAAAAATTACCAACAGAGAAAAAGAAGCAAAATCACCCCAAGCCAAAAGGTAATTTACCGACTCATGCCGACGAAAACAGAAGCCCACGAAATCACATCAACGAAATCAAGAATCTGGATGAAATCAGGTGATTTCGTCCTATTTGGTTTTCACCAACAAGGTGTTTTCACCAAAAAGGTGATTTCAACACATGTGGATTTGGACGAAATCAGGGGATTTCGTCCCACATGCACATGGGCTCCTGTCTTCATGTTGGGCCAAAGCTTGGGCTTCTTCAAACAGTTGGGCCAAAACAACAAACAAACAAACAAACACTTAAACTAATAATGCAAACTACACACACACAGTTGCATTTTCATTGTTCGATACAAAGTAATTCGCATACCGAGTCAAGACAGGAGGTTGTCTTGACTACGGCCTTCACTTCGTAGCTAAGTCGAACCGAGCCGAGCCGTATCCACATAATATGTATCAACAAGTTCAAAACAGATATGCACAGGTTCAAACATCTCCACTCGTATATTGTTTTTTTTATTAAATAAAAGCAAAAGCATCCCACAAAAGGGATATCAGGTTTAAACATCTCATAAAGTTAAAAACCTAAAATGAAATTGGTCTTAATTACTCAAAAGTGAGACATTCAAGAACAATAGGACCAGTAGCGTAACTAAACATTGTGAGCATTTGTGTTCTTGAAGTAGGGCACTGATCAAATGGGTTTTTAGTAGGAATAACATAAACACAAACCAGATCTTAATTTTGGAGGGGAGAAGAAGCAGGAAGAAGTACGAAGTTGTGTGGGTGGGGGACTGAATGGAAGGTCCAGGTATAAGGGCTTGATGTAGCAACCCTTAGAAAATGGGGGATGAGGATGGAGATAAGGACATGATGTAGGGGTGAATTTGAATGAATAAGTGTATTGTCTTTTTAATTAAGACCGTGGGGTATGGTGGGGTTTGGGTTGGGCTTGGGTTGGGGCATTTGCTGACACGTGGAATGGGAGCCCCCCACCGCCTGGTTACGTGTCCCCGGGGTATGGCGGGGCGTGGGTTGGGCTTGGGTTGGGTGTACCGCATGGCAGAATATTAAAAAAAAAAGTTACAAAAAATTAATAAAAATCACACAACATTTATAAAAAAAAACCTACAACTTCATTAAAATTTTTAAAATTACATAATCCTAAAAATTACATAATCCTAAAAATTACATAATCCTAAAAATTACAAAATAAGAAACCTAAGCGTTAAATAAATTTCAAAAAGGTCGATCTTGTCGAACACCTTTTTTTCCTTGCCTCGAAACTCTATGTTCGCCACCGCCACCCGGTCCTCGTGGCTTAACTCGCCCCCGGGAACGGCTTCGTAGTAAGCCTTGAAACGCTCGAGCTTGGGCCACACGGTTGGGGTTTGGGGTTTTTATAGGGGATGCTGGGGTTGGGGTGACCGCTTGGCCAAGCCAACGGTTTGAATTTTAAAATTCAAACTTTTCATATGGACCGCTATGACATGGCGGGGTGAGCAAATGGGAGTCCGCCAGCTAGGATGTCAAGACCGCCCCACGCCCGGCTTGAAACCCAAGCCCCAAGGGCCACGCCCCAACCCAAGCCCACACGGTGTGGTGCCTTGGGCGTTTTCCCCCAACCCACGCCCAAACCCCCGCCCCATACCCCACGGTCTAAGGGTGATTCTATTTTAACCAAACTTTTTTCTATTTACATTAAGTGTACATTAATAAATTTAAATTTGTGTTTTTCTTTTATAACTTCCGATGTATAATGTTTTATTAAAAAACGAATATGGTTTTGTGATATGCTTATTTTTATCTACGTTTTGACATAAATTTTATAAAAAAACGGAATATAAAATTTTATAACGACTTATAAAACGTTATATTAGATACATCTCCGTTTTTATAATATTTATATCAAAACGTAGATAAAAATAAGCACATCGTAAAACCATATTCGTTTTTTTATAAAACATTATATATCGGAAGTTATAAAAAACACAAATTTAAATTTATTAATATCACATCACTTGGTGAAAATAGCAAAAAGTTAGGTGTAAATAGTCGGACCCTATAATTTAGGGAGTAAATTTCCAAAATCGCCCCTCAGGTTTGGGCCTTGTTTACCATGTTCAATTCATATATGAGCTCTTGTTTACCTTGTTCAATTCATATTCCTACCTTATAATAATCCCATTTGAAGTCCTTTTGAGTCTATACTCTTTGGTTTGATTACCCTATTATTTGAGCAAGTATACCCTCTTGTTAGCTTGTTCATTTCATTACCCTGGATAGTATAATTCAACAAGATATAAAGAGATGATGGTAGTCATGAAAAGAAGCAGAAAAAGAAAAGAAAAAAAAAAGAGATAAAGAAAAAGTTAAGTGTGGGGATCAAAGATCTTTATACTATAAAAATGAAAACAAAAAAGTTGAAGAGATTGTCAAAAGATGTAAAGAGCTGAAAATAGAAGTTGAATTGTAGTATTACTTAGCCACTTTGTTACCAAATTTTGTTTGTTCATTTACTACCTTTAGCCCTAAACCAAAATCCTAATAAAGTCCTTATGATCTATTTAGTGTTAGTTGTTGAAATAGGCTGTTTATTTCTGTACAAGCCTATGATAATGATAGTTATATCTAGGTAGTGAGGTTTAGTAGTTTATCTAACAAATCTTATGCTAGTTTTTTTTTTTTTTTTTTCAGAAAATAGCCGAGAGGAGTGAAAATTGAGAGGGGTATGTACTATGTAGGTATTGTATAAAAGTGGACTGATCGAAGCTTAGTATCTTCTTGTTTTTAAAATGTATCACTAAATTGACTTGTAGAGGATGTCAACCTCTTGCCTTTGTTAGTCTTGGGAGTTGGGCCGGGGTTTGTGATTTGGAAATTGTAACACCCCGAAAACGGGTTTGGCAATCAAACCACGTTAATAATAATGAACGGGTAAAATAGCGTTAGTGGTGAAATTAACCCGGTAAATATTAGGATTTAAATAACAAAACCTAATATTAAAAAGGGAATAAAAGCTTTAGAGGAAATAAAGTTTATAAGAGTCCCGAGTTAACAGGACTTAAAAGAAAACGGGATTTTAACTCCCCGAACCCATTAAGGTAACTAAGAATATCAACCTAGTTAGTTAAATGTTGTCAAAATGCCAATGAAACTAGATTGATAATACTTGTATAACTCTACAAAAGTTGAGGGACTAAACATGGGCAAATGGAATGAAGTTTTAATTAAAACAAATTAATTAAACAAAAACACACACATACGTGTGTGTTCCTGCGATCGACCAGAGCCAGGAGAAAAAGGGTTATAAACCCTAGCTCAACAATATCTTCAATTGGAGGATCAAACGAAGGCCAAATTCAGATTGGAATATATATAAACGATCACCAAGTCAAGGGGATCGTAAGGTATGTCGAATTTTTGACATTCATGAAGTTGTGAAAATTAGTTAACTTTGCATGATGCGATCTATGTATGAATCGTAGAGGCTATGGCAGAATTAATGGAGTGTGATTGCTTAGGAACAAACCCTAAGTAGAAATATGAAGTAAATTCAGATTTGTTGATGCTAAATTCATGTATGTGATGTTTTTAGGGTTTTGATTGCTAAAACTAGTGTTATGATGTCATGAACATGTTTTAATTGAAAGCTGAATTCAAACAGCTTCTGATCAGAATTTACAGCCGACTTGTATTGGCTGTAACATGGACAAAACCTGACAAAAACATGTGTTTCTTGAGCCTAAAATGTAATTCCAGGAAATATCTTTAAAACCCCACTAGAATCGCATTTTTTCGACGAAAATTGAGCGTTTTATAAATTTTTCCGTATCGAAGGTTCAAGCTGCGTTTTCTAACAGAATTTGCAGCCTATTACAAATGTCATAACTAAATTTAGGAATTTAGTTATGACCTCAAATTTGTACTGTAGAAAGTTTTTAGTGATTAGAAAAATCGCCAATTGGAATTTCGTCAATCGGATAAACGAGGAATTTTAAATGAATTTTTTCGTAAGCTGCAGTTAGAAGTGACGAATCTGATTGCAGCTTAGTAAATGATTTTTTTACGAATTTTTGGTAAAGAGTTAGATCTTGAAATTTTAACACAGGGCCTAACCATCCGAGTGGTACGCCACGTAAAAAAATCATAATTTTTGAAGACTTGTAAATAGGTTAAACAAGTCACCAAAACAGCCAATTTTCAGTGATATGAAATGCCTAAATAAAATCGCGGCCTACTAGTTAGTATGTAAAATTTGATTTCGTTAAGAGTTCGGATGAGATATGCCTAAGTGAGTTCAATGAACCAAATGTGCATTTGAATATGTTGATAAGTCAATTGACTTTTAAAAAGTCAAACCGACCAACGATTAGATCGAATGATAATTTTGATATGGTCGAATGACACTACGCCAAAACTGGGCTTTAGCCACATTTTTCCCAAAACCGCCCTGCCACACATATGAGAAAATGTGTGGCTAAAGGTCTTTTATAATATTTTAAAATACTTCTAGCCACATAATTTATTATTAATATGACCATTGTATACCGGTTCGAAACCTTTAGCCACATTTTTAAGAAAAAGTGTGACATTTACTAGCATGTCTAGCCACAGCTTAAAAAATGTGGCCAAAATATAACCTATTGCCACAATATTTGTTTGATTTTTTTAATTAATGTGACGGAAACACATTTTTTAAAAACCTTTAGTCACACTTTTTATAAAAAAATATGACAATCACTAGCCACGATAGAAAAGTGTGGTCAAATATTACTAACCGTCATAATAGGTTTTTAATGATGTGGCTTAATGATGATTTATATAAACCACTTAAAGAGTATTGTTTATTTAGTCACTTATAAGTTTTTTTATGTGGCTAAAAATTATCAACTGTGACCGTAAAAAAATGTGGCTATACTTATTCTATAATCACACTTTAATTACTTCCTTATCCCCTACATTTCTCTGTCCCCAACCATGTTCTCTGTTTCAACAAAGCTACCCAGTCTCTCTTTCACCAAAAACCCTAATCCCCAAATCCCAGTTTCACCCAAACTTCAATATAATAAGCCATTTATTCGATGCGATATAACAAGGTCTAAATGAACATATGCCAATCGGAGAAAAGGAAGCTTAAATCAATATAACATATTAAACCATTTATCCGAGGTCCGTTTCGAGGTGTCTGAATGGTGGTAAGTCGGTTGTTGTTGTTTCTGGTGGTGGTGATAGTGTGAATTTGTTCTAAGAGGCGTGGGAGGTCTGTGTCTAAGAGAAATTACGGTGATGATGTTGGTAGTGCAGCAAGGGTTGTTTCGGATAGTGATTGAGGAATAGGCGGTCTATTTCGGTTGTTCAGCATCAGATTAGTGGCTCCGAGGTATAATTTGATACTTAATTAGTTAATTGTATTCTGTTGCCATGTTTGTAGAGTGTTTACATGAAGTGTTAGTGAAATTAAGTGTGTTTGTTTAGTGCTTTTGGTTTATTGATTAAGAATAATGCTAAGTTTATAAGAGAATTTCAGTACTACATTACCAAATCAGTAAAACCATTAAAGAGGTTTCAATTTCACAACACACTAATAACCCACACCTATAGTACACACAAATGAATCAAAAAACATGGTTCTATATATAGCTAGTGATAGTAAGAAATCTTATACAAAAATCATTTCCACATCTTGTGCTTTCCAAACATGCCGCCCTTGTGCCTTCCAAACATCCCATGCTTCCATCTGTTCCCAAACGTTTTATGTTTTATCTCTTAACGGGTCAAATGGATAAATTCTAAAAAAAATTAGCTGAAATGGAACTGATTAAACGAGTAGGCTCTATAAAAAATAGTTAAAATGATGCGGGTCAAATGATACAGGGAAATAGGTACTTTTAGCTTGACCAAGTTGATGCGTTTTATGTTTTATCTCTTAACGGGTCAAATGGATAAATTTAAAAAAAATAGCTGAAATGGAACTGGTTAAACGAGTAGGCTCTATAAAAATAGTTAAAATGATGCTGGTCAAACAAATCGAAAGTCGTGAAAGTTTTTTTTAACACACATTACCTCGTAAATTTGTTTATAGAAGGTTATTATTATTACTATGGTATAGTTTTGTAATAACATCTATTTACGATGAGCAGTATTCTATTCTGGGTCAAATGGGTCAACAAATGGGTAATATATTATATATTAGCTGAAAATGAAATGGGTCATGCAAGTAGATTCTAAAAAATTAGCTTAAAATGAAACGGGTCAGACAAATCAGCAGTTGTGAAAGTTTTTTTTTAATACACATTACCTCGTAATAAATTTGTTTATAGAAGGTTATAATTACGGTGAACAGTATTCTGGGTCAACTCGACCCATTTCGACCATCATACAATTACTCCTTTTGAAAGTCTTGCAGCCGGTTACACAGGCCGGTACACAACTTCTTCTCAGAATGTTCGCAGCCGGTACGCAGCTTATTCGCACGGTTTTGGTCACCATGGTAAGTTTAAACTCGGTAAGTTCGAGCATGGAAAGTTTGGGAACAGATGGAAGCATGGGATGTTTGGAAGGCACAAGATGTGGAAATGATTTGTGTATAAGCTTTCTTACTATCACTAGCTACATATGGTGATTATCCACATGCTGGTTAATTATCCGCCTACTGGCTATCCTCCAGCAGGCTATCCTGGACCCTCTGCTTCACATTATCCAGGTTTGTTTTTTAAGAGCTTCGTATGTCTTGTCACAAATATCATTGTTTTTAAGCATAATTAAGCTTTAATACCATAACCAAATTATACAGGGAAATAGGTACTTTTAGCTTGACCAAGTTGATGCATTTTATGTTTTATCTCTTAACGGGTCATAAGGATAAATTTAAAAAAAAAATAGCTGAAATGGAACTGGTTAAACGAGTAGGCTCTATAAAAAATAGTTAAAATGATGCGAGTCAAATGATACAGGGAAATAGGTACTTTTAGCTTGACCAAGTTGATGCATTTTATGTTTTATCTCTTAACGGGTCAAATGGATAAATTTTAAAAACTTAGCTGAAATGGAATTGGTTAAACGAGTAGGCTCTATAAAAAATAGTTAAAATGATGCGGGTCATTTAGGGAAATAGGTACTTTTAGCTTGACCAGGTTGATGCGTTTTATGTTTTATCTCTTAACGGGTCAAATGGATAAATTTTTAAAAAATTAGTTGAAATGGAACTGGTTAAACGAGTAGGCTCTATAAAAATAGTTAAAATGATGATGGTCAAACAAATCGAAAGTCGTGAAAGTTTTTTTAACACACATTACCTCGTAAATTTGTTTATAGAAGGTTATTATTATTACTATGGTATAGTTTTGTAATAACATCTATTTACGATGAGCATTATTCTGGGTCAAATGGGTCAACAAACGGGTAATATATTATAATTTTCATCACTTTTGCAAGTTTTGCTGCTTCACGACTCACGAGGTACATGGTTTCCGACAACCGTAAAAGAACATGCATGCAGAATCCATATATAAAAACTAAATAATATAACAGGTACGGGTACGCAGCTTATTCGCAAGCCGGTCTGCAGCCTATTCGCAGCCGGTCTGCAGCTTATTCGCAGCTTGTTCGGAGCCGGTACGCAGGCCTGTTCGCCTACATTTCATACTCTTTGTGAATGATTAATGTCAGTACTACCCTACAATTGATACTCTTTGTGAATAATTAATGTGTCAATCATGATTTCAAAAACAATATTATCAAAATAATTATATTTTTTTATGAATACAACGGTTTAACACAAACCGGTTTAACTATGCAGCATCCAATAGCTTCAAAGGATTGGCAACCCTTATCATCAAGCAGTGGTGCAGCTTCAATAGGGCTTTTACAAGTTATGAAATCTACGGTGAGAAATATGCAACTTAAGTAATCATAAAGGTCGCTCTAAGTCTATTTGCATTGTCCGGTCTATATTGTCCTTGCCAGAGGTGAATTGCAGATAATACTAATTCTATTTATCGAGAAAAAACATATTTTGTTTAAAATTCGCTCCTTTCTCGTTCTTCCCTTTCAAACTAGCTTGTACCCATTTCCATACCAAACGCCAAACGCCACCTAAAATTATCTGTTCTTATATATTCAGGTGATTACCCTAGATATCTAGCGTTAGAGAGACGGTTCCAGCCAGTTACCTGAGCCTTCTTTCTTTGTTTATAGTTAAGTGATAACGTTGGTGGGTTGGGCATGTTGGGTAAGAGGTTGAAAGCAGGGCTGGCAACTGGTGTTTGGTTTAGGTCGGTAGGTCTGTATAACCCAAACCCACCTCCCACTTGAGTAGTTAATCTTGTCAAAAAGGCGAACTCTAAACTGGTTAAATGGTTTAGCTTTGTGGAGCCATTTACAATCCGTTTGTATGGCTAGTGTCATTGGCATACTGATATCCTTTTGTAATTTGTAGTGAGATACCAAACTCAACCCGGTAGCTTGGTTTAATAAGCGTGAAGCACTAAGCCGTTTAGGTCCTAAAAGCAAAACCGAGAGCTATATCTATTTTTTATTGAAACCCAAAAGATATAGTTGACCAAACTCAGCTATATCTTATTTTTATTTTCTAACGTATCTATGTCAAATTAAAACCGAAAGGATGAATTTGGGCATTTAAAATTGTTTTTTTTTTCAGAAAGGGCCTCAATTTTTTTCCGGCTTTGGGCCTCCAAATAGGTTGAGCCGACCCTGTTGGTAAGATGGTGAATATACTGGTGATGCATACTGGTTCATTTTGGTTATAACGTTGATTTGCAACTTTACATATTTTTTAGCAGATTCATTAAAATTGTGTATCAAAATTACGAAGTAGCAGATAGATCAACTAAAGTTAAAGGAATATAATTGCATGCATAGAAAGTTTGACTAAACCAGAGTTTAATGAGATGTTTTCCAGCTTAATGAGATGTTTACCAGCTGTTTCCAAAGTTTAGACTGTCGTGAGTGCTACTATTTTTGAAGTTGAATTTGGATGCATTTTGATGATGAAAGATGTGTTTGCTTTGAATATTGGTTTTTAGGTGAAACAAGATGAACAAACAAAAGTGTTGGCTTCTATAACTGCCCCAAAGAAGCTCTGTAATAGTTGTTGGAATGGCTGGACTGCTTGATGATTTATTTATATAACATCATTTTTTCATGTTCCATATCATACTCACTAGTTTGTTTGCATGCCAACGTGTGTGAGATATCACCAGTTTATGCTGGACTTTGTTTATACACGCCCAATTACTAAATTTGGGTCATAGGTTGTAAGATTAAATATATTATGTAACAATATTTAATCTATAGCCATTATAATCATTTACATAATATAGATCAAAATATATAATAACCTATTAAATAATTAGTTGGTAATTGTTGATGGACCATATTACCCTAATTAACTAATTTAGGTTTCCTCCTGGGTGCTTATATAAGGAGAATCATATGAAGGTTAAGGGGTTAGACAATCACACATTAGAAACACCCCATAAGCATAACATCAATTTCGACCTCCTCTCCTAACCGATACCCTTTTCGGTTTTCTAAGTCCCCATCATCAGTCAACACCCTAAGGAGGAACCAGATCAAGATGACAAGCATGTCGAACTCCATTACTGGATTCTCCACTGCACTATCTGCTGTTACAGGTATGTTTTCATGTTTTCTTTCATGTTTGAACAGAACCGAACCAACATGTGGTATCAGAGCATATGTTGATTAGTCGGTTCTGTTTTATATCTGAAAATCTGGAAAACAAAATCGAAAATTTCATATCAGATTACGTTTTGCCATCCGAAATCATCATTACGGATGATTTCGGATGATCACGGATCAAAGTTTCATCATTACGGATCATTTCGGATGTGGAGTTTCATCATTACGGATCACCACTGATCATTACGGACGATTTCGGATCTAAGTTTCATCATCACGGATCATCACTGGTCATTACGAATGATTTCGGATCTGGAGCTTCATCATTACGGATCATCTCTGATCATTACGGATGATTTCGGATCATTACTGATGCATTTCGGATGGATGTTTGAATTTTCTGATTTAGGGTTCATCATAAGTTATTGATTTCGGACTAATCATCACCATTACGGATCATTTCGGATAAGCATCACCATTTCGGATCAATTTCGGACTAAGCATCATTCGAAATCATCCGAAATGCATCCGAAATGATTCGACTTACGCGTTTTGGACACATCCGAAAGGATTCGAAATCAGCCATTGCGGACTATCTGAAATGGATTCGAAATTAGTCATTTCGGATGAATCCAAGACATGATTCATCCGAAATCATTAGTCCCCCGCACCCCCCAGCGAACTCACCGCGGAGTTCGATCCGCGCTAACGGGTGTTTTGCTATTAAATAAATGGTTTTGTAATTTACTTAGTTAATTAATCAGAATCAGATAATGTTTTACAAAACCAGAATAGCTTAACTTGAATGAGCTTTTGATGTATCATTTCTGGCCAAAGCTGACTTGATACATCTACTTATCATTCAAGTATTACGAAAGCTATGTTGTGTGTGCATCATAAGTATGAATGTCTTAATTTCTGGCCAAAGCTGATTTAATTCATTCATAGATTGCATACTCAACAAGTGCATAACTAAAGTGATTGTTTCAATTTCTGGCCAAAGCTGATTTGTTACAACCACTTTGCACATATGCTTAAATGATTACACTTCTGGCCAAAGCTGTTTTGTCTTCGTTTAAGTAGAATTTTTTTTTAGCTAAGTCTATTATTTTGATGTTAGTAATAGACAATATCACAGCTTCATAATGTAAAATGGTCATTATTTATGCCTGCCTTAGTTTAACGTGCCCTTAGATCACATTAGGACTTCTTCCTTAGTATCTTAACTTGCTCATCTTATTTCCACTATCAGCACCAAATTGCGGGATTCCACCTTTGACTGGTGATAACTTTGCTGCATGGAAGGATGCTCTCATGCTTACTCTTGGGCTGCTGGATTTTGATTATGCTCTAAGAGAGAATAAGCCAGCGGACCTTACCACTACTAGTACTGCTGCTGAGCAGTTAACTCATGACAAGTGGACTAGGTGTAACCGCATGTCTCTCATGTTTATGAAGCAGTCCATAAGCAATGCAATCAGGGGAGCCATTCCTGATTCTGAAGATGCTAAAACCTACTTGGAACATGTGGAGGCTCAGTTCAAAGGGACGTCTAAAGCACACGCTAGTACTCTTATTCTCAAGCTGGTGACAACTAAGTATGATGGGAGGAGCGGCATTCGCGAGCACATCATGATGATGAATGACATGGCCAATAAGCTGAAGGGGCTGGAAATGGAAATCAGTGATGGTTTCCTTGTTCATTTCATCATTACTTCGCTTCCTTCGTCCTTTAATGCATTCAAGATCAATTACAACACTCAGACGGATAAATGGACGATGAGTGAGCTGGTCGCCATGTGCGTACAGGAGGAAGAGCGTATGAGGATGGATCGCCATACTGATGTTGCAAACTTCACTACCTCCAACTCTAAGAAGAGGAAGAACAATTATCAGAGGAAGGATGCTTCAAAAGTCCAAAGGCCTAATCCTAATCCTAATACAAGTGCACCTTCCAGCTCTAAGAACTCCTTAGGCAGTATCCGTTGCAAGTTCTGTAAAAAGACAGGACACATGCAGAAGGAGTGCCCTGACTTTAAGGAGTGGCTGGCTAAGAAAGGTAACGATTATTTTATGATACTTGAGTCCTATAATTTAAGTGTTCCTGCTAATTCTTGGTGGTTTGATTCTGGTTCTATGGTTCATGTTACCAATTCTACTCAGGGATTCCTTTCAATCCGGAAGCTGGAAAGAAACCAAAGAACGCTTAAGGTTGGGGATGATCGAGAATTAGAAGTGAAGGCCATTGGAACATTACAATTAGTTATGAAAACTGGTTTATGTATTAAACTTTATGATACCTTATATGTTCCTGAGGTAACTCGGAACCTTGTATCAGGACCAAAGTTAGACATGGACGGTTTTATTGTTTCCCATGGTCATCGCAAACTCTCTATCCTTTATGATTCTGTTCTTTCTGGTACTGGTATTCTGGATGGTGGTCTCTATAGATTAGAACTAGAAGATAACTTTTCCAAATCTTTGTTGTCATATAACATTAATGAATCACTCACAAAGATGGAAGAGAAACGAGACTTAGAAACTTCATCCATGTTGTGGCATCAGCGTTTAGGCCACATCTCAAGAGAACGATTAAATCGTCTCGTAAAGGATGAAGTCTTACCTCCTCTCGATTTCTCTGATTTTGGAACATGTGTCAAATGTCTTAAAGGTAAAATGACATTAGCGAATAAGAAAGGTGCCACTAGGAGCACTAATTTATTAGAACTCATTCACACTGACATTAGTGGTCCCTACCAAATCGCTGGCATAACAGGACATACTTCATTTATCACTTTTATTGATGATTATTCTCGTTACATGTACTTGTATCTAATTAAGGAGAAATCTGAATCTCTTACAACTTTTAAAGATTATAAGGCTGAAGTTGAAAAGCAATTAGATCGTCAGATTAAAGTTGTGAGATCAGATAGAGGCGGTGAATATTATGGAAGACATACTGATGTGGGTCAAGCTCCTGGTCCATTTTTTGAGTTTTGTAAGGGCCAGGGGATTGTGAACCAATACACCATGCCTGGACCTCAGCAGAATGGTGTGGCTGAAAGAAGAAACCGTACCCTTATGAACATGGTGCGCAGTATGTTAGCCAACACTAATTTACCATTATTCCTCTGGACTGAAGCGTTAAAAGCAGCTGTTCATATACTCAATAGAGTTCCTTCTAAGTCTGTCCCTAAAACTCCTTATGAACTTTGGACAGGAAGGAAACCGAGTCTTAAATATATGAAAGTATGGGGCTGCATTGCTGAAGCAAAACTTTACAATCCTCTCCTAAGGAAACTTGACCCTAAGACAGTTACCTGTTTCTTTATCGGGTATCCTGAGAACTCTAAGGGTTATCGTTTCTATTGTCCTTCCCATGTCACCCGTATTGTTGAAACCAAGTGTGCCGCGTTCCTGGAGGATTTCAAGGTCAGTGGGAGCAGTACCAACCCTTACGAAGAATTGCAAGAAGTACAAGACGCGGGGGGGAGAGACTCGTCGCTTACCATTACTCCGATTACTCCTCTTGTACCCAATGCAACTACTGTACCTGAAGCTACTGCACCAACTCCAAATTTACCTCTACAATCAGAACCAATTATACCTCATGATGAAGGCACATCAAACGCTCAAAACCAAGACAACGCTGAACCCGATAATCCACTCAGGAGGTCATCTAGGCAAAGAAGGCCTACTAATTGGGATGATTATGTTACCTACCTGACTGAAATGGATCCTGGAAAGCTCAATGATCCTATCTCTTACAATGAAGCCATTAGCAGTGATCAGTCTTCTGAATGGAATAAAGCAATGATTGATGAGCTTGAATCCATGAAGAAAAATGACGTTTGGGATTTGGTAGAATTACCCAACGGAGCCAAACCCGTAGGATGTAAATGGGTATTCAAAACAAAACTGGATCCGAATGGGAACGTTGAACGCTACAAAGCGAGATTGGTTGCAAAGGGCTACACTCAGAAAGAGGGAATTGATTATCAAGAGAGGTTTTCACCTGTCTCTCGTAAAGATTCATTAAGGATCGTCATGGCCCTAGTAGCTCATTTCGATTTAGAGCTGCATCAGATGGACGTTAAAACCGCTTTCCTTAACGGAGATTTGGACGAAGATGTTTACATGAAACAACCTGAAGGCTTTAAACCTGAAGGTCAGGAGCATCTAGTCTGTAAGTTGAAGAAATCCATTTACGGGTTAAAACAAGCATCACGTCAGTGGTACCTCAAGTTTGATGAAGTCATGAAGAAACAAGGTTTTATGAAGAATCAAGTGGATCAATGCACCTACCTCAAGATGAGTGGGAGCAACTTTACTATACTTGTCCTTTACGTAGATGATATTCTATTGGCAAGTAATAGTTTAGACATGTTGCATGAGTCGAAGCGGTTACTTTCGCATAACTTCGACATGAAGGATCTCGGAGAGGCTTCTTACGTCATTGGCATCGAAATTCACCGAGATAGACACAAAGGGATCTTAGGATTGTCCCAGAAGGCTTACATAGATCGTGTCCTTACACGATATAACATGCAACAGTGCAAACCCTCCGTCGCTCCAGTAGTTAAGGGAGATGTTTTCGGTTCATTCCAGTGTCCGACAACAGAGGTTGAGAAGGAGCAAATGAGCCAGATACCTTACGCGCCAGTAGTAGGGAGCTTGATGTATGCTCAAGTCTGTACTCGCCCAGATATCGCTTATATTGCTGGAATGTGTGACACCCCAGGAAAATCTGGAAAACAACGCAACTTAACTAGCTTCCTCAGTAACCACGCGCTAAATTTCGGGACGAAATTCTCTTAACAGGGGGAGAATGTGACAACCCTCAAAATCCCATGTATTCCGTACAAATTATTAATGATAATTAAAGTGTCTGACGACTGCGTGGAATTACTTAACTGCTTTCTGATATCTGTGTTATGCTTACACGTATTTGTTAATATGCCAATAGTGTACAGAAAAGTTACTAAACAGTCCTGTGTAATTTCCTAAGTGTTAGAAATTAAAAACGTTACAAAAATATACATATAGGACGCTTTGCGGATTAATGAAGCAGTTTAGCGGAACAGTGTCAAACCGAACAACCGGACTTTATCCGGAACATGAAAATATTATTACTTTCACTATTTATATTTTTCTGAGCCAGTTAGGGTCCCTGATTACCCTAACACCCGCCATAACATGCAACATACAACTAACGAGGTTAAACACTTAACTTACCTATTTAACCTTAACTAATCACCTAACTACCTAGTTTAGATTGAACTAACCCCCCCCCCCCCCATGCCATAACCGGCCCCAACTAAGGGGGACAAGCTTGTACCTTATGAGATTATTAAAACCTAAGTTGTCTAATATCTAAGAGGCATATTAACCTTTGGTTAATCCACACTAATTTTGCCTATAAGTAACAAGGTTTACATTGTGATTTTTTTTACATAACACCAACCAACAACACACCTCTCCCTCTCTTGCTCTAGTTTCGGCCGAACACCCCACCCCCCTATATCCATCATTTCGATTTCCATCTTCACATACCAACATCATACATACATCAAGGGTTGCATATTAGGAAGCGTGGTGCAAACGGAACGCGAAGGACCTCATTCTATTGCTTTTATCCACTCGATCTTCGACTAGAATCTTCCCTAGCCTCGAGCTAGTAGTAAGTGACTCTAAACCTCTTCTTGATCTTGTCTAGAGTGGTTAATAAAAGTTTCGTCGGTTAAAAATTACTAACATATAAGATCAAAGTCTAAAAGTTTACTAAAGTGATGAACAAGGTGGTTAATGGATGAATATGTGCGTAAATCATGTAGATCTTGTGTGGTTATGATGATTGGGTGATTATCTGATGCTTTACTGAATGATATTAGTATATGATGTTGTTGTGGTCACTAAACTCGTTAACGGAATCGATCGAACATGATTTAGATGGTTAAACACTTGAAATCAGAATCTGTCTAACTTTTACAGCCCACTTCTGTTGGCTGTAAACAGGTCTTAACCTCAACGAAAAATTGATATTTTGAATCTAAAATATGTTATTATGAAATACGGTTCTAATGGCACCGGAATCGTAATTTTTGGACTCCGTTTACTATTTTTAAAGTGTTAATTTGTAACAGCTACTTAAGCTGAATTTTGACAGCAATAAATGGGTGTCGTACTTTCAGTCATAACCTGAGTTTTGTGATGAATCGGACCATGAAAATTTTACTGTAGATGATAACTGAAGTATTTGTAATTACCCCACTGGAATTTCGCAAATCGGACTTACGATGAATTTTTAATAAATTGTTTCGTGGACTGTGGTCAGAAATACATAAATCTGAGTTCAGTCCCGAATATGAATTTTTATAAAATATTGGTGATGAACCGGACCCCGATATTTTTACACAATAAAATATGGAACGTTTAAGACATTCTGTAAAAATTTGGGAATTTTTGGAACATGTTAATTATTTTATTAAAATCCCCGAAAACAGCCCAGTTTCGAGTATAAAAGCTGAAACGACATAAGTAGTGATTTGCGTGTCTAAATGTCGAGTATGCTATCTGTGAATGATCTAACATGTCATATGTGTTATATGCATTATTGTATGTTTGCTTATGAGTGGGGAATGGATGGGAAGTATATATGGGCGTAAATCGTTAAAGTGTGTGCTTGTTATGTGGTAGAAGTAATGTGCAAATAAACCGTACGTAGGATACGTGTTATGCATGAGAAACTGATTGTTATCCGTACCTTATTAGGACGCGATTGACCGACCTTGACTGTTAACTATATTGAGAATCTAACCGAGCAAACCGAGGTGAGTTCACACACTTTCTAAGGCATGGGATTCCCGGTGGTTTGGGAATGGGTTAAAGAATTAAAACTAAGTCTACATATCCTCCTTGGGTAGGATATGTACGGCCATCCTCCATAGAGTGGATGCCATTATTAATCCTACGAATTCTCCTGGTGCAGAATACGTACGTTCGTCCTCCTGGTGCAGGACAACAACCTTAAAACTAGCTAGACAAAACTCTATCATGAAGTCCCTCAATTTATATCGACTTAATCGCCGAGGCCAATGGCGAGCGGGTCATTAGTTAATAGCGCTATTAGGTTTAACAAACCTCACACCGTGCCAGTCGGACGGGCGTGTACTAATGGACTATGGCAGATTGTCAGTGATGATAGACACTGATATAGGGCACAACTTATTTGCGTAGCAGTCGATATCATTCCGTCTAGTAGTTCAAACGGGGAAAACCCCCACTGATCATGGTTATGGATTGGGTAAAGAAAAAGAGAAATGGTTGAACATACTTTCAGCAACGGGGTAACCCCCACGGCAAATAAGCCAACGAAAGTCAAACCACGTTTTCAGAAACAACTTAAAACTAAACAACCAAACGTGAACTCACTCAACTTTGTTGTTGACTCGTTGTTACATGCCTTACAGGTCGCTAAATGCTTGGAGCTTGCACGGGGAAGGAGTCGTTGTGGTGCACGGACTGTTATGTTCCGTGCTTAATGTTTAAATCCTTATAAACTTACTAAACTTGCGTTTTGAAACTTTAACTTATGAACTATGGACTTATGCTTTTGAACTTACGTTTTATGCTTCCGCTGTTAACCTAAAATCGGTTTACTTCCTTTTGGTCACCAATCGTATTGTGTTTGGTTTTATTTACTTAACTATGTTGTTCAATATGATTGGTGGCTCGATCCTGGTCATGTCACGCCTCCAAGCGGTGATACTCCGCGTGTGGATTTTGGGGGTGTGACAGATTGGTATCAGAGCCATTGGTTATAGAGAACTTGGTTTTAATAAGGGAAAAGTGTTCATTAAAACCAGACTATAACCTGTACAGTGCTCAACGATCCACAACGACGCTTCGCTCCACGTGCAAGACTCGACACCATAAGTGGTATGATTTATGTTATATTATCGGTTAGATAGTTCTCACTGTGCATTAGATAATGTGGTAATTGCTATTTGAACCTTGTGTGCATACTCTCTAATGTCGTCCCACACTTACGCACTTTCGTGACACTTTTCTCACCTACGTTGCTTCATTATGAAGACTATGAGTGGACGTTTGAACTTGACTCAAGCCCAGCTGACGGCTCTAATCAACGAACGAGTGGCCGAGGCACTCTCGGCTGTCCCTGCAGGAGGTATAACCTGTCATATCAACCCATCTTAGGACGTTTAGATCCTTCCCGCGCGAACCAATTCTTGTGCTTAATCTTGCCCTTTATTCTCGCGCCACAGGTCAACATGCCCGACCTCCCGTCCCTTCGATCCGCAACCGATATAACGAAACGCTGACAACCACACCATGATTTCCACCGATCACAAGATTACCCCCCCCCCCCATTACCTTGTTGGGTGGTTACTGCTTACTCTACTTGATTTACCCCTTCGTAAACCCAACCTAGCGAATGGATGCCCTTACTGATGAGATAGTCTTCAGAACGTTTGAGAGCGGAGGTATGGATCACTCAACCTACAGGCGAACACGATAATCTATAAGCTTACCTGATCCACCTTACACTATAAGAAATCATATCATTCCATGACAGTCTTCTTAAATACGCGGAATCCTTACACTAGCTTTTGTACCTACACATGATTGTTGATTTATGTTATGTCTAATTTCTACCATTTGCTCAGACCAAACCGTCATTCTCTTACCACAGTGACATTTCGTCCTCGCTTCTCCATGCAAAGACGCTGAAACGAACACCCTCTAGCATAGAGAGTTTGGAAGGCTCGACTCTCGATCCTTGGTGATCACTCCCTGAAACCATGAGGGCGACGCGAGGAACAATCCCAATGTTGTGATGGGTAAGTTTCCTCTGGATGACTTCTTTGTTACTGTTTTATTCGATTCGGGTGCCGATACTAGTTATGTGTCCTTAAAAGTTAGCCAAATGCTTAAGCGCACTCCAACACTCCTGAACACCAAACACACGGTAGAACTAGCTAACGGTAAAAGTCTTGAAGCCACACACGTAGTTAAAGGTTGTAACCTCGTCTTAGCTGGTCAGACTTTCCCCATCGATCATGTTCCTATCACACTTGGTAGTTTCGACGTCGTTATTGGGATGGATTGGCTATCTCATCATCAAGCCGAGATTGTTTGAAAGGAGAAAATCATCCGCATTCCTCGTTCTGATAAAGAACCCCTCGTGATTCATGGCGACAAGAGTGGTGCTGTCGAAGGCATCATCTCTTTCCTTAAGGCCCAGAAGTGTTTGCGGAAGGGCCACACTGCCATTTTAGCACTCGTTACTGACACATCCACGGAGGAGAAGAGAATTGAAGACATCACTATTGTGCGCGAATTTCCCGAGGTATTTCCTGAGGAATTACCTGGTCTTCCTCCTCATCGCCAAGTTGAGTTTCAAATCGAGCTAGCTCCTGGAGCAGCGCCAGTAGCTCGAGCACCATATCGTCTAGCCCCATCAGAACTCGAAGAACTGTCCACACAACTACAAGAACTCTTGGAAAAGGGTTTTATACGTCCTAGCTCTTCACCCTGGGGAGCTCCAGTCTTATTCGTGAAGAAGAAAGACGGTACCTTCAGGATGTGTATTGACTATCGCGAACTTAACAAGGTGACTGTGAAGAATCGTTATCCTCTTCCACGTATTGACGACTTGTTTGACCAGTTGCAAGGGTCGAGCTATTACTCCAAGATTGATTTGAGATCGGGATACCATCAGCTGAGAGTCCGAGATGAGGACGTCTCCAAAACAGCATTCAGAACTCGTTACGGCCATTACGAGTTTCTGGTTATGCCATTCGGGCTGACGAATGCACCGGCAGTCTTCATGGATCTCATGAACCGAGTGTGCAAGCCTTACCTGGATAAGTTCGTTATTGTGTTCATCGATGATATCCTGACCTATTCTAAGAGTCAGGAGGAACACGAGCAGCATCTACGACTTATGTTGGAACTTCTTCGAAAAGAACGGTTGTATGCCAAGTTTTCGAAATGTGATTTCTGGCTTCGCGAAGTCCACTTTCTAGGCCATGTGGTAAACAAGGATGGAATTCATGTGGATCCATCCAAGGTTGAATCGATCAAGAACTGGCCCGCACCCCGCACACCAACAGAAATCCGCCAATTCTTGGGTTTGGCCGGATATTACAGAAGGTTTATAAAAGATTTCTCCAAGATTGCGCAACCTCTCACTTCACTGACTCAGAAGGGTGTCATCTATCGTTGGGGTGATGCACAGGAGTCCGCGTTTCAACATCTAAAGGATAGACTTTGTAGCGCGCCTATCCTCTCATTGCCAGAAGGCACCGATGATTTCGTGGTTTATTGCGACGCTTCCATCCAAGTACTTGGTTGCGTATTGATGCAACGTGACAAGGTCATTGCCTACGCATCGCGCCAACTTAAAGTTCACGAAAGAAACTACACTACTCACGATCTGGAGCTGGGAGCAGTTGTATTCGCACTTAAGATATGGAGACATTACCTGTACGGTACAAAGTGCACCATTTACACCGACCACAGGAGTCTCGAGCATATCTTCAAGAAAAAAAGAGTTAAACATGCGACAACGCCGATGGGTCGAACTCTTGAATGATTACGAATGCGCTATCAAGTATCATCCGGGCAAAGCCAATGTTGTGGCTGACACCCTCAGTCGAAAGGATACTTTACCTAAGCGTGTACGAGCATTACAGCTTACCATCCAGTCTAACCTTCCGGCTCAGATTCGAGATGCCCAGGTTGAAGCATTGAAAGCAGAAAACATCAGGGCTGAGTCCCTACGAGGATCGAGGCAGCGGCTAGAACAAAAGGGAGACGGTGCCTACTATGTTAACGGACGCATCTGGGTTCCATTTTATGGCAACTTACGCGAGCTTGTGATGGATGAAGCACATAAGTCTCGTTATTCTGTACACCCTGGTTCAGACAAAATGTACCACGACCTCAAGACTACGTATTGGTGGCCTGGCATGAAAGCCCACATAGCAACCTACGTCAGTAAGTGCTTGACTTGTGCGAGAGTCAAGTCTGAATATCAGAAACCATCAGGCCTACTTCAACAACCGGAGATCCCGAAATGGAAATGGGAGCAAATCTCCATGGATTTTGTTACTGGCCTGCCCAGATCTCAACGCGGAAACGATACCATTTGGGTGATCGTAGATCGACTAACCAAGTCTGCACATTTTCTGGCTATCAAAGAAACGGACAAGTTCTCTACTCTTGTAGACATTTACCTAAAGGAAGTGGTATCAAGGCACGGAGTGCCAATCTCTATTATATCTGATCGTGACGCACGTTTTACTTCTGAACTGTGGCAAGCAATGCACAAGCCCTTTGGCTCACGTTTAGATATGAGCACCGCTTATCACCCGCAGACGGATGGGCAATCTGAACGCACCATCCAAACCCTTGAAGACATGCTTAGGGCATGTGTAATCGATTTTGGTAACGGCTGGGAAAAGCATCTCCCGCTAGTGGAGTTCTCATATAACAACAGCTACCACACCAGCATCCAAGCCGCTCCGTTTGAGGCATTGTACGGACGCAAATGCCGATCGCCTCTCTGTTGGGCAGAAGTTGGTGACAGCCAAATCACTGGTCCAGAACATGTGGTAGATACCACCGAGAAAATTGCTCAGATACGACAGCGAATGGCGGCAGCTCGTGACCGTCAGAAAAGTTATGCTGATAAGGGAAGAAAACCACTCGAGCTCCAGGTTGGGGATCGAGCGCTACTCAAAGTCTCACCTTGGAAAGGTGTAGTCCGCTTTGGCAAACGAGGCAAACTCAATCCGCGTTATATCGGACCATTCAAAGTCATTGAGAAAATTGGCCAAGTCGCCTACAGGTTGGATCTACCTGAAGAACTCAGCGGAGTTCACAACGTATTCCACGTATCAAATCTGAAGAAGTGTCTGTCAGATGAGCCCTTCATAGTTCCTCTCAAGGAACTCACAATCGACGACCAGCTGCGATTCGTCGAGGAACCAGTAGAGATTACTGATCGAGATGTTAAGATTCTCAAGCACACAAGAATACCTCTCGTTCGAGTTCGTTGGAATGCTCGTCGTGGCCCAGAGTATACCTGGGAACGCGAAGACCAAATGAAACTCAAGTACCCCCAGCTGTTTAAGAAAAACGCAACCACTACTGAGGCTGAAGCTACTGCAGAATTTCGGGACGAAATTCCAAATCAACGGGGGGATGATGTGACACCCCAGGAAAATCTGGAAAACAACGCAACTTAACTAGCTTCCTCAGTAACCACGCGCTAAATTTCGGGACGAAATTCTCTTAACAGGGGGAGAATGTGACAACCCTCAAAATCCCATGTATTCCGTACAAATTATTAATGATAATTAAAGTGTCTGACGACTGCGTGGAATTACTTAACTGCTTTCTGATATCTGTGTTATGCTTACACGTATTTGTTAATATGCCAATAGTGTACAGAAAAGTTACTAAACAGTCCTGTGTAATTTCCTAAGTGTTAGAAATTAAAAACGTTACAAAAATATACATATAGGACGCTTTGCGGATTAATGAAGCAGTTTAGCGGAACAGTGTCAAACCGAACAACCGGACTTTATCCGGAACATGAAAATATTATTACTTTCACTATTTATATTTTTCTGAGCCAGTTAGGGTCCCTGATTACCCTAACACCCGCCATAACATGCAACATACAACTAACGAGGTTAAACACTTAACTTACCTATTTAACCTTAACTAATCACCTAACTACCTAGTTTAGATTGAACTAACCCCCCCCCCCCCCCCCATGCCATAACCGGCCCCAACTAAGGGGGACAAGCTTGTACCTTATGAGATTATTAAAACCTAAGTTGTCTAATATCTAAGAGGCATATTAACCTTTGGTTAATCCACACTAATTTTGCCTATAAGTAACAAGGTTTACATTGTGATTTTTTTTACATAACACCAACCAACAACACACCTCTCCCTCTCTTGCTCTAGTTTCGGCCGAACACCCCACCCCCCTATATCCATCATTTCGATTTCCATCTTCACATACCAACATCATACATACATCAAGGGTTGCATATTAGGAAGCGTGGTGCAAACGGAACGCGAAGGACCTCATTCTATTGCTTTTATCCACTCGATCTTCGACTAGAATCTTCCCTAGCCTCGAGCTAGTAGTAAGTGACTCTAAACCTCTTCTTGATCTTGTCTAGAGTGGTTAATAAAAGTTTCGTCGGTTAAAAATTACTAACATATAAGATCAAAGTCTAAAAGTTTACTAAAGTGATGAACAAGGTGGTTAATGGATGAATATGTGCGTAAATCATGTAGATCTTGTGTGGTTATGATGATTGGGTGATTATCTGATGCTTTACTGAATGATATTAGTATATGATGTTGTTGTGGTCACTAAACTCGTTAACGGAATCGATCGAACATGATTTAGATGGTTAAACACTTGAAATCAGAATCTGTCTAACTTTTACAGCCCACTTCTGTTGGCTGTAAACAGGTCTTAACCTCAACGAAAAATTGATATTTTGAATCTAAAATATGTTATTATGAAATACGGTTCTAATGGCACCGGAATCGTAATTTTTGGACTCCGTTTACTATTTTTAAAGTGTTAATTTGTAACAGCTACTTAAGCTGAATTTTGACAGCAATAAATGGGTGTCGTACTTTCAGTCATAACCTGAGTTTTGTGATGAATCGGACCATGAAAATTTTACTGTAGATGATAACTGAAGTATTTGTAATTACCCCACTGGAATTTCGCAAATCGGACTTACGATGAATTTTTAATAAATTGTTTCGTGGACTGTGGTCAGAAATACATAAATCTGAGTTCAGTCACGAATATGAATTTTTATAAAATATTGGTGATGAACCGGACCCCGATATTTTTACACAATAAAATATGGAACGTTTAAGACATTCTGTAAAAATTTGGGAATTTTTGGAACATGTTAACTATTTTATTAAAATCCCCGAAAACAGCCCAGTTTCGAGTATAAAAGCTGAAACGACATAAGTAGTGATTTGCGTGTCTAAATGTCGAGTATGCTATCTGTGAATGATCTAACATGTCATATGTGTTATATGCATTATTGTATGTTTGCTTATGAGTGGGGAATGGATGGGAAGTATATATGGGCGTAAATCGTTAAAGTGTGTGCCTGTTATGTGGTAGAAGTAATGTGCAAATAAACCGTACGTAGGATACGTGTTATGCATGAGAAACTGATTGTTATCCGTACCTTATTAGGACGCGATTGACCGACCTTGACTGTTAACTATATTGAGAATCTAACCGAGCAAACCGAGGTGAGTTCACACACTTTCTAAGGCATGGGATTCCCGGTGGTTTGGGAATGGGTTAAAGAATTAAAACTAAGTCTACATATCCTCCTTGGGTAGGATATGTACGGCCATCCTCCATAGAGTGGATGCCATTATTAATCCTACGAATTCTCCTGGTGCAGAATACGTACGTTCGTCCTCCTGGTGCAGGACAACAACCTTAAAACTAGCTAGACAAAACTCTATCATGAAGTCCCTCAATTTATATCGACTTAATCGCCGAGGCCAATGGCGAGCGGGTCATTAGTTAATAGCGCTATTAGGTTTAACAAACCTCACACCGTGCCAGTCGGACGGGCGTGTACTAATGGACTATGGCAGATTGTCAGTGATGATAGACACTGATATAGGGCACAACTTATTTGCGTAGCAGTCGATATCATTCCGTCTAGTAGTTCAAACGGGGAAAACCCCCACTGATCATGGTTATGGATTGGGTAAAGAAAAAGAGAAATGGTTGAACATACTTTCAGCAACGGGGTAACCCCCACGGCAAATAAGCCAACGAAAGTCAAACCACGTTTTCAGAAACAACTTAAAACTAAACAACCAAACGTGAACTCACTCAACTTTGTTGTTGACTCGTTGTTACATGCCTTACAGGTCGCTAAATGCTTGGAGCTTGCACGGGGAAGGAGTCGTTGTGGTGTACGGACTGTTATGTTCCGTGCTTAATGTTTAAATCCTTATAAACTTACTAAACTTGCGTTTTGAAACTTTAACTTATGAACTATGGACTTATGCTTTTGAACTTACGTTTTATGCTTCCGCTGTTAACCTAAAATCGGTTTACTTCCTTTTGGTCACCAATCGTATTGTGTTTGGTTTTATTTACTTAACTATGTTGTTCAATATGATTGGTGGCTCGATCCTGGTCATGTCACGCCTCCAAGCGGTGATACTCCGCGTGTGGATTTTGGGGGTGTGACAGATTGGTATCAGAGCCATTGGTTATAGAGAACTTGGTTTTAATAAGGGAAAAGTGTTCATTAAAACCAGACTATAACCTGTACAGTGCTCAACGATCCACAACGACGCTTCGCTCCACGTGCAAGACTCGACACCATAAGTGGTATGATTTATGCTATAGTACTTGTTTAAGGCTAAAATGAGTGTTAACTCCTGATCAGGCTTATCTAATACTCATAGTAAATGATTACTCGGCTAAGTGGGAGAATGTAAGATTAAATATATTATGTAACAATATTTAATCTATAGCCATTATAATCATTTACATAATATAGATCAAAATATATAATAACCTATTAAATAATTAGTTGTTAATTGTTGATGGACCATATTACCCTTATTAACTAATTTAGGTTTCCTCCTGGGTGCTTATATAAGGAGAATCATATGGAGGTTAAGGGGTTAGACAATCACACATTAGAAACACCCCATAAGCATAACATCAATTTCGACCTCCTCTCCTAACCGATACCCTTTTCGGTTTTCTAAGTCCCCATCATCAGTCAACACCCTAAGGAGGAACCAGATCAAGATGACAAGCATGTCGAACTCCATTACTGGATTCTCCACTGCACTATCTGCTGTTACAGGTATGTTTTCATGTTTTCTTTCATGTTTGAACAGAACCGAACCAACATAGGTTTTTTGTTTTTATTGTATATATATAATATATAAATAACTTCTATATATTGTGTTCTTATCCCATATAAGATTCATAGAGATTATACATGTAATCACTTTTTTTCAAATTTATTTATATTTCAGTTCAGTGCCTATCATAAAAACTTCCCCCTCAAATGATACACTCAGTTAAAAAAATACACTATTTAAAATAAACATATAAAAATCTAAATAAAAAAGATTATATTATGTCTTAAGGGACCATATTGGGCCTTAATTGATTACAACGAACAATACTAGGTGAAATATGTCTTAATAGACCATATTGCGCCTTAATGGATCATCACGACGGATAAAAGTAAGACATACATGCTTTAATGGACAATATTAGGTCTTAATTGATCAAAACATGTCTTATTTTACCATATTGGGCCTTAATGGATCAAAAGAGACAATAATAGATCATATTGGACCTTATTGAGCCAAGTGTTAATTGACTATATTGGTCCTTAATGGATAATTGTATATCGTACATGTGTTAATAGACCATATTTTAATGAATCGCAATGAACAATAGTAGATCACACATGTGTTAATGGGCTATATTAGGCCTTAATTGATCACAATAGAAAATAGTAGATTATACATTTCTTAATGGACCATTTTGGGCCTTAATGGATCACTTTGGACAATAGTAGATCGTATATGTGTTAATGGACCTTATTGGGCCTTAATGGATCACAATGGACAATAGTAGATCTTACATGTGTTAATGGACCTTATTGAGCTTTAGTGGATCACAATGGACACTAATAGACCATACATGTGTTAATAGACCATAGTGGGCTTTAATGGATCACAATGGACATTAGTAGATCGTAAATGTGTTAATGGACCGTATTGGTCCTTAATGGATCACAAGGGATAATTGTAGATCATGTACTAGGCCTTAATGGATCACAATAGATAGTTGTAGATCATATATGTTTTAATGGACCTTATTGGTCCTAACTAGATCACAATGGACAATCGTATATCGTATTTGTGTTAAAAGACCATATTGGGCCTTAATGGATTAAAATAGACAATAGTAGAGAATACATGTCTTAATGAACCATATTAGGCCTTAATGGATCAAAGTGGACAATAGTAGATGACACATGTGTTAATGGACCATATTGGGCTTTAATGGATCACCATGGATAATAGTAGATCACACATTTGTAAGTGGACCATATTGGGCTTTAATTCATCACAACGGATAATTGTAGATCATATATGTCTTAATGGACCTTATTGGGCGCATAAAAGCGACGAAGTTTAAAACAAGGTCAGGGCAATGTTTTAAAAAAATTTAGTAGATTCCGTATACTAAATTGTATAAGGACCCTATAGATACAATTAGGTGGACACCATAAAAAGAAAAAGGAAGCCTGATGTAGTGGTAAATCCCTTTCTTTACCAACAAGAGGTCATGGGTTCAATTCTTATATAGCTCATTTTCCTTTTTTTTTTAATGTAGTTCAAACCTTGCTATGACCCGACCCGAACGAGGACCAACCCAAAAATTTTAACGTTTTGTTATGAAAATTTTGAGCACCGAAAAAAATGGACCCCATTGAAAATTTTTTTTGGGTCCGCCACTGAACAAGGCGCGAAACGCAAAAGCGACGGGCTTTTCGTACTGAGGCGTAAGCTAATTATATAGTTTTTATATATCCCACATATAATATCATAGGTTTTTAGCTTTCCCTCCCTAATATACAACTACAAGTAAGATTTTAGCTGCATGTAGAAACCAAAAAAATCAAATGTACAACAGTTAGATGCATAAAAACGTCTTGGATATCGAAGTGCGCCCCTCTAGCCAATAAAGACCAAAAAATCAAATTCCTCGCCCAACTTTTCTCTCTTCCTCAAAAGAGTTAATTACAGTTTTCGTCCCTGTGGTTTGTCAAAAATCACTATTTCAGTCCATTAGTTTAAAAATGGCGATTTAAGTCCCTGTGGTTTCACTTTCGTAACCATTTCAGTCCCTGGGGTTTCATTTTCGTAACCATTTCAATCCATTATTCTGTTATCAGGATATTCAACTGCATAAACCACCCTGTTCTTGTAAGAAGGAAAATGACATCTTTTGTATGTTAACATTTAACTGAAATCGAAAGTTGATATATGCTGGTATTTTGGCAGGACACTATTCTAGTAGTTGTAATAGAAATCAAAGTTGATGAGATATAATGGCGATGATAGTGCGATACAACCAAAACAGCATCAGGCTACACCATCTTTCTGGTATGTGACAGTATCTAGAAAATAGTCAAAATATACAAGATATAATATGGACCGCGTCTTTGACTAGAAGGTTTTCAGGTGGTTGAGGGGCTCTTCAAGGTTCCTCACCTATTTGAAGATTGAAGTGGTTACGGAGGGCGGTGTGGTGACGGTGTTTGATGTGGAACTGGTGGTTCAGCCGTGGAAGCATTCGAAGGAGTTGTTAGGGTTCAAATCAGCACATGTGAATAAGCAGGTAACAATAATATTGTGTATGTGAATGGTTTGTTGTTTTGGTTATGGAGTGTTGAGATGTGTTTGGTAATTAACTGGTTATGGTGATGTAGTTCGGTTTATGGTGAATTTGATTCAAATGTTCATTTCTTCAACTGAAATTGAACCATAAATTGAATGCAAAATTGGATCATTAGTTTTTTTTAATCTTTTTTGTCATTTTAATTATCAGTAACATACTCATTAAAGTAATATGTGCATAGCCGGGTGTTTCTTTTTTCGGGGTTGGAAGTAGTATAAGGTAACGAAAGCATTGCATCTATAACCATGTGTTTAGTGTCTGATGATCTGATATGTTATCATAAGATGTCATCTTAATTCATAAAAATGTTTAAAAAGCATTGTTTTTTTTCCCATGTGATGTGATACCTGGTCCTAAAATTACTTATGAGGAAGTGTGGTTATCAATTGAGATTGTTGAATTTTAAACATATGCAGAGGTTAGTCAAGTGTCAAGTCGATTTACATCAGAATCTCACGTATACGCTGATAAGCAAAAGATCTAAATCGTCAGGTTGGTTTGTTTAAATTACAATAATATATATAAATATTTTATGATGTTCTTGCCATAGTTTCAACTTTTGATTATGTCCTCGTTTGATCATTAAAAATTCTGCTTTTTCAGTGATATTGGTTAATCATACGACATGAGAAATAGCCACCGGTTACAAGTTTACTCACCACCACAACTCAACAACAGCAAGGTGGCCAACAACCCATGGATGTAAATTTGCAGCACTTTCAAGTCCAAATTTAGTGAGTATATGGACTAGAAGAAAACATCTTAGAAATAGTTCTTAGTTTATGTGTATAGTCGTTTCCCAGTTTGTAACTTTTGTAGATAGGTTTTGATGATAAGTTTATGTTGTTAATTAGTATTTAAACCGAAAACTTATGTATGTATTTGGGTTTATTGTTAATATTATTTGTTTTTTATATTTTCTCATGTTTATAGCAGTTTTTTTTTATTTTACAAAAAATGTATATAAAATGAATAATTACAAAAAAATGGCCATATAAAATCATAATAGATATGTGTGACTGTAAATGACAATTAGCTACACCATAGTCACTTTGTTTCTTGTTTGTGTGACGGAATTATACCAAACGTCATGGAAAAAGAAGTTACGTGTGACCGAAGGTTAAATAATAGCCACATTTAAAAATACAAAATTTCGTGTGATTATAAATAACCATTAGCCACACCATAGTCACTTTGTTTTTTGTTCGTGTGACGAAATGATACTAAACATCATGAAAAAATAAACATGTGTGACCAAAGGTTAGACAATAGCCACATTTAAAATTACAAAATTTCATGTGACTTTACATAATCATTAGTCACACCATCGCCATTTTGGTTATTTTGGTGTGACGAAATATTAGCAAACGCCATGGGTAAAAAGTATTAAGTGTGACCAAAGACTACACAATAGCCACACTTAAAAAAAAATCATGTGGCTTTAAAGAACTTTTAGCCACACCATCCTTATTTTGTTTTTTTATGCGACGGAATGATAGCATGCGTAATGCACAAAATGAATATGTGTGGCTAAAGGTTAGATTAAAGCTACACTTAAAATTATAAAGTTTCATGTGGCTTTACATAATCATTAGCCACATTATCGTTACTTTGTTTTTTATGTGACGGAATGATAGCAAACGTCATGAGAAAAGTAAATTATATGTCACCAAATGTTAGCCATTAGCCACACTTAAAAGCACAAAACTTCATGTGGCTTTACAAGCATTAGCCACACTATGGTCACTTTTTTTTTGTGTGACGGAATGATAGGAAAGGTCATATGAAAAAAAAAATTGTATGACCAAAGGTTAAACAATAGCCACACTTAAAATTATAAAACTTTATGTGTGACTAAAGGTTAGACAATAGTCACATTTAAAATTACAAAGTTGTTTTGTGTGTCTAGAAAAAGTTTTTCGCCACACTTATAGTAAACTCATGGAACTAAATAACAACACGGCCACACTTACAGTGAGTTCATGTGGCCATTACTACCATTTTAGTCACACTTACTGAATGGAATGTTTGATTACAACAACTCTTTTTGCCACATTTATTTTAATTGATGTGGCTAAAAACAAATTTTTAAGTGACTACATAATAGAAAGGACCATACTTACAATAAATTCATGTGGCTGTTGCTACCCTTTAGCAACACTTATTTTACAAAATGTCTAATTCTAGTAAGAAATAATGGTACCCGTTAGCCACACTTTTAAGTTGCTACGGCCACTAAACATGAATGTGGCCATGTGATACCTACGATGACTCGACCTTTGGTCACACGTGAGTTGAAAAAAAAAGTTTGGCAAAAGGCGTATGGTCACACTTATTTTGTGTGGCCGTAAGCCTTTTTTGACGTAGTGTGATAAATTCGACATAAAACCCGTAGGATGGAATAGTCGTAAATGATTAGGACTAATCTAACCATCTTATGAATTGTGATGATAATAGTTTGACTCTAGAAAATCTAGATGAAGACTTGGGAAAGAAGCGGGTCAAACGGATCGAGTACGCGGAAAAAGAGCATAACCGGATGCAAGGTAAGTGAAACTTACACTTTTGTAGAATATGTGTTTGTTCTAAAAGTTTCTTATACGATTAAGATGATATTCATGATATGGCTCCGACACGAAACGATACGGGTCGGAGCATATCTAATGATGAAAAACTATGTTTTATGATAAAGAGGCAAAATGGCCATGAAGTGACATAAATAAAAATGGGTTTTCGAACGGCTACTTTATAAGTAAGCGAGTAAAAAGGGGAAACGGTGATTTAGTCACGAACAAATAGGTAAAAGTTGAAATATAGAACAACACTAAGCGACATAAGTCATGTCGGGCTAAATGCGTAAGAAAAAGGGTTTAAGAGACATAGCTAAAGAGGTGAAAAATCTGAATTTAGTTATTTAATGAATTAGTAAATAGGTACCATTCCAATATAAGCGCAAAGTGTTTAAATCGTTTAGACCAAACGGGTCAAATGGTAATGTAGATACCATTTGACAAATAATGACTAATAAGTGCTTGTCGAGTCTTATGCGCACAGGATAAAATGGTTATGATTTAGCGGTGCTATGAATTAGCATATTATGGACGCAAGGTATTAGAACGGGTCAATATGTTGATCCAAACTAGGTACGCATATTGTGAGTTATAGATAAGTATACTACAGATTGTGCATAACAAAGGGGAAAGATTTAAACTTAAAAGGTTTAAATCTTCGAAACGGGTCAAAAAGAATTATGCGCATAGATTGGGTACTAGCCGCGTGATTCATAAAAGTTACAAACCCGAACTAAAGATTTTGAGATAAACATGTTGATGTATGCTTAATGGTTAATTAGAAACAAGTTTGTGGTTTAAAAACTTGAACGGGTCAAAAGTCTTTAAAAATGAATTTTAAAGCCAAGGGCTCGAAGCCTATTAATTTGTGAATTCAGATGTTAAGTCTGAAAGCTACCGTAAGTTACGGTAGCTACCGTAACTTACGGTAGCGAATAAATTGTTACGGCAGTTTTCTACTGCCTTACGGCAGACCAGTTTTGCCCAGTGGCTACCGTAACTTACGGTGGCTACCGTAACTTACGGTGGCTACCGTAACTTACGGTGGCTACCGTAACTTACGGTGGCTACCGTAACTTACGGTGGCTACCGTAAGTTACGGTAGAGCCCAGTCACTTTTGCTGAATTTTGCATATCTTAGTTAATCGAATCCGTTTTTTGAGCGTAGTTTCGATTACGGCACGCGACGGGTGTAAAATCTGCAAATCCTTGTTATTTTAATTGTTTGGCTCATGGGACTTGTATTAACTTGTAAATAAACTATCAAAACTAACTTTTATGTCGGTTTTGATTCTAGGTGAATGTTATATGCTTCGGAATGAAGATCAAGCCACGAGCAAGAACCGAACACACCTCTCAATGAAGCTTCCGCATTCGATCTTGTTTTGTTTTAATAAAAGTGGATTATGTAAACACTTTTAATGATGTTTTGGATGTTGTAAACATGTCTAAATACTTATGATGTAAAAGATTTTGTTAAGTGGCATTTTTCATATAAAATGCTTACTTTAATGTTACATAAATGTTAAAGAAAAAAAATTATTATGGGTGTTACAGAAATAGCATTGGTCTTGCTTTGAGCTTTTGTGCAAATGGTTGTTAAGTTGAATCTGTTATGAAATGTATTGCTTAGGGACAAGCAATGTTCAAGTGTGAGGCTATTTAATATGTCTAAAAGACAACATGTTTTCATAGTGTTAAAACCTACATTTTGGAAGTTGTTTGTTGTAAATCTTGCTTGTAATAGATTAAATATTTGTTTCTAAGTGTTTTGCAGATTCCTTGGTGAAATGAAGGATTACGGGCCAGATTTGGAGATTGCTGAAGATGGGCAGAAGGCAAGCCCAATATATAACCCTACAGGTCGTGAACCGGTATGCGAGCTACGAGTCGTGGGCGCTAAGTTAGTGCATCGATCTAAAGATTGGAAACCCTAATGTGATAATGCAACACGTGGCAAGTTTACGGGCCATAACCCCGATCTTGTTTACGGATGGTAACCCACCCAAACATCACCTAGATCGTATTTATAGAATGAGATGATGTGTAAATCCTAAGAAGTGGTGAACTCAGAAGCAGAATGGTGAAAAAAAGGGTTGTTGAAGATCAAGGATTCAAGATCGGATCATTAAGAGGAAGATTCAAGGAAGAATAATGTAGAGGAGGTCAAGACATCGATCCAACTGAGTTAGACCTTTTGTATTATCATTTTCCTTTTGATTTCAATCATGTATTCATTGAATTCAATATTGTTGTTTGTTACTATGAGTAGCTAACCGCGCCATAGTTGGTTAGGGTAGGATGATTCTTGATACTTTGCAATGATTTGGTTGATTTTGTTATGAAAGTTTGTTTTTAGTAAGGGTTGCTTATTATCTTGTGATAGTGTAATCTGTATGTTGAGTATTGATGTTCAAATTAGTTTGTGTGGATGTTTTAGATCTTTCTATGAGGTTATGCATGTTAGATCTGCTTTGTTTATCTTTAGGCTATATATCGATCATTAGTCTAGGGCTGGATATTTAGTAGGCAAATGGCAACCTTTTTTGAGGGTTGGTAATTCGTATGGGTCACCTACAGGAAGAATCTGATTAAAAGGATTTCGAAACTAGTTAAAGGTTTTCTTTAAATTGAGTAGCCTAAATAGCTATTTGCTCGGTTCGTTAATCTATGGTTGCTAGAACAATATAAGAAACTCTTAGATCAAAAGGGATTAGTAAATGACTTAGTTACTTAGAACCGGATAAGTGGTGTGTCTATAGCCTGGTTATTTGGGGACATGAGGTTAACCTGATAGGGGAACGACTTTTTAACACTATGCCCTCATCACTAGTATTAACTATGATGAGCTTTTTCATAAGAACCGTAATCAACTAATTTGCAAATGTATTAAGATGATTCTTAACCTGATTGGTTATTTTCTCATACTATTTTCTAAACTTAATCAAATAGGTTGTTTTGCATTTTATTGATTACTAAAAGATACTTAGGTTAGATATTACGCAAGAGATAAGTTGATAGATTTCGTGTCCACTGCTTGATACTTGGGTACTTACCTTAGCTATACTATATTCCGTTAGGTATGTTTGCCTAGAACGTGTATAAATAGTATTAGGGGCTGTTTGGTAGCCTCTTAATGATTCCATTAAGAGGCTACATCTGAATGGGATAGAGTTAAGTGTGTTTGGTTTGTTAAGTGGACACCTCTTAATGGTTCCATGGGCTCTGACCGATTCAGTTTTTGAAACATCGCTGAATGAGAAGCAAAACCTAAATACCCACAAATACCCCCACGTACGTAACACACGTTCCTTCCATCTATACTTCTCTTCTCTGGCGACCACCATACAAGCACGTCAATTGCAGATTCCAAGCAAACCTTCGCTCACAACCAGGTAATCTTTCTTCGATCGCTATGTCCTATGTGTGCGTTTTGATGTCTTTTAAAGAGGACTGTTTTGGTTTTCTATGTTATGAGCAACTACTAGATCATGAATTAAATACGATAAGATGCGAATATGATACTTAGAGATCGAAATTCAGGGAACTTCTTCACCAATTTGATGTTTAGGGTTTATGTTTAGGGCATGAATCAGTGACATGCATATTAGGCTATATGGTGCGCTAGGGCATCTTTAAAATCATGTCTTGTTTAGGTATTTTTCTGTTAGAAATGTACTTTGGCTGGTGCTTCTTTCTCTTATGTTGATTTGTGTTATTATGATTTTGGGCAACATATGTGTTTACCTGGCCTATAGCCTGATTAAACTGGCCTATATACAATAAATAGAAGTAGAACTATAGATGTCTCTTCAATAACTCTATCCCTTTGAGGCTTTGTTTGCCAAATACTTTCAATAACTGTGGAAAAAATAATCAATGGCGTTTGGTAGTTATAAACTCATTCATGTTGCTTAAATGTTAGACAAGAAATTACTATAAAAAATAAAAACAGTAGAACCAAAAGAAAACACTTTTTTATCAAATCAATCTCTGTGTTTTACAGATTCTTGACAAAACTGATACTATCCTGCTTATAAGTGAAGAGCTACTGTCCTAACTGATATCCAATCATCATATACCCTAACTGAACATAAAAACCATATACGTGATTGTATGGATGTTTTTAAGTTTATAAGAACAGTTTTTTGCAGACCAAACTGGGCTGCTTGTGCAGCGTGGGCTGGGGCAGTTGTGTTGTACAACATTTAAAAAGTTAAATGCAGAAAATATTTTGAAAATTTATGAAAGTAATTTTTTTTCTAGTAATATTGATTTTAAATTGTATAAAATAATATTTAAACAAATAAAAGTTTAAAGTCTCAATATGTATCGTTATAGGAGTGATGGTTTACTTAGGATTTGGAGGATATACATATGGAACTCCTATTAGAATATGATGGTTGATAATAATCATTTCATGTGTAGGTAATTGACTGATGCATATCAAGCTTGTCATTGGGTCGACTAGCCTTAAAACTTTAAAATATACCACAAATGTGGTTCATTAGGAAAAGTAATTAAGCACCAGATCAACAGTATCATTTACTATGTTGAACTTATTTTTAGCCTCCTCTATGTATAAATAAAAAAAAATCATTTATAAATAATTAAGCACCAGATCAGCAGTATCATTTACTAGGGGTGCAAACGAGCCGCGGCTCGCGAGCTACTCGAGATCGGCTCAAGAAAAAACTCGAAACGAGTCGAGCCTTATCGAGCCCGAGCCGAGCTTGAGCCTAAAATAAAGCTCGCGAGCTACTCGAGATCATATGCTTAATTATTGATGTGCTTGTATGGTACTTGATGTTTGACGTTATTGAATCTTGCTTTTATTTTGTTTTGATATGTTCAAAGAAATGACACATAAAAAGGGTAGGATTAGTTGGAAGCAAGAGAGTGTTGACAAAACATTTCTTGAAGCATGTATTGTAGAAGTAACACTCCATGGTCGTGAAGGAAGCAGCCTTAAACAAAGCTCATGGAAGAATGTGGCGGAAAAGTTGAAAACTGAACACAATTTCACAGCGGATCAAAAACAAATGAAGAACCGCTATGATTATCTAAAATCAAAATTTGCTGCTTGGTCAAAGCTTAAGAACAAAACCGGCAACGTTTATAATCCTGTAACAAACACCTTTAACTTGTCAGAAGAAGAATGGCAACTCGATAAAGGTTTTTAGTTTTTCTAAATAATAGTTATTATTATATTTCAATTATCTTATACTATTTTATATTATTTTTCTACACAGTCAAACAAATACGTAGAAGCTTTGAGAAGCGCGCAACTTTCTTTCCCCGAGCTTTGTGTTCAACTGTTTGAGGGATCTACTTCGAACGGCTTTGACAGTTGGGGGCCATCTTCTACACTTCCTCATCCTTCTGAGAAAGTGTTTGACCACAATTTAAATGGTATTGAGGATATCGAGTGCGGTCAAATGGAACCCCCAACTCAAGGTGCTACTGAGGAGGCATCCAGTTGGTCTAAAAAAAGGGAGAAACGAAAAGATAAGGCAACAATAGATGAAGTTGGGGACTGCATTACTAAGGTGGCAAAGATCTTGATAGAGAAACACAATCTTTCTGATGATATTGATGCATGCATGGAGAAGTTGGAGACAATGGGATGGGGAGAGTTAGATGTGAAATATCAAACAGCACTTTTGCTTTTTGGTGAAAGTGCGGATATTAGGAAAGTGTGGTTACGACTTCAGCCGCAAAGTTGTGAGCTATGGGTCAAGAATGCTGGAGCAAAGTATGGATTGATCGGATAGGGTTTTGTGGGTGTCATGTTATGGATGTTTTATGCATAGGATTTTGTTGCACAAATTGTTATGGATGTTTTTTTAGATGATTTTGTGGATAATTGTTATGGATGTTTTTTTAGATGATTCTGTGGATATTATGTCAAGGATGTTTTTTGTTCATCTTGAATTTTGTTTAATGTTTATGACAGGTAGCCTATGGATCCTGACGATCAGATTATAGTTTTCATTCTCCTTTGTTGGTATTGGAAACGGTTAGACTCAAAAAGAAAAAAGAAATGAAAAGATAAGAGACCTGAATTCGGCAATGACCGGTCATGCATACACACAAGAATTGTTGCATGGATCTTCTACACAGTGTCATGAGTTGATGCGTCTTTCACGTGATGCATTTGTACTATTGTGCAATCATTTTAAAGAAAAAAATTGGTTGAAAAGTAGTAGGTCAATAAGTTTTGAAGAAAAGTTGGCTATGTTTTTAATAGTCATAGGCCATAATGAACGTTTTCGAATGGTTAAACGAAGGTTTCAGCACTCAACAGAAACAATTCATAGATGTTTTCATGAGGTCCTAAATGCAATGATGAGTTTTGCAAGAGAATTCATAAATCCAACATCTTCTAATGCAATCGCAAATACCTCAGAACGACATAGAAAGCTAAAACAAATATTCCCCGGAGCAATAGGTGCGCTAGATGGAACTCTTGTACATGCAGTCGTGCCTGTTGATCAACAGACTCGTTATATGGGAAGAGGAAAGGGTGAATGCTTTCAGAATGTCTTAGCAATTTGTGATTTTGATATGATATTCACGTTTGTATGGGCCGGATGGGAGGGGATTGCACATGATTCACGAGTTTTAAAAGAAGTAGCATTTAACCCCACTTCCGGGTTTTCCTTCCCCCCACCAGGTTTTTAATCATTTTAACTTTAATTATTTATAAATTACCTATCGTTTATGTAACAGTTTTGATACTGGTGTTTACAGATAAATATTATCTTTGTGACGCTGCATACACCAACACTCGTGGATTTATGACTCCCTACGGTAATACGAGATATTGGTTAGCCGATTTTCGACGACAATGTGCGTTAACTAAGGAAGAAAAATTCAATCATGCCCATGCACAACTCAGAAATGTTATTGAGCGCTCATATGGTGTTTTGAAGGCGAGATTCCCAATCCTAAAGCAAATGACTCCGTTTTCTTTTCCAATCCAAAGGGACATAATGATCGCCTGTTTCGTCGTCCATAATTTTATAAGGAAATGCAATATTCGTGTTCAATTATTTGTGGAGTATGGCGAGAACACTGTGTTTTCTGAAATACAAGGTGGAGAAAATGTTGGGCAGTTCGTTCACGACATAGAATGGGGTTCACAAGACATCGAGTATATGACTACTTTGCATAACCAGATAGCTAGTCAACTAATTTGAAATGTTTAAAATTAAAATTCTACGCAAATTATTAATTTCTAGTTGAATTTTAGTATGTTTTTAAGAATTTTGAAGGATTTATATGTAATTTGGATTTTCTATAATGTTATTTGTTTTCATTTTATTATTATTAATCTTCCAGAACTGTCATTCTGAGCACTGACCAAACAGATACATTTCATTCAGAGGGGTAAAGTAGTCATTGTGCATATTCATTCAGAGGTCCAACCAAACAGCACTTTTTGGTTCAGCACTTCCTGGTTTAGAGTCTCTTGCCCATTTAGACCTCTTACTGGTTCAACACTTACCCATTCAGAGGTTGCCAAACGGCCCCTTAGTGTTATTATCCTTAAAACTCGTGTTTTGTGTCAATTTATTTGTTACTTTCTAAACACGTGACACAGATATATATATATATATATATATATATATATATATATATATATATAGGGTTAGGTTCATTTGTGAACACTTCCCTATTTGTGAACAAAAACAAACTCATTCTAGCCATTGATCTTGTTTAAAAATTAGAAGGGTAGGATTGTCATTAGACATTTAAACATTATTTTTTATTTAAATTTAATACAGATTTTGTTTTTGAAAAATCTTAATCGGTTACCAGATATATCTAACCACCCTACAATCTTGCGATCTAAACATCGGATCATTCAGAGTTTTTTTGGCGATCATTCTTTTCTTCATTGGTCCAATTGATTACACATCCTTCTATATCTCATAGATATAATCTTCATCAAACTCAATTGAATCAAGAATCAAGAACTGAACAAAAAGTTCGATCCATTTTTTTTCTCTACTCCATACAAGAATTAAAAGCGTACATCATCAGTTGAATCAGAATCGATTTTTAATCAGAATATCGATTAGATCAGAAGCGCACATCCATAGGGGAATCCTCTGAATCAGAAGCGAATAACCATTAACATGTAACATTGAAACCATCTATTAATTTCCTATAATTTTTAAAATTTTTATGAATGTGTATAACTATGATGTTGATTTAAAAGCTAGGGTTATAGTTGATGTTCATAAAATAGCTTTTCTTATTTATAAAAATTATTTTTAATTGCACATCTGATAGGTGAGTTTGTGATTGATTTTTGTTGATTCAGCCAATTGGGCGTTTTATTAGTTATGTTACGTCTATTAGTCAAGAATAATGTGTTCTTAAACCTTTTGTTTCTATAACGAAGTGAATGAAGAAATCGACGTGTAGTAAGGTTTTGTGATGGGGATGGGTTTAAGTTAGGGTGCATACACATATGTATTTTGTGTTGTTTTGGTCATTCCATTATACTCTGTTGTTAAACTTGGCTGTATACACACATTGATTGTAGAATATGTTATTGTACACATATGTATTAGTACTGGACATTTGTTTGTTTTAAATGTATACTTAAATTGGTATTTTGTACAGGGTTGATATACCAAAATAGAAAAGCCATAAGAATGCTTGTCATAAGGATGGCAGGTATGAGTTATTTTTTTCATCCATTTATTTGTTACATGTTCTTTGAATGGTTGAATTCACAATATTATGGGGTAGGGTATTAACGAATGATGAGAGGAAGGCCTTTCACATGTGCGGATAGAAGTACAAGCTAACAGAGTTACAGATACCAACTAGTGTAAAAGTTTCATGATTGTTGGAGGTTGTTATGATGGAGTTATATGCCTTTGTTTGCTGGTGACCGGGTAGTTTAATTTATGATTGGAAAAGCGCCGGTGGTGAAAGGAAAAAAAAATACATAAATGTGGACAAGAAGGTGTTGAACTGTTAACATGATGTATCTTACTATTCTACATATATGTATAATAGTTTACTATGTTTGGTTGTCCATTGATTATGTTCATTTTACTATTCTACATACATGTACAAAAGTTTATTATGTTTGATTATTTATTGATTACGCATTCTACATATATGTGTAGTCTTACCAACAACATGGCTACATATGTGTAGTATAAGCGAAATTGTTTACTTTTGTAATAATACACGTATGTACATTGGAAATATACATATATGTATAATCGTAGTATACATATGTGGATAAGCTATGACACATTCTAGACATGATATAACTTCAGTGTAACATTCTTTTTCATTTACAGCTTTGTAGACCTTATAAGAACATTATATTTTAATTGTATCACATTCTAGCAAACACCTATAAATACGTCAAATAATACACATGTATATCTAACTAATAAACATACCGATGATAAAAAAACCACAATACACTTATTATGGAACATCGATTTAAACAAAAAAAAACTTAATTAACTACAGACCCGAATGTGTAATATGTTTCCAAAAATAAAAACCATACAGTAGATAAGCAAAAGTATAACAAATTTTTAACTATTATGATAAACCAAATTAGATAGATATAATTATAAAACAAAAGGCTTCTTCGCTTTTTCATATTCATTCGCTTCTTTCAAGATTCTTCACAATGTATGTTTGTCGCACTGCATATATTTTCCGGAAAAGAGTCAGTTTGACTTTCTTTTCCGTTTTTGTTAGAGGAAACCCACTATCATTTTTCCTTTGTTACTCCCATCCACGTTTCCATGTGCCTGCAGATGCATTATATAATTTAAGGATTAGACGATTTATAAGTGTGTTTTTACAAGCATATTATACACACAAGTACAACTACTTATAATACACATATGTACAAATGCGTTCTACATATGCGTATACACTAGCATTTTGTTTCAGATGAGTATTCAGTTTAGATACTAGTATACATATACGTTCAATTTAGATACTAGTATACATATAAGTTCAGAAACTTGAATATATGAAGATTGCTCATATACAAACGAATTATACACATATGTACAACTGCAGTATACATACCTGTATTAAAGTATATGAAGATTGCTTCACTTCAGTTTAGTATAAATTATACATTACAAAAGATACACACATATAATTGTAAAAATCCTAAACTACACACATTGGCTATACAAATCGAGGCAAATCAAACAAAATACCAAAATTTAAATCTTCAACCACCAAATAAAACAACCTTTATCGACCAAAACCAACATTTTAGATGATGAATCTACTTAAACCCTAGCTTTCAGTGTTGGGATTATACAATGGCGGATAAAGTAAAAGAGGAAAAAATTAACTAAAACCTAAATTAATACCTTCAATAACTCGCTGGAATGCTTGAGAATGCCGTTTTAAAGATGCTTGCCGGAATGATCTTCGAAAAACGTCGACGAGGAAATGACCGTCGGAAAGAGAACGTGAGCGAGATTTTGGGTTCTAGAGAGATGATGTCGTGTGTATATGGATATGAATAAACTGATTTTTGCTAGTTTTGAGGAATTATAATTCAAAATGGGAGTGGCAGTTTCCCAAAATAAAATATCATAGATCCAAAATTACACATATACCCCCATTTTAATTAATTATATTCTCTAAATACATAATATAATTACAATTTTGCCATTAATTAAAATCTCAAGATCTACAAAATCAATGGCCCAGATTTGTTGGTTTTGTTCACAAAAACACTATGGTTCACTCATGAATAGGGGTGTCCAAACTGCTCGGCGCTCGAAGATCGTTCGACGATCGTTTGAAAGCTCCGAAATTTGCTCGTTCGATTCCTTGCTCGGTTAAAACCGAGCCGAGCAGCTCGGTTCGGTTTAAAAACGAACCGAGCACGAGCATAGGTACGCTCGCTCGTCGCTCGTTCGGTTTCGATCGAATTTATTTTTATTATATATATAAATATATATTATATTTATTAAATATAATAAACATGTAACATATCCAGCCCCTAGAATCCTCATATCTTCCGTTCAAAAAAAAGAAAGAAAACCCTAATCTCTCTTAACTCTTCGGTTAAAAAAAAGAGGGGTGTTTTATGGGTTTGAATTGACGTTACTGTATCAAATTTTATGTTTTGAATTCAATTTTTGATTGAAAATGTCTGGAATGACTTCAACGCGTGTTTTTGAAGTTATTTTGCATTTTAGATGTTCTTAAACATTAAACATTTGGATGACATTTTGTATTTATTTTTGTGGGACTTTTTATGTTTGTATTTTGTTAAATTATTAAAGTGTGTGTGAGACATATAAGTAGGTCAATTTTGGTGAATGAATGGCTGTGTAGGAATGCTAAATAAAACTGAGCAAAAACGAACCGAACTGAGCACGAGCATAAGATTTCCGCTCGATTTCCTAAATCCGAACCGAACCGAGCGGCTCGGTTTCAAACCGAACCGAGCACGAGCAGACCTCCGTTCGGTTCGGCTTCATGAACACCCCTACTCATGAACCCTACCCTATATATATATATATAGGGAGAAGATCATGCGAGAACCAATGTGAACACAAACAAAAATGTCTAAAAATAGCTAAAAATCACTCAAATTTTTTTTTTTGATTTTTTTAATATTTTTTATGTTAAAATCGCTACTTTTCGAAGCAAAAAAAAATTTTTAATTTTTTTTTAAATTTTTTTTATTCGAAAAGTAGCGATTTTAACATAAAAAAATATTAAAAAATAAAAAAAAAATTTAGATTTTTTTTTGATTTTTTTAGATTTTTTTAGGTTTTTTGGGGGTTTAGTTTTTAGCATTTTAGCTTGGGGGGGTTTAGGTTTTTGGGGGGTGGAGGAGGGGTGTTTAGGTTTTTTGGGGGGGTGGGGGGGGGGGGGGGGTTAGGTTTCTTTGGGGTTTTAGTTTTTAGCATTTAGTTTGGGGGGGGGGGGGGGTTAGGTTTTTTTTTTTTTTTTTTGGGGGGGGGGGGGCAAGGTTTTTTTTAGGTTTTTTTAGCTATTTTAGGTTGTGTTCACATTGGTTCTCATGGTTCTCACAATAAATGGAGTTCTCGCATGAGCCCCTCCCTATATACATATATATATATATATATATATATATATATATATATATATATATATCGCCATAAGTGGCGGTGTGTTTTTAAGTAGGTTTGGTTGTGTTCACACTGGTTCTCGCAATAAATAAATGATGGTTTCTAAATGATCTTCATATATATATGCCAGCATGAGTATATGTGACGTGGCCCACTAGATTAGTGACATGCAGTGTGTTAAGTTTTTTTTTTTTTCAATTTAACCAATTATACTATATATATACACACACGTTTTTAATCTGTTTGTTTCTCTTATAATTTCGTTTTTCTATAATAACTTTCGTTTGTTAACTAAAAAACAAAAAGGCACGACTTTTTTTAGATTTTATTTCGGGTAAATTACACTTTTCGTCCTTTATGTTTGTACTGGATTACAACGGGTAGCTTTTAACTTCAATAATTACATTCATAATTCTTTATTTACAAAACCCATAATACTAACCAGATTAAAAATTTCACTTAAATTTATTCACTTAAGGGTATTTTGGTCATTTCATGTTTTTATCTAAATGTTTAATAAACAAAACCAAAAAAATTGCATATACATTTCATCTTCCCCAATTTCCTAACCCTAAAACCCTAACCACCACATCTTGCCACCACCACCTCATCCTGCCGCCGCCACTCCGGCCACACCCACCGCCCCTAACCCTTTGCAGAAATACACCCACACGACACGCCCGTGATGCTTTTCTAATCCAGAAGATACCACAAAGAGAATGTCTAAACTAGAAAACAAAAGCGTGTTAATTCTAAAATTACGAAAACAGATTAAAAACTCACAACAATTACTTGTTTAATATGATTCAATCAAACCACCTCATGCTATTGATGCAACTTGAATCAAACTGAATCATTAGTGTTCCGCATGGAATCAAACCTCGAGAAAGAATCACGAGGCTGGAAAAGAGAATGGCCGAAATCAGACTCAGCAGTACTGTGCATGGAATCAATTCTTGCAAGGTTTCGTTCCGTATCTTGTGTTGTGCTATGGAATGAATCTAATCTAGAAAAGGAACCACGGGGAGTGTTGCTGGCGAAAGAATCGAATCTGGATAAATTGTTGAATGAACGATCTTCAGGGCCATCATACATGGGTGTGCTGGGAACCGAATCGGCAAAACTGAAACGAACGGGTGTTGAGCGTTACTATAAGCAGGCGTGCTTCGAACTGAATCCGCAAAAGATGACGCAAATGGGCCCTGGTTATGGAATAAGTTGTTTCTAGTAGGGGATCCAGCATAACTATAAGCAGGAGTGCTTGGAACAGAGTCAAACTGGATCGTGTTCTTGTTCGTTCTTATCGGGTTTAGCCCCCAGCTATCAGAAGAATCGAATAACGCATTTCCATTAGAGCTCTCTTGATCCATATCCTGCAATAAAAAAACAGTTTCAAATTATGACAAGATAACACAAACAATATCAAATATAAGGGCATGTTTGGCTAAGCTTTTTGAAACAACTTATTGACTTATTGGCATTTTGAAAAGTCACAAGCTTCAAAATGATGTTTGGCAATGAGGGTGTATTTGAGGAGGAAAATCCAATAAGTCAATAACTCACTCCATACTGACTTTTCCAAAAAGCCAATAAGTCAATAAGTTGTTTTGTAAAGCTTAGCCAAACATGCCCTAAGTATTCAAATACATGATGGTTTGTAGCAGTAAAATCCCAAGCAGAATCTGAATCATAATGATTGTCAAATTGGGGAAGGTTAGGGTTTTAGGGTTAGGAAATTGGGGAAGGGGAAGTGTATATGCATTTTATTTTATTTTATTTTATTTATTAAACATTTAGATAAAAACATGAATTGACTAAAATACCCTTAATTGAATAAACTTAACTGAAATTTTTAATCTGGTTAGTATTAAAGGACTTAGAGTGTAACGGGTTTTGCAAATAAAGGATTATGATTGTAATTATTGAAGTTAAAGGCTATCCCTTGCAATCTCGTACATACATAAAGGACGAAAAGTGTAATTTACCCTTTTATTTTAGTGAACTTTTTAATATAGGTTTTTTTTTTCAAAAACCGAGTTGTCTTCAAAATCAAGTATATTTTTTGTAGTGTATGCTATAGCGAGTACGTTACCGTTGCGGTACGATGACGAACCCACCCACTTATAATCGAAAAACATTGTTGCCGGTATTTTTCCATAATGGAAACAATATATCGGTGCTCGTTTTTATGTTTTTTCAACAAGCAAAACCGATAATGATCAAAATTTTGCTACGTTGCGTGTGGAAAAAACGATCACACTTCCATCGTGAAGCATGAAGGGGCGATGGGGGGACTAGTTCCCATTATAACACATACACACTCTAGAGGTTACAAGTTAATGGAACGGTCCTTGTGACGAACTTGCTTGTTGTCTACGTGTATTGGGTCAAGGGGCATATGCTAGAAAATTAAACGGTTCATAATGCATATGTTAGTGGCATCAAACATTTGCATTTTTGTGATGAACCTGCTAGTTGTTTATCACCGTCAGATCTGATGTAGTTACGGTGCAATCAAATGGCTCAAGAAACAATTGATTATCAAAGACAATAAAAGGAACCAAAAGGTTCAAGAACAATGTTCTTTATAATCAAATTCAGCAAAAATAACTCATCGTAAAAATTGAACCAAGACCACTATATATACAGACCCTAACAAACTTAGAGATATACATGAATAAACAAAATAAATAAAAGATACAATAATTAATAAAAGACTCGATAATTAAGGAATTAAATATTATTCTAACTTTAAAGATAGTTTTGCATCATACTCCCTATCTTCAAAGAAAACTCGTCCTCGAGTTTTGCCTTCGGACCAAAGCCACATCCAGAATACCAACCCGATTCTTGACGAAATGAATACATCTTGGGCTGCATAAAGGCCCAACTTCACGTTGAGTAATAGTAACATTTGATTGGCACGAAACAACTCCACCAACCACTAATAATTCGGTGACAATCTGTGAGCCCATGTGAGAATTTTGTTGTGGCTCCAAATCATTTAAAATTCCATTCACTAAATCCATGTTAGGTATATCAACCAAATCGCCCCCTTCTTTAGCAACATTCCATTCACTAAATCCGCGTTAGGTATATCAACCAAATCACCCACTTCTTTAGTGTTGGTGCATTCATCTGTCGTCTTCGTCTTATATCTAGTCTTGGACTTGTTGCGGTTCTGTTCGTGCATAAAGTCATATATGTAGGTTTCTCTTGAAAGTGGAACTTGGAGGTTTCTATTGAAAGGTTTCTATTGAACCTGACATGTGTGTTTTCAATAGAAACCAGGAACACTATAAATAGGCATGAGAGCTATTCATTTGTAAGGATTCCAGATTTGATACCGAGGTGCTGCCGGTATTCCTTGTGATTGTAATTGCTATTAAATCAATACACAAGACGTTTAAAGTGATATTCAAGCTGTTTTACATCCGTTTCTTAGTTTCCGCCTCTGAAACGGACTAGAGCTCTTCCGAACGACTCATTCAGGTCGCAACTCGATCCTATAAGTGGTATCAGAGCTCAGGACGAGGAGTTCTTGCCATATTCAGCTTGAAAATCTATTTTCTACACCTTCTTTCTTCAATCGAACAGGATTTCACGGTCCAAATTGGTTAAAATTTTCACAGTGCACTCGGAATTGGACATAGACAAACCCTTGAAAGTTTCATGTTAAAATACGGACTAAAAATGGACAAAATTGGACAAAAACTAGGTTTCTATTGAACGAACACTACAGGTTTCGTTTGAAATTGACAGGTTTCGTTTGAAATTATCAGGTTTCTATTGAAGGTTAATCAGGTTTCTATTGAAGGTTTATCAGGTTTCTATTGAAGGTTAATCAGGTTTCTATTGAAGGTTAATCAGGTTTCTATTGAAGTTTGTTTGTGAATTTTGAAAAATGAAACATGGAGAATGAGTTTTATAATGCGTTTGCTAGTCCTATATCAATTACTCAGAGTACATTGCTTGAGAATGAAACGGGGACATCACAGAAACCACCCAAACTCATGGATATTGATGATTACAATGGGTGGTCTGAACGGTTTGGAAATTGGGTTGAAGCTTATCATTTGGATGCTTGGGAACACACTGAAGAACCATATGTTAGACCCACAACGAATAATGTTCAGCAAACAATTAGACAAATGAGTACCGAAGATAAAAAGAAATATAGGGATGAGAAATTGATGGTGAGTCTGCTTCAGCAAGCAATAAAAGAAGATATCTTGATACTGCTTCAACATGATGGAACTGCTTATTCAATCTGGACAGAATTGGAAGCAAAATTTGTTGGAAGTGATGATATGCTCAAAAACAAAATGTCTCTCATGAAGAAAGAGTTTGATCTGTTTCGTGGTTTGAAATCTGAAAACACCAAGCAAATAATTGATAGATATTGTAACTTGGTGAGAAATATGACAAAACTTGGTATTAAAAAGGATACTGATGAATTGATTGAAAAACTTGCAGATGCGCTACCACATGAAACATGGGGAACTTTTCTGATGATGCTGAGATCAAACAAGAAAGATTATAAAAAGTTGACACTGGGAGACTTCATCAAACACCTGGAAGCTCAAGAGATGGAGCAGAGAAAGATTGCCAGGATGAAGAATTACGATGGAGAACAAGATATCAGCTTGTATTACAAAGGTGGTGTCAACGAAAAGTCAAATTTTTCTCCAAAAGTCGAAACTGCTTACAGTGCAAAAGATTCTTCAGAAAAGAAATCATCCCAGGGATCAAGCAGCACTAGATTTTCATCATTCGATCCAAACATTTCTGCAACAAAGAATGGAAGAAAACTTCAATGCAATATTGTATTAAATCTTGAAAGTGATCAAGATTATTCTGAAGAAGTAGCTAAAAATCAAATGTCTTTGTTGGGAATGGTTCTAGAGTCTTATAGTAGTTTTGTGGCCGGAAAGATCGGTAATCCAATGCTCACGAAAGAGGATTACGATCAAATCGATGCTGAGGAAATGGAATTGATGGATATTAAATGGTGCATGGCCAGTGTAATGAGAAGAGCTGAGAAGTTTAAACAAATTACGGGAAGAAATGATTTTCTTGATGCAAGTGTTTCAAATTTAGGCTTTGATAAATCTAAAGTTACATGTTTTCGTTGCAGGGAAAAGGGGCATTTTAAAAGAGAGTGCAAAAATCGTGAAGCTACTGGAGCCCAGAATCCTTTTGGAAACAACGATTATCACAAAAAGGCGATTTATCATCAAATTACACCACCAGCACTGCATCAGGCACAAACTGCACATGGAATGATGGAGATTAAAGATTCAAAGAAAGCTTGTCTGGGAAAGGATGGTGGATTCAGTTGGGATAAATATGTTCCAACAAACAGCAAAGTGTGTTTGGCAGAACAAGATGATGAAAAACTGGCTGAAAGTTTCAGTTGGGACAATTTTTGCCCAGATCAAGAACTTATGGCCACAGAGATGTCCAAAAACACTTCAAATGTTAATGCTTTCATTGTAAATGCTTATGATTTGAAATGTGCTGAAAAGTGCAGAAAAGTCATGGAAGCTGTTGAAGCAAGAAGAAAAAAGCTTCAAGAAGAGGAAGAAGAGGAAGAAAGATTAAAAGCTGAAGCTAAAGCTGAGAAAAAGAGAAGAGCTGAATTTTTACAATCAAACAGAACAGTCAAAGAGGTTCCTGAATTTGAAGTCAAAGTTGATGCAGAACCTGTTAAAGTTCCTGAAAAGTGCATGAACTGTGATTCTTTAATAAAACAGAACAATGAGTTGATGCATAACATAAACAGATTAAAAGAATCCTATAATACAATGAACAGAGAAATAAACAAGTATACTGATTCAAACGGTGAACAAGTTGTGGCAATGAATACGCTGAAGAAAGCATATCTGAGACAGCTGGATGATGTCAACTTTCACATAAAGAAATGTGCTGATCTAGAGTTGAAGTTGGCAACACAAAAGATAGAAACCGAGAGAGTCAACAAGTTATTAGAAAGTTACTCATGTTCTACTTTTGTTGTTGACAGGATTTATCCGGTTGTAGAGAATTTGAAGACGTTTGAAGAAGTGAAGACGTCCGAAGAAGAGAAATCTGTGACAAAAGATAAAGTGAAAAGTTCTGGTAAGAAACCAAGTGTGGTCTACACTAGATGTCCGCCCCAGTCGAAAATGGATTTTTACCTCGAAATCCAAATTCCGAAAGAGTCGAAAAGGCAATAAACTTACAATGGGAGTCTGGGCCGTCGGATAACTTGCCAGAAAATATTGATGTCACGTATACGTCATCCGACACTGATCATGAGTCAAAGTTGATAAAAAGTGTGGTCGATCAGGTGTTAGATAAAGATGACATAGAGGAGTCAAAACCGGAGTCCAAATCCAAGTCAAAGTTTGGGTCCGACAAGTCAAAGTCAACAGTCAAAAAGGACAAACGGGTTTATGATAAAGAGTTTTTGATATCAAAATCTAATTTGAATGATGAATCATTCAAAGTGGCATATACTTTGAAAGATTCTGACAAATTATATTCTGATGAGATTTTTCCAATAAGAGGTGTTAACATTGAAATGATTAAAAAGGTTTTCAAACTAACAGAAATCAATATTTCTGAAATAAAAGATGTAAATCTTTCTAAAAAACCTAAACCTTACACCTCAAGAGTTCAACAACGTTTAAATAAGAAAAAGGGTTACAGTTCTGGTTTTCAAAAGAAATCAAACCAAAACCGTAATTTCAAAAAGAATGGTCTAGGTTTTATACCACCGAAAAACTATAAAAATGAGAAAATTTATAAATCAAAAACTGTCTTTGTTTCAGGAACAAGTGCTGAGAAAGAACAAAAGAGTTCATTCTGGAAGCAGACAAACCAAGAATTCCTTCCCAAGAAGCAAGAAGAACTGAAGAAGAATGCTGTTCCAAAGAAGATTGAAAAGAGAACATGTTTTCAGTGTAAAACTGTTGGTCATGTTGCTAGGGACTGTCCGAAAACATTCAAACCAAAACAGGAAGTCTCTGGTAAAATGAAAGAAAAAGTTGTTGAGAAAACTGAACTTATAACCCGAAAGTTTAGAGGCTTTGAAAATTCGATCTTTGAAAAAGGAGAATGTTCAAAAAATGTTTTAAAAAGAAAAGAAGATTTGAAAAATAAAAAATGGGTTGTGAAAGGTTCAGGTAACAGTTCTAGTGATGAATCTGATTCCACAAAATCACAGGAGCCAAAAGTTGTTAAAGAAAAGGTTGAGAAATCAGTTCCAACTATGAACGATGAAAATTTTTCACCTTTGTGTGCTGAAAATTTTAAAAGGAAAGTTGGAAAAGTTGAAATTTCAAATCAATTTTATTCTGATAAGAAGAAATTTGATGTTGATAAGGCTTTTAACAGAACTGTGAAACACATTTTTGGCAAAATGGTCAATAGTAAGGTTAAAGGTGTTAAAGAATTTTACGCTGCCAAAAGAGGAGGTCACAGGTTCGTTGAAAGTAAAAATGAAGAAGAGGATGTTACACCCAAGGAAGGTCAGGCTTCGGTGGACATATTTTTCAAAGAGTAAAAACCTGACTTGCCGGAGATCCCAAGTTGGTAATCGTGGATCATGAATCGGCATCCTTCTTAATTTGTGTTTGAAAAGTTTTGCAGGAATTGCCGAAACTCCTAGGTTTGTAAGCGAGGAGTAGGAATCGGCACCTTGAGAATTCAACCAACAGATGGTAAATTGGTTGAAAAACAGGTTTGAGTTGTATGGTTGTGTTTTTTACAAGTGGTTCAGAATTTGAATCAGATTGATCTTACAAGTGGTAAATCAGGGACATTAAGTTGTATCTGATTTCCTACAAGTGGTTGAAAAACAATGTGATGAACCAAATCCCTAACCTACTAATGGTTTTACAAAATTAACAAAACTTATTTTCCGGAAAAACCATTTTGATTAAAACAAACTTAAGTGTTTTGAAATCTAAATGGGAAAATAGTTTGTTGTGAGGGGGAGTTCTGATTGTTTATGCCATGTGGATGGCGAATTGAGGCAATTCGATTTCAGTTGTCAAGTTCTTGTATAGTTTGTTTTCAAATTTCCTAAAATGTGTTTGCATTTTAGGGGGAGTAAGAAAATTTTCAGAAAATCCAAAAACATTAGAAAATTTGAAAAAGTCAAAAACATGATAAAATGAAAAATGAGTTTTGTTGCATAAAAGAGGAAATGATAGTACATCAGTGAACTATCACAGCACGCTAAAGAAATGGAAAGTTAAAAAGTGATAAACGGTCTCACTGATGATGTGCCAGTAGGTTTTTGCACATTTAGTAGATTATGACGAGATATAAACCTAAATTTCAAACTTGCTTATATCGTGGGGAAACATCTCTCGGATATATGGGTAACCCCCGAAATTTCGTTTGAAAGATTCCTTTTTCTGATATACTAGGTCTTTATACTCAGTGATATCTGGGGTATTATTCCGGGACTTCTGCTGAACGATGGTTCTGACCTAGTCCTTGGATAATACTTTCCGCAAATGCTTGAAACATAGCATAAACCCTCAGCATGCTGATGAAATAATAAAATTGATAGTCGCTGTTGTTGTAGCTAAAAGATCCTCTAAAGGGGACATACCGTAAAGTCGAAGCTGATATCTCTCTGCGTATACGGAAGTATCGACCTGAGATCCCTCGGCCCTCGCATTACCTAATTTATATACAGATATCGTTGGTGTCATAATTACCCGTAAGACTGAATATTGGGATCTGGATACGGGAGTATATTCTGAGGTGGGACACGCGATTGAGTTTAAGTACTTAAAACATTAATTTCGTATCTCGAAGTAGTTGAACTTTGTGTGAAAATTTAAGTGGACCAGTATACTGACAATCTAAGTGAATCTTTTAAAATTTAAAATGAAATGAAGCTTAACGGTGTTGGTGATTTGTCTCAAAAACTGATATGATCCTCTTGCACAAACTCACAAAAATATTGTCTGTAAATATTTCTTTTCTGCATTTTCTTGTTTCTACAAATGGTGTTAGTTTTTTTTTACTTTCAGAAAATCCCAAAAGATTTTAGTGTGTTTTAGCATAAATTTTGAAAAATTCAAAAAGATTTTCGACAACTGATTTTAGAGAGCTGATTTTCAAAATTTCGAGTGCTAAACATGATGAACAAATGGTTTGGGTGAAAGTATTTGAGAATTGTTGAAATGAAATGAGAAAAGGTTTTGCAATATAAACGTTATTCCTACAAGTGGTAAATTAGATTTGAAAATCTTATCCACAAATGGTTATTAGAAAATTTATTTTTGGGTAGAGTTTATGCAGGTTGGCCAGGTTTCGATCCAGAGCAGGATGAGTACCAGGTTATGATCTAGTGAATTCCAGACTACGATCCCAGCAGATTGAGAGGGGGAGTCTGAAGACACCATGATATTCAACATTTGAGAGAGAGGAATTTGTTGAAGATAAAGATAGAGAATGAGGATTCTTGCAATGACAAATACTTCAGAGGAAGATCGAAGACTGATAAAGACTGAAGATGCGAAGACTCGACACTTAAGACTCGTCAACATCTGAGGGGGAGTCTGTTGGTGCATTCATCTGTCGTCTTCGTCTTATATCTAGTCTTGGACTTGTTGCGGTTCTGTTCGTGCATAAAGTCATATATGTAGGTTTCTCTTGAAAGTGGAACTTGGAGGTTTCTATTGAAGCTGACATGTGTGTTTTCAATAGAAACCAGGAACACTATAAATAGGCATGAGAGCTATTCATTTGTAAGGATTCCAGATTTGATACCGAGGTGCTGCCGGTATTCCTTGTGATTGTAATTGCTATTAAATCAATACACAAGACGTTTAAAGTGATATTCAAGCTGTTTTTACATCCGTTTCTTAGTTTCCGTCTCTGAAACGGACTAGAGCTCTTCCGAACGACTCATTCAGGTCGCTATCCGATCCTACATTTAGCAACATTTATTTTTCCATTCACTAAAGTGTTTTATTGATCAACACCACAAATATTTATCATAATCTTAAAGACTCTTCGTCACCACAAATATTTATCATAATCTTAAAGACTCTTCGTTACAAACTCATGGGGAGTGAAATTCAAGTCGTGTGCTAATTTTAGGCGTTTGCTGGGAACCTGGGAGACTCATGCCGATGCTATGATGATCAATGGAGGCTGATTAACTTGTTTTCTTTGGTGTTTCTAGATTTTTGTCTAGTCGTTTGTATTTGTTTATGATTTTGGTTTGGTTTGGTTTACGTTCGTGGGGCATGTCTCATGAATGAACTAGTGAGGGCGTCACCTCACTACTTGTGCTTTTGTTTTGTGAATATATAAAATCACCGGGGTAACCCTTTACCCAAAAAAAAAGCCTCACCCAAATAATTTGTAACCACAATTTTTGGAGACCTCCTCGCATGAGATCCAACCAAAGATTGATTACCACCCATAGCCACCATGTCATGCGACTCATCACCCATAGCCACCCCAAAGTCACCAATAATCACTGCATCAACAAGCTTTTCACCGGATAAAAACTCATCAAAATTATTGTTGTCATCTTGAACGTTAACTCGGCTAAGAAGTTTTTGTACAAACGCACATTCATCCTCATTAGGTTCAACCCTGTTTTCATCGAACTTAGGCTCATCTTGCCACTCACCCTCCGAATAAGTCGGCTCATAGAACCGGGTGTAGAAATAGCACGGAAGATGCTCCTCCACCTCATCCCAGACAAAGGTTACCGATTCGGTTTTGCTAATCTCCTTTTGCATCTAAAGATCCGGACTCGTTGACGGAGCCGTCTAATCTCTTCAAGATCTCAGACTCGTTGTCGGAGCCTTTTGATCTCAAAGTCCCATGGATCGGAACCAACTCTTCCACTACTCGGTCAGTGATTCTGTGGGTAAGATGTTGGTTTTCTCCACGAGCACATGAGTCGGGACCACCTTTGTCGTTGACTCGGTTGGCGAATCTACGAACACAAGAATAATAGTTGAGCTATTTGAAAACCAAAGCTCTGATACCAACTGATACAATTACGCATGCAATCAAATGGCTCAAGAAACAATTGATTATCAAAGACGATAAAAGGAACCAAAAGGTTCAAGAACAAAGTTCTTTATAATCAAACTAGATTAGGGACCTGTGTTCTGTGTATTACACAAGTTAACTAAATGTTTTTTAAAAATATTAATCTTAAACAACATGTCATATAATTTTTAAATCTATAGTTTATTAGAAGTTGACACGTGACATCGAATATTTAATATGAGAAAAATACATAATATACATATAAACTGTTTATTTCTTAAGAGTTCTGAAAGTTTTGCAATCATTTAAATTACTAAAATGAATTCAACTCTTTATTAAAGTTATGAAATGAACTCAACCCTTTATTATAAAAGATTGAGTTAATTACTGTTTTCGTCCCCTGTGGTTTTGTCAAAAATCACTGTTTCAGTCCATTAGTTTAAAAATTGCGATTTCAGTCCCTGTGGTTTCAATTTCGTAACTAATTCAGTCCATCTCGTAACGATTCCAGTCACTGTACTTACAGAATAAATGGATTGAAATGGTTACGAAAGAGAAACCACAGGGACTGAAATGGTTACGAAAGTGAAACCACAGGGACTGAAATCGCAATTTTTAAACTAATGGACTGAAAGAGTGATTTTTGACAAACCACAGGGACGAAAACAGTAATCAACTCTAAAAGATTACATATTATAGATTGTTAGAGTATTAACATAAACGATTTTGTTATAGGTTATTATTTTTGTATTTTATTACATTAAAAGTCTAAAATGTTAGTAGAAGCCAGGAGTTATTTATGCTTAGTTTATTATAATTCAATTTTAGTAATCCCTTTTATAAAGAAAAACAGGATAAATATAAATGAAAAACAAAATGGTAAAAAATAAAAAGATAAAATAATACATTTTTTATTTGAATCTTATTAATTAAAAAATATTATCTTTATCTATTTATTTAGGGTAAAGGATAAAAAGATAAAATTCATGGATTAAATTTTTTTTTGAATCTTATTAAAAAATATTATCTATATCTATTTTATTTAGGCGGGAAAATATAAATGAGATCACTCCATAGAGCGTAATGTGTACACTAACAAACTTACAGATAATTAAGGAATTAAATATTATTCTAAGAGTAAATTACAAGTTTTGTCCTTTATGTTTACATCAAATTTCAGGCGCTGTCCTTTAGGGCAAAAGTTGACAGGCGGTGTCATTTACCATTCAAAGTCTTGCACGTTTTGTTCTTTAGGCCAAAGCCAGTTAGATTTTTTGGTTAAACCTAGTCATGTGCTAGGCACATGAGGGTACTATTGTAATTTCACCTCCCAAGGACTATTTTGTAAGATAAATTATATCAAGGGGCTATTTTGTAAAAATAAAACAAAATAATTTAAAATATTATTTTTATAACCATATATATATAAATATATTTATGAAATTAGCAATTAGCAACCACCTATCACCACCATCCTCCACCTCCACCACCACTACCCTTCACTGCCACCACTACCACCCTTCATCATCTATAACCACCATCTCCCAATCAACTCACCAACCCAAAACCCCCAAAACTAATAATCCTCAAAACCCGAAAAAATTAAAATGAATCATCACTATAAATACAATCGGTAATTCCAACATTTTAAAATGAATCATCATCAGCACAAATTATTCAAGCCCAACATCGAGGGTGCAATCAGCAGATACTTAGTTCAAAGATGTGGGAATGGCGATGAGCGAAACACCGTTGCTTTTAACGCTTCAAATCTTAATATCAGTTGCAGTTGCAGTTGCAGTTGCAGTTGCAGGATGTTTGAATTCGAGGTTATTCTCTGTGGGCATGCGTTAAAAGTTTTCCAAATAATGAATATAAGAGAAATCCCGTCCCGTTACATCTTGCACATGTGGACGAAAAACGCTAAATACGGAATCCTTCGGGATGTTGATTCTGGAGACGGGTCCTAGGATTTCAAGGCCTTCATGGTGTGGAGTTCAAGAGAAGAAGCTCATAGCTATATTGATACAGGTGCAGCTTCTATAGAAAGGTATTTAGCGTGGCCAACCTGTCGCCGCCGTGAATTACCACAAAGAGTGATGGCCAACCTGTTGTTAGAGAGGGACTTTCTGATCGAGAGAGTGTGTGAGTTTATATTTTTTTTAAGTTTAATACATAGTAGCCCCTTAATATAATTTGTCTTACAAAATAGTCCTTGAGAGGTGAAATTACAATAGTAACCTCATGTACCTTGCACATGACTAAATTTAACCAAAAAATCTAGCTGAGTTTGGTCTAAAGGACAAAACGTTCAAGATTTTGAAAGGTAAAGGACACCGCCTGTCAACCGCTTGTCAACTTTTACGCTAAAGGACAGCGCCTGAAATTTGATGTAAACATAAAGGACAAACTAGTAATTTACTCATTATTCTAACTTTAAAGATAATTCTGCACCAGGATCTACTTGATAAAGGTTTTTACGCGTTAGCATTTTCTTAATTTAGGAAAAAAAAATAGAAGTTTATATTCAAATGTGAAAACAGTATATGTTATTTTCACAATTTTATACATGAAATTTCGTTATTTACTTGCAAGTATATGTTATTTCACACGTGATTAGATAGAAATTGTAGTGTGTCCAACGTTTAGAGCATTCTCATCCAAACCATCAAAATATGTGAGGGGTAGTTTTTTATATTATAAAGGGTATAAAAAATGGTTGTGAGTGGAGGAGAGAGAAAATGTTACTGTTCATCTGTATATTTGGGGGACACTGTTCACCCAGTATAATTTTTTTAATATATATTGAAAGTGGTTGTGAGTGAAGGAGAGAGAAAAATGTAATGATAATATTATTTAATTGAAAAGGAGAGAGAAAAATTATTTGTTTTTAGTGAAAATATATTGATATAGGAGTTGTTTTTTGGTGGAATGTATGTATAATTTGATGGATTGGATGAGAATGCTCTTAAGAGCCCATAAATAAAGACGGTAGTTTTATAAAGCAAAATATATATAAAGTAAACTAATAAGCTTTTTTTTAAGGACGACTTTCTTGTATTAGGCTATCATACTTTCTAAATTGGAGAGCCCCATTGCCCTACTCCGGCCATACTATGTTTTCTTAACTGGGCACACGGTGGCTTTAGAGTTTGGCTTAGGCGTTCCCCCAGGAAACCATACCGCTGGCTGTACTTGACAGTCGTTGTGCCACCGTAAAAGCAGAACTCTCTGACGTATCACACAATATGATGAAAACCGAGTTAGCAGCTAAAAAGGAAATCATGTTTTTTATGTTAAAAATAAAAGTTTTTTGCCCACAAAATTTAAACACAAGCATCACTTGTCCCCAACCCTATAAACAAACAAATTTAGTGTTATAAACTAGGAAACGCATAATTCAAATATTATAACAAGCATAAACTTTTCTCCCGCATCATCACCAAACATACTAATATTATATATATATATATATATATATATATATACATATATAAGCTTGAGTTCATTTCAGAACTCTAAATAACTACAGAACTTTCAGAACTCCTAATAAACAATCATTTTATATATAAGTTTTTGTATTTAGGATCTTTTTATCATCTATTATATGTATTTCTTTGATTACATACATGTTAAAAGTAGTTTACATATGTTTAATTGCCAAAATTATATATATGTGTCATAACTATTACATATATGTAAAAAAACTAGTTTACATATGTGTAATTATAAAATTACATATAAAAAATGATAAAATTACTCTTAACATGTATGTAATCGTAAAAATACACATAATAAATGATAAAATTATCCTAAACATAAAAATATATAAATAAAAAGATTGTTTATTAGGAGTTCTGCGAGTTCTGTAAAGATTTATGGTTCTCAAATGATCCTGGCCATATATATATATATATATATAGAGAGAGAGAGAGAGAGAGAGAATCACGCTAAAATGAGAACCACCTTGAGTTGTAAGAACCGTGAGAACTACACCGTACGGGCGAGGTGGACCAAAATTTTTTTTAAAAATGTAGATGCGTGTATTATAAACACATTTGTAAAAAAAATTCAAAAAAAAAAGTTTTTGAGCACCACAAGTGTGTGTTTACGGGTACCGTAAATTTTCCGGTAGGATTTACGGTACCCGTAAACACAAACTTGTGGTGCTCAAAACTACACACACGACATTTTTTTTGAATTTTTTTTTACAAATGTGTTTATAATACACGCTATACGTTTATGAAAAAAAATTTGGTCCACCTCACCCCGTACGGTGTAGCTCTCACGGTTCTTACAACTCGAGGTGGTTCTCATTTTAGCGGTCCCCTATATATATATATATATATATATATAGGACAAAGATCCGTTAGGAACCACCCTTTATTGCGAGAACCGTGAGAACCAGTGTGAACACAAACAGTAATTCCTAAAAAAAATCTAAAAAACACCAAAAATTTTTTTTTTTTTTTTTTTTTACTATTTTTTTGAAAAATTCGCAATATTTTGTTAATAAAAAAAATAAAAAAAAATTTCAAAAAAAAAAAAAAAAAATTCCGAGTAACAGTTATCCATGCACATGTGCATATGTATCGTTTCTTTGTCAAATTCCGTAATTCATTACAAATAATAGTCAATTGCACTTTCATTTACACTACCACGTGTAATACACTACTTTTTACGTTAACAATGTTAGAAATGCACATGTGCATCTATATGTATCAACAGGAAATAAGGTGTTTTGGTACACTACTTTCTCTTTCATCTATCATTCCATCCATAATACACAAGCATGCACATGTGCATTTTTGTCATTTCTTTGACAAATTCCGTAATTCATTACATATATTAGACAATTGCACTTTCATTTACACTACCATATGTAATACACTACTTTTTACATTACCAATATTAGAAATGCACATGTGCATTTATATGTATCAACATGAAATAAGGTGTTTTGGTACACCACTTTGAATACATTTTCCCTTTCATCTATCATACCATCCATAATACACTACCATTACCTCCTACCATCCATAATACAATACCATTAACAATATTTTCACTTTATTACATGTATGTAAACACCATTTATACCATCCAATCAACATATTACATAAAAAATTGACAACTATAACCAAACCATCAACCACTAGATATAACTAACAAAAAAACATGTATATGGGTCTACTTCTCCATTTAAAATCACAAACTTTTTGTATCAAAACACGTTATATCATGGTTATACCTAATTATGCACATGTGCATTTTGAATATTGGTAATGTAAAAAGTAGTGTATTACTAATAGTATTGTAAATTAAAGTGAAATTGTCTATTCCTGATAAAGTATTACCGAATTTGTTGAAGTAATGATACATATGCACATGTGCATGGATAACTGTTAATTGAAAAAAAAAGTTTTTTTTTTTTTTTTTTTTTTTTTTTTTTATGGTAACGAAATATAGCGATTTTTTATTAAAAAATATTAAAAAAAATAAAAAAAAAATTTTGAGTGCTTTTTTGATTTTTTTTAGATTTTATTTTGTGTTCACATTGGTTCTCGCGGTTCTCGCAATAAGGGTGGTTCTCGCATGAACCTTACCCTATATATATATATATATATATATATATATATATATTTGTAAAATGACAACAAAAACAGACTGTAAAGAATGCACCCCCAAAGGTTATAGTCGAACCAATAGAAACTAAACCATTGATTGATCCGCCTAACCCGAGTAATTTTGCCTACTCAATGGACTTCAATTGGTCTCGTATTGAATAATCGAATGTGGGGTTGTGTTGATTGAGGTAGCTTTGGAAAGATCATCAATTGGCATCATCGCGGGCCACACAAAAGCCGGTTTGAAAGGTGGAACATGTGGTATGGCCACGGACCCCGCTAGCATTTGCACAATGGTATGTGTTTTCGGCCTCTCATCAGCTATCGGGTGCGACCAAGCTAGTCCTAACATCAAGAACCGTGTCGCTTCCTCCGTGTCATAATCATCTGCAAGGCGTTTATCAACAGCTTCCAAGATACGACCTTCCTGATACAACGACCATACGTAGTCCACCATAAACTGAAACCCGTTGACTTTTGTCCCAGGGAGTTGACCAGAAACAACCTCGATTAGTAACGCGCCGAACACATAAATATCAGAATGTTGAGTGGCTTTTCCTGTGAGGAAGCATTCTGGGGCTATGTAACCAACGGTTCCAAGCACGCCCTCGGCCTCTGCATAACTTGTTTTCTCGTTGTCTAGGGCACGGGCAAGACCAAAGTCACCTAGACAAGCGTTGAAATCGGAATCGAGCATTATGTTGCTCGCCTTGATGTCACGGTGAACGAATTTTTGGTCGTATTCGTAGTGGAGGTAGTGTAGGGCGGAGACGACACAGGCAAGAATCTTGTAACGGAGGGTCCAACTCCGTGGTTCGCCAGTTACGTTGAACAGGTGCATGTCAAGACTACCTTTTTGCATATACTCATACACCAACAGGAGCTTTTCGTTCCTGTGACCCCACCCTGCAACGTTTTACTAATGTTATTATTAGATAAATATAGACAGTTAATTTAACTAGATAATAATCAAATGAAACAATTTCAAAAGTTGTTTTAAATTCGAATCACATTTATATAAAAAACGAATTAGAAAAGTTGTTTTAAAGGTAGAGGACAGATGCGTTTTGGTCAACGAACACAACATTAAGATGAGATGGAAAGCATACTTCTACAATCTTTTCAATGGTGGGAGGGGCTACCAACAAGAAAATGAAAATTACTCAAAGGCGACAACAGAATAACTGTTACTGAATAACTGTTACTGTTGCAGAATCACATGCGAAGAGGTGAACACAACCCTTAGAAAGACAGGAGTAGAGGCAGACGCAAATTTACTTGGGATGAGCGGATTAGACAGGATTTACTAGGATTGCACATCTCTGAGAACATGGTACATGATAGGAGTTCGTGAAGACGTATGATTAAGATTAAGGATTTCTAGGGGAGGGTACAAACTGTGTCTTAGGTGTGGTGTATTGTCATAGATAAGCTTACGCGTTAGGTGGAACTTCCATGCGTTTGTCATCTTGTATCTATGTGTATAGGTTGTTGTGATGTTATATTTGTCTTGTTTACCATGTACTTTGTCCCCACTCATGTTATATTGGTAGCTTCATATATGCATACACACCTCATGCGCTATTTATTGTTTTATCGGGTATTTTGGAGCAGAGGGTCTCGCTGGAAGACGCCTCTCTATCCCCAGAGTTAGAGGTAAGGTGTGCCTACATTCTACCATCCTCAAGTCTTACCAACAGATTCGCTATTTCTAGGATTTTACTGGGCATGGTTGTTGTTATGTATATAAAAAAAACAAATCCGAATTTATACATCAAATTTAAAGTGTGAAGAGGAAAATATATAAAACTTGCAAGTTGTCTATGAAATTAACGTTCAAAGTATCCAAGCGTGAAAATGAAATCATATATCTCGTTTCATAAATCATAACTAAAAGTCAAATGTGATGATAACGATATATTTGTTTGACAAGTTCAAGTCAAACTCAAGCTAGAAAAATTTGATGCTAGACTTTTTTGCACTAACAAGGTTTCTATATAATTTCGTCGATCTCAACAACTACTTTTCCATTTAAAAATAACTTGGTCGATCTCAACAACTACTTTTCCATTTAAAAAATAATAAATTTTGGAACAACAAAAAGTTTAACAACTATGTAAAATATTTGTTTGATGACACGAAACTATTAAAAACTTATGAAACCAATAAGCGTCATCAATATATTGTGACAGATATTATTTATAAATAAGATAACAATATTGTTAAATAAATTGTTGCTTAATCTTCATAAACCGTTAAAATTATATAAACTTAAGCAAATCGGTCATACACCAAATTAAGGATTGTAATTTTGTTCAAAGAATCAGATTGAACTTGGTGTTTGTTGGATTGACAAGGTGATTAGATGGTATAAATTGGCAACAACTAAACTTATTATGGATTGAATTGGTATCATTCGGTGTAATTTGGTATTGTTTTGGTGTGATATGATTTTGATTTGGTGTTTAGATTGATTTGGAGAACCGACCCGACCTTAGGCCGGAGGGTATGGAGTGCGCCGTGGGTTGTCCGCCACCATGGTAACGAGGAAGAAGCTATGTTCAGGGGGGAGGGGGGGGGGGGGGGGCACATGCATTTCATTCAATAATATTTTTTTTTATTTTGTTTAATAGAGGACGTTATCCCACACGGTGCAAGTTAAGGAACGGCGTGATAAAGCCCTCTGGCTGACATAAATCTGACGTGGCGCTGATGTGTCCTGATAAAGCCCCTAAAAGGCTTTATCCCACACCCAAAAACCTTATAATTTTAAAGTTTGGTTGTAAGAAATGGTTACCGAGTAAACGAACAAGATGTTTATGCCGTAAACGATTAATAATCGTAAGCTCTGCCTAAAAGTCGTCTTCCCCCTTCAAACTCTCCCGCGAAAACCACTTGACAGCCACCTCAACATTATCCTCCGGCAAAACACCCCCGTAAACGACACCGTATCCGCCCTGCCCGAGCTTCCTCCTCTCATTAAAATTATTCGTAGCTTTCTTTAACTCCCGGAACCGGAACTCCTTTGGCATTCCGGGCAGCATCCTGAGCCGGCTCAATATATTCGACTGCGACCGGTCCACCAACCACTTCTTATACAACCGGTAGCAAAAATAACCCGCTAACGCCACCAGCGCCAACACCACAACGGCGATCAAGATCATTGATAACGGACTTTTAGAGCCGGTACTGATGATGTACTCAACTGTGATGTTCCATTGCAACACACAGTTTAGCTCCACTAAGGCTCCCGTGGATGCCGCGAATCCGATGTAGGATTCGCTGCTAACTGATTTTCTAAGATGTAGCGGATGTTCAATGACCGGAGTTTGCGGCATGGGAGGCGTGGGTGAGGATTTTCCCCGCTGTTCTGCGATGTAAACACGTATGACCTTTTCATTTCCGTTGTATCGAATCCAGACGTTGTGAAACGACGACGTTTTGGGAGCAAGAGTGATGTTTAAGGAAGTTAACGGTGTGGAAACGACAGATACGATGGAATTGATGTTGAGGCCGATGTGATTATTATCAATATCGTAGGGTTGTTTGACGGTGCCGAGTAGGGATGAGCTCGGTACCGACTGGTACCGAACCGGTACCGGAACCGAAAGTACCGGTACCGAAAATCCTCAAAAGTGGGTACCGGGTACCGGTACCGAATATACCCGGTACGGTACGGTTCGGTACCTGTACGGTACCGGTATTTGAGTGTAAACACCGGTACCGAAAATGTCAAAAGTCGGTACCGAATCGGTACCGGAAAGGTACCCGGTTCGGTAAATTCGGTACCGGTACCGGGTCCATTTTGCTCATCCCTCGAGCTCGATAGCTAAGACGTTGTCTGATGCTTCGTTGTCTAGGGTTTGGTTTGTGAGGCCGAGGTACTGGTCGTAGCTGTTATCGGGGACATCCATGGTGGGGGCGATTAAGAAGGCTAAGCCTTCGCCGGGAGTGCCGTTCATGGGGAACATGTTGACGAGAAATGAGGTGTTGAAGGAGGCTACGGAATCACCGTCCCAGAGTTTGAAGGGCTGGCGGAACATGACCCTGCCGGATTGGTTGCGGAGGTTGAATACGGTGTTGTTGTTGATGGTGTCCGGGGTGATTTGCAAGGCGTCTTGGCTTATTCGGGTGTAGTTTTGAAAGTTTAGGTCGGAGAAGGCTTGTAATTCTAAATATTTGTCGAAGGTGGGGTAGGATCGGGTGAATGTTTCGAACCTTGCGAGGGCGGAGAAGAAGCAGAGGAAGATCACAGTGGTTTTGAGGGTGGTGGCTACAACTACTCCCATCTCATGAAGTGGCGGTGGTGACGGTGAGAGGGGTGAGAAGTGGAAATGGTGAGTGGGTGAGTTTAAGACGTTAAAATTTTAGGCTTTTGAGGGGGAATTGGTCTTTGATTGTATATATTCTTACTAGGTTATCACCCGGGACTGCTTCCCGGGTTTGAGAAAATTATTTATATAAACATTAAGTGTATAAATAAAATAGAATAGAAACAAACTGTCATGTTACATAAATTAGTGGCAAAATGGATGTAGACAGACGCACTAAATAGGCCCAAATTATGAACCTTTATCATATGCAACATCAGAACTACTTTCCAAAGCAACAAAAAAATAAATAAAGGAAAAAACTAAAAGGACAGAGTGTGAGTTTGACCCAATTCAACCAATCACACACTTGCTCCTAAAAAATAGTACAGGGCTCTCTCCCAGACTTTCCTAGCCGATCTGACTGAGAACGAACTTGAAGAATCTTCGGCCTAAGTCGTACATGTCTCCATATGTAATTAGTACTTTCGACCCATCTCGTTAACGTATTTAGTTGATTTAGGTTATGTTGTTATCTCAAAAAAGGGGTCATACTTACACACTTTTTTATTAAAGGTCCAAAAAAAGGCTTAGTGCAACTAATTAAGATTTGTAGAATTAATAAAAATTACATAAACAACCAGTTTGTTTCCAGATAGGATTAATAAAAATGAACTTGGTATATACACAATATATCAACTATTTATATAACCCTATTCTTATCATACATAACCCTAGTCTTATGATTAGGATCCTACGCTAGAGTGACACATGAAGAATAAATAAAATAATGACTCCATGGAGTAATTTTATAAAAGTGTTTTTAAAAGACAAATGAAATAAAAAAACCAACATGCTTTTTATTTTTTTCTCATAGAAGTCCTACTGTTTTTTGCACTTAAAAACCCAACATACTTTCTTTTTTGTTTTATAAAAGTTCCTCCACTTTTTTGCACATAAAAAACCAACATGCTTTCTTTTTCGTCTCATAAAGGAAAGTATGTTGGTTTTTAATATGAAAAAAAAAAGTGGAAGGACTTCTATAAGAAAAGTTATTCAAGGTGTAGCTGATGCATATATACATCTTATCAAATCATCAACTATCCTAACCGATGAACAAACTATTAAAGACAACAAAGAAAACAAGATCTTTTACTTACCAATCCTCACGTCTCCTAGGAACATCGTCCAATGATCATCAAATACGCGAAAGGGTCTGCAAACATAGATATAAAAAGTTAAAATTTACTTTAGCATACCTTTTATATATCTGTTTTAAACAGTGTTAATTACAACGGAAGAAAACATATTTACTTTAGTTAATTAGTTAAGTTTAGCCATCCTTGAATCCTTGAATAATTAATATACAGTTACAAAAATGCAAACACTATATAGAATTTAAAAAAAGTACTTTTGTATTCTCAAAATCGCTAATTAATTTATAACAAAACATCATTAATTAGCAACATATTTAAGAAACAAAAGGTTAATTTTTTCTAACCGAAAGCCTTATCATCTTATTATTTTCTACAACGAAAAAGCATGAAATAACACACCCAAAATTGAAAAGGGGCTGCAAACATTTGGTGCAACCGTCTTTCCGTGTAAATAGCACCATGAGACACCACAGTGCTCGCTTCTCTAGCTTTGTTGCTCCCGTTAAGCACACTGTACACATTATAATCGAGTCTTTAGAGTAATGGCTAACCCCATTCATTATGAGTCACATGGACTATAAACGCAGCCCACGTGTTATGCGGGCATACCTCAGCGTTCGGTTCTGTTTAACCGATACCGTACGATCAGAAGTAGCAGACTTTATTGAGTTTTAGAGCCAAGAACCTGAAATAAACTTACAAAATATGTTTGCGGTATGACCACTGTCGACGGAATGAAAGAGTTTGCGGCTTTGATAGCTCCAAAGATTGATATGTAATAAAATGGAACATTTTTACTTCAAACTTTTAACTTTTATATCATAAGCCACCAAAGCATACATGACAAAATGCAGAAGCAGTTGCATGACTAATGGTCATTTTTATACACATATGCGTTGTAAAACAAAGTGAAAACCATATCTGTTAACACTTGGTTGTTCAACCATCATATGCTAAAATATACAAAATATGTAATAATAATATAAAGACAGAGATGAAAAGGCGTACACAAGTGTCATCAGATCCAGATATCAATAGTGAGCCATTTGAGTTCCATGCAATAGTGTTTACACATCCCCGATGCCCCTGAAAGAACACAAACAAACACGTTGATCGAAATTTAAATTCCATCTGAAAAGTATCCCTTGCAAGATTTACCAACATTTAAACACACGTCCAGCTCTCTTTCTAGAGAAAGCCTTTTAAGGAATGATGAATTGAACTGCAGACTACGACTTATATCCTGCAAATTTAGAAACTCGGAATTTACCAAAATTTCTTAGTGCGAAATATCACATAACCAGAACATATGAATGAAGTTAACAAAAATGATAGAACATGACCAGTGATGATTGATACTCAGATAAACATCTAAAAGTTATGAAAAACCTCTAAGCAAATGTAGATGTATCAACCTTTTCTTCTCTAAACATCCAGCAACTATGCAAAAGCTAGGAACATCAAAATCGAATTTCACTTCAGTGAAAAACAACTGATTTAGGATGGTAAACATGTAATTCAGTCATCATACTTTTTATCACGTATAAAGTTATTGGTTTGAAATACAAAATTCACAATCGGCCAACTGTTGGCACATAAGTAGAAGTCGTCGTATTTAGGATGGCAAACTTTATTGTCAGCAATCATTCCTGTAACACGAAAGAAAAGAAAAAACAATCAGTTTTTATGACCATATCCTATATGAATCTGATGTTCTTTTCCCCAAAATCAAACACTCGACAACAAAAAAGCAAGAACATAACCCTAAACAACCAACTTTAAAAAAAAAACCAAGAAACCTAGCCCCAAAATCAAACACGCAAACTAAAGCCCCAAATCAAAACATCAATAAAAAAAACCCTAGAACCCCTAAATCAAAACATAAAAAATATATCAACTTGTCGCATACCAGGGTATATGGATCTACTATTCTGTCATCAACATGGAAAGTATGTATGATGAAGACTCCAACTACCAACATTGTCTTCCCTTTTGTCGGAATTGAGGGGCAGATTTTCAGCATAAAGAAAGAGAATATAAAAAAAGAGAAGTGTTGGATTCATGCGGTGGTGGAACCCTAGCCGCCACCATGTAGTCCTTGCATTAACCCACAACGATCACAAGACCATCGTTGGACAAAACCCTACATCAACGTCGCTGTCATAATTCCTCTTCAGGCAACCAACACCTTCACCATCTTCCTCCATCGAAGCACCGCCGCCACTAGATGATCTTTGGGAAGCGATTGAAGAAGGGGGAGGATTAGGGTTTTCTATTGTCAGAAAAAAAGATGGTTGAAAAAGAAAAGAATGTGTTTTGGATGTTTATATAGGATCCGAATAATGTAACGGGTCAAATAGCTCCATTCGGGGCTTCACTGTAAAAAAAATAGGTGAAAAAAAGACCCATATATTTTCCCGCCAAAACCAATCTAAGAGGCCCTAATATTGCGACATGTGTCCCAAATTATTTTTGTTTATTATATATAATAGATAATAGATAATAGATACTATTACATACGTAGATGTAGATGTAGAAGTCCATTGTTTGAGAAAAATATAAATAAATAGTAAACAGTATGGACACGTTAACCAAGATAATTGAAGTAGTAAACGGATGGTCTAACTGAAGTGAACTTTAAAGTTGATCTTGTTTAAACCATTATATTGTCTTTCTGTTTACTAATATTAATTAATATCAATATCTGTTAATAAGGCTGAAATGGTTACGAAGTGGACTGAAATGGTTACGAAAGTGAAACCAAACCACAAGGACTGAAATCACAATTTTTAAACTAATGGACCGAAATAGTGATTTTTGACAAACAACAGGGACGAAAACATTAATTAACTCAAAAATTAAAAAAAGGTGTTTAAACAATCAAAGAGAAGAGACGCGGGAACCGGCAAGGGAAAATAGAGCAGAGTTCGGAAACCTTTGATACTCAACACTCATTACAAGACTTCTCCGTCAAACGGAGAGGTGACGTCAGCCAAGGATGTTATGCCGTTTGTTATACATCATATTTGCAAATTGTACTAGTAATTTATTTCAGGTTCCCAAAAATTATGGTTATCTTTTAGGATTTCTGATTAAAAGTGCGTATATTTCATGAATTGTATAGTAGCTCTGACTGATACACCACGTATTGTAGGTCCCTCGGAGGTTGAGGTCAAACCTAATCCTTGTTATGTTTAACACACTAGCAAGTGCGGAATCCAAGCTAGAATGCAAACCGGTAGTTTATATGAGAACACAAGCTACAAAGAGAAAGGTAGACACACGAGATATCAAAGTTTTCTCTTGTATTTCAGTGGACACGGTTACAGCCCTTGACCTCTGAAAATATGCTCTCTACAAGACCAAGTTCACTCACATCTCACACTTAATGAAGTGAACACATTACATGAGTATATATACCCATCACAGCTCGTCTGGCCGAAGGATCAGATAGCCTGATCGAAGGATCATCTATCGATCTGAAACCTATCGAAGGATCCACATATACCTCGAAGGATGATATCTTTCGAGGTCCATCTATATCCATCGAAGGTTTATCCTTCGAGCTCATCGAAGGATATAAACAATCCTTCGATGACTCATCCTTCGACACAAACATCTTACAAACAATGTTCTAACTGTTTGGTCAAGTCAAACCAGGAGGATGGTTGACTTGGTCAAACTTACATCGAACACACATAATAACAAACCTAAGACGTAACTCAGACTAACACAAGACATCGTTTTGTATCATGACAAAATACAGACAAAGTACAGACACAAGTGCACCAACAAACTCCCCCTTGGCTGTAGCTTTGTCTCGATCTTCGTGTCTTCAAGTCTTTGACGTCCTTTCAAGTCTTCAATGTCGGAGGATCTTTAAAGTCTTCACGTCTTGAAAGCAGAAAGTGTACCAACAAACTCCCCGTTTCATGTAGGAAGTGTGTTGACAAACTCCCCCTTAACACAAGCTCCCCCTTGATTTATACTTGTGAATTACTTGTTCTTTATGAATTGAGATCCTTGTGGTGTTGATGATGGTCAGCGGCAACTCGATCATCTTCATCACTTGAGTGCCTTCACGTCGTGTCTTCATTCCGAAGCTTGTCATCGACCATGTTCTCCTTGCCTTTAGAATCTGCACATGCAAGAAATCTAAACGCGTAATGAGAACAACTGCCTGGAATATCATAAGCAAACGACACACATGTGACCATTGTTCAATCAAACACCGTCCGACAGTTTGAAAGTTTAACAAATTGTTCAGTTTTAGGTTGTTAACTTTCAAAACTTGCAAATTTCGACCGTTTATGAAGAATCAGTCGTTTCGGTTTTCAATCAGGTTTCAGGTAACGAAGACTCGAGATCCAACATCGTACAATCGAAAATAAGACAGAAATAAAATCTTTTTGGCTTTTAGAAAGTTTATATTAAAACACACCTAAAATCTTTTTGGACTTTTTGAAAATTTCAAATGTAAAGACTGAAAGCAGTAAATAAATATATACAAAGATGCAGAAACTGAAAGCATTAAATAAATATTTACAGACATTCTTTTTGCGAGTTTCGAGGGTAAGAGAATCATATCAGTGTACGGTCATGCCAAAACGCTCTTGTTGTTCTTTTAGTTAACATTAAGATAAGCATCCTATAACAATTATCGGTATTGTTGTCCACATAAGCTCAACTTATCAGATGTAATCATGGTGAGGGGATACGTTAAGGTATGATTTATACTTACCGACCGGTGTTCATCCACATCACGACACATTCCCGTATCAAGGTATGCACGAGGGTTCATCTTACCGGTGAGTATACCGATTATCATCTGTTTGACCGTATATGATGTGAGATTCTCACTTATTTTGATTTGAAAACAAGCCCTATGTGATATAATCACTTATTGATGAGGAACTTGATTTTCAATGCATGAAGGCACAAGAGCAAGTCCGTGAACAGGTCAGTACTTTCGTACAGCAGAGAGACGAACTTGACTCCCGGATAAATGTGATATTTTATCACTTATTTTGTATGGACATGTGATTGTTGATCACTTATTGAGGTCGAATGCAGTATGTACACGTATGTATGGTATCATGGAAGATATAGACTTCGTCTCCGTTTGATTCGGTAAAAGATACAACCATGATACCCAGATGATAAGCAGCATAAAGACCGAATATCTCAGAACCTCGGCAATCTCTCAAACGAAATTTCGGTACCAAGACCATATGCCAATGAGTGGTTCCCACCTGGTCTTCAGTCGATTTAAGATTTATATCACCCTGCACACTTTAAAATGATTGTGAGCCTACCGATACATCTTATATAGAGCTGCTTATCGTTTTTCATTTTGCACTCCAGTTTAAAGAGGTTTCAACAGACCACTGATGTACTATCATTTTCTCTTTTGCTCGCCAGGAAACTCATTTTTGATTTTCTATTGTTTTTGTGTTTTTAAATTTTTTGATGTTTTTGGATTTTTTAAATTTGGATTTACTCCCCCTAAAATCAATAAACTAAGACAAATTTAAAACACAAAGGTATTTACAAAAATGATTTTCCGATGTTGGTTTTACTCTTGCTTGACCTTAATGCCGTTTACCAATAATAAATAGTCAAATCTTGATTTGTCAAATGCTTTGGTAAAAAGGTCGGCACGTTGGTCATCAGTGTGGACGTAAGCAACATCGATTAGCCTTTTCTCAAAGCAATCACGTATGAAGTGATACTTAATTTCGATGTGCTTAGTCTTTGAATGCTGCACAGGATTTCTAGTGATCTGTAAGGCTGCAAAATTATCAACGTAAATAGGAGTAGTTAGGAATTCAAAACCGTAGTCGCGCATTTGTTGTTGGATCCATAGGACTTGGGAGCAACAACTTGAGGCAGCAATGTATTCAGCTTCGCATGTTGATGTAGCGACGCACGTCTGCTTCTTGCACTGCCATGTGACTAGGCGATTTCCCAAAAACTGACATCCAGCTGTTGTGGATTTGCCGTCGATTTTGCATCCGCCAAAATCAGAATCACTGAAAGCGATCAAGTCAAAGTTATTATCCCTAGGGTACCATAGACCGGTGTCAGGGCAACCCTTCAAATAACGAAAAATCCTTTTTACAGCTGCAAGATGTGAGGCCTTCGGGTTGACTTGATATCTGGCAAGCAGGCACGTTGGGTACATTATATCTGGTCTTGATGCTGTGAGGTACATAAGAGATCCGATCATCGCGCGGTAGTATGAGGGGCTAACAGCTTCACCCTTCAAGTCTGGAGTAATTCCGTGATTTTGCGGCAATGGGGTACCGATGGGCGTTGCATCAGACATCTGGAACCGGCTCAAGATGTCACCAACATATTTAGTCTGATGGATGAATATCCCAGACTCAGTTTGTTGCACTTGTAGGCCCAAAAAGAAGGTCATTTCCCCCATAGCACTCATCTCGAACTTATCCTGCATAATGTGCTCGAAATTCCTACACAAAACATCATTAGAAGAACCAAAAATAATATCATCAACGTATACCTGTACCAGTAGAAGATCTCCATCTTGTTCTTTGATGAAAAGAGTACAATCGATAAGACCTCTGCGAAATCCATTCTCCAGCAGATAATTAGATAAGGTTGCATACCAAGCTCGCGGTGCTTGATGTAGACCATATAGAGCTTTGTTGAGCAACCAAACCCGATCGGGATGGATAGGATCTTCAAAACCTGGAGGCTGTTCGACGTACACCTCTTCTTCCACCACACCATGTAAGAATGCACTTTTCACGTCCATCTGGTAAACCTTGAATCCTTTGAATGAGGCATAAGCCAGAAAGATCCGAATTGCTTCTAGACGTGCAACAGGTGCATAGACTTCGTTGTAGTCGATCCCTTCAATCTGACGAAAACCTTGAACGACTAATCTTGCTTTGTTTCGAATAACGACTCCACGGTCATCCTTTTTGCATTTAAACACCCAACGGGTACCAATCTTCTTGTAACCAGCAGGTTTCTCTACGAGTTTCCAGACACCAAGCTTCTGGAATTGTTGCAGCTCTTCCTGCATCGCTTCAACCCATGAGTTATCTTTCAAAGCTTCTTTCCAAGTTCTTGGCTCTTCCTATGAGACATAACACGCGAAAGACCAATCATTTTGTTGACCAGATTCTCTAATCGCCGCATACAAGCCTGCATTGTTGTTGTTTCGCAACATGTTTCTTGTTTGAACGCCACTTTGTACATTTCCGATGATGTTTTGTTGAGGATGGGTATTGTGAATCCTTGTTTCTGGATTATCTTGAACTGGAATGTTTGTACCCAGATTGTTGAGATTGAGATCAACAACCAACTCAATGCCCGGAATTGACGAAGAGGATGATGCAGTAGCTTCAGCTGTTCTAGGGGCGTCCACTGGAGGAGTACCCTCTGAAGTACCATGAACTGCTGTTATTGGAGCTTCTTGATCTGCATCAAGAAATTCATCATCCTCTGAAGATTCGTTCAATTCGGTAGCATCGTGAAAATCCTCATTGTCGAGAGCATTATTGTTCACTGAAGATGATTCTTGATTGACAATAATGGGACGAACCAACGGTGAATCTGTTGCATTGTCACTCTCGAAAAACATCCTTGCCGCAGCGTTTTCTTCAACTGCTTCAACATTGATCGAATTGAAAAAGTCATCGTACTCAAACATCCAAGGCTGACCAGGATTTCTAACTGGCAAAGTGTGCCTTTGTACTCTGACTTCAGACCATTCCTCGACCCTTTTAGTCTCTAGATTCCAGACTCTTAAGTTCGGGGTGGAATACCCAAGAAAGTATCCTTCAATGGCTCTTGCCCCAAACTTTCCATTAGGATCGATTAGTGTGCACGGAGCTCCAAACGGTTCAAGATATGATAAATCTGGTTTCCGTTTGTTAATAAGCTCAAAGCAGGTCTTGTTGTGCCTTTTGACTGTAAGGACTCGGTTCAACGTGTAACATGCAGAGGACACAGCTTCAGTCCAGAATGGAATGGGCAACTGCGATTCTACCAACATAGTCCTAGCAGTCTCGATCAATGTGCGGTTCTTACGTTCAGCGACGCCATTCTGTTGAGGAGTATAAGCTGCACTAAATTCGTGAAGAATACCTTTTGAAGTGCAAAACTCCGCCATTGCATGATTTTTGAATTCAGTACCATTGTTGCTACGTATCCGCCTAACCTTCAACTTATATAGATTCTCAATCTGAATGATTAAGTTTTTGAGAATACCAAAGGTTTCACTCTTATGTGCCATGAACGCCACCCAAGAAAATCTTGAATAATCATCAGTTATCACGAGGCAATATTGATCATTCCTAATACTTTTGTGCTTGACAGGACCGAACAAATCCATGTGCAAACGTTCAAGAGGAACAGCCACCGTGTTGATTTTCTTTGTAGGGTGTCGCTTCTTCGTTTGTTTTCCTTTCTGGCACGAGACACAGACGTCTTGAAGATGAAAGTTTTTAAGAGGAACACCATTCACCAATTCATTTGACACCAAATGATTCATTTTGCGTAAGTGAATGTGACCCATTCGTCTGTGCCAAGAGATTGAGTCTTTTTCTGTGGCTTTGGAAACGAAACAAGTTGCTTGTGCAGATGTTGTGATAGCTTGGCTCATATCAAGGACATACAGATCATTTATCCTTGAAGCCGATAAGAGAATCCATTCTTTTGGAATTTTGAAGCCGGGTTTCAGCACATAACATCCATTTGCATCAAAGTGTACTGAGAACTGCTTATCACAAATTTGAGAAACGCTGAGAAGATTGTGATCAAGTTGTTGTACGAAGTTGATCTTATCAAAGCTAACAATCCCGTTGGAAATCATTCCTTCACCCGTAATATATCCGCCTTTATCTCCAGCAAAAGCAACATAACCTCCTCTAATAGATTTAACGTCGTAGAGAAGCTTCATGTCGCCTGTCATGTGCCTGGATGCCCCACTATCAACAATCCAATGACTACTGATAGTTCCTCCTGGAACACCCTGCACATGAACTCACATGATTAGTTGGAGATGGGGACCCAAGCCATTGTGGTCTTGGGTCTTCCATTTTCATCAACAACAATAACTTCTATTCTTTGATGATTCATAAATTGTGATGGTCCCTCTGAACTTGTGGTCAATTTAGGTTTCCATGTCTGTTGAGTTTTACCAGTTTGATTGTTTGAAAATTTAACTTCGTGATTGTTTGAAGTTTTTGAAAATTTTGTGCTTTCTAGTTTAACTGAAACGTATTGTTTTTTAACCACATCAGTTTTAAGTGCCTTTTCAATCACCTTGACTTGTTGGCGTTTCTGTTTCTTTTCCCTTTCTCTTACAAGTCGGGGATCTTGTTTTACAGAAACAGATCCCTTTCTGTTTCTTTTCCCTTTCTCTTACAAGTCGGGGATCATCATCCTTTGCTTTCAACTTATGAAGATACGGGCAATTTCGAATGATATGCCCAATTTCACCACATTCAAAACATGATCTTCGTTCAACAAACCCCAAAGTATCATGTGATCGTCTTGCCGATAATGATGAACTTTGTGATCTCAAGGTACTAGGTTTCGAACAGTTTGGTTCATTTCTTTTCAACACTGTTGCTTGTTTAACAAAATCTAAGTTAGATTTGTTTTCAAAAGTTTCGATTTTGTCCGTTCCCTTTGATTTCACAAAGTTCACATTCTTGTTCTTCTTTTGATTTGGCTTCTTTTGACTTTGAGCCGGCAATTTTCCTTTTTGTTTGTTATGATTTTGCTGCCTTTTCTCTGTTGGTAATTTCTGATTGCCAAATTGTTTTCTAACTTCAGCCTTTGGGATAGGAGGGCACTGTGTTACCACAACGTGTGATCCTTTCTTACCCAGAAATTTACTTGTCGAATTTTCAAAAACTTTACTGATTAAGGATTGATTTACATTCTTAATCGGAAAATCTTCGTCAGAATAAATTTTATTATCACCAACAAGAGTATACAGCAAATCCACACTCTCCGACTCTTGTGCAGACAAGGACTCGATTGCAACAGTCTTAGCGGGTTTTGCAGGAGGATCACACAGAATATGATTCTCAAGAGGTATGTCCTCTTCTTTTATCACCGCATCAGACTTTGCTGAATCAGTATCATCAGATTCATCATCAGAAGAATCAGCATCCTCAACAACAACTGGAGGATCCTGATTCTGTTCAGCAGAAGACACACATGTATCTGCTGACACATCCGAATCTGATGATACTTCTTTCTTGTATCCGAGTCCTGTTGCAAATTCATTAACATCTAGAGGAACAGATGGTTCAAAGAAAGTTCTATCCTCCTCGTCAGGCAGGGCATCATAATTGTGTCTCACAGGTGGTGGACATTTCTTGTATCCAATGCATGTGACATCCCGTTTCTCTTTCTGTACGTCAATGATGTGATCCAACACATAGCTAGAGCTCAAATAACTGTCTAGCTTAAGTTGGATCGCCTCACTTTCAGTTTTCACACAAGCCATTTCCTTTTGCATTACCTCAAGACGAGTTATATACAAATTAATGTCAGTTTGTTTTCTGGAAACCATTTTAGTTAACTCGGTTTTATCTTTCTTTAATTTCTCAATTACCGATTTAAACTCCTTTTCATGGTTTTCATAAAACATGTTGGCTTCAGTGCACTTCGAAATATCAACGGTCAATTTCTGATTGTGAATGAATGTCACATCATATTTCTTTTGCAAAGCCTCGTGTTTTCTTTGCAATTCACACCACTTATCATTCAATGAAACATGTTTGTCTTGCAAGTCAAACAAACTAGCTTGTAAAGCATCATGTTTGCCTTGCAACTCAGACATGCTTGTCTCTAAATCAGCACATTTAATACTCAATATGTCACAATTATCACAACTAACAGAAGTGGGTTCATCGACACATACCTGACTTGATGAACTGTCGACATTAGCCATAAAGGCTGAATGGAGAGAAGACGAAGAATAAGCAGCTTGATCCACCAAAATAGATCTTCTTTGAATTCCTGCTGCAGCTTCTTCCAATAGCTCATCAATATCTGCATTAACTGACGCAATTGATGTGTCATCTTCCTGATCATTCCCTGAACTCGAGGACTCTTCATCTGAACTTCCACTGTAACCGGAGCTGTCTTCATCTTCAGAATATTCATCACCATTGGTGGAAGATTCTCCACCACTGGCGTGATTTAAATCCTTAACCACTTCAGCAAAACATGCTGTTCCATCTGGAGCATCACCACTCAGCTGAATTGACCAATCACAACCTTCATCTACTTGAACCACAAGTGCCTGGTTGGCATTAGATGGTCCTGCTTGACTCTGGTTGTTGACAGGCACCAATGTGCGCTCATTGTTCCTTACTTGGTTCTGATTTGCCCTGTTGCCTTGACCTCTGAAAGGATTTTGGTTTCCATGTTGAGATGGCCTCGTACATTCACGTTTGAAATGACCACGTTCACCACAATTGAAGCATTTAACAGCCTGCTTATCAAACCCATACTTGGTGTCTTTCTTGCTTTCCAAGCTGGTTCTGCCAGTTCTTTCCATGAAATCCTTTGCTCGCCTAACAGCACTGGCAAAGGCCCACTTGATGTCCATCATCTCCATCTCCTCTTTATCGATCTGCTGATAGTCTTCTTGTGTCAGATTAATGTTACCAATCTGACCTTCCACTAATCCACAGTATGCGCTCACCAAAGTGTTTAGCAGCTCCATGTGTTCCTTTGCTACTTCCACACTGACTTTAGAAAAGCTTGAGGTGTCGAGCCGTACTGTATTTGGCTTTGATTGCTGACTAGCAGATGATGTGCTTCCATAACATGCTTGCTGTTGAGGAGGAAGTGGATTCCCGTATAAATCTGTTGGTCCGGTAGATCGAACAGGTAATGGATTTCCGAACATATCAGTTGCTCTGATAGGTCGTTGGCTTTGCTGTTGTGGTACTGGTTGAGGGACTGGTTTAAGCGGATTTCCATACATGTCTGTTGTTGGAGGAGGCTTGACCGGAACTTGAATAGGATTGCCATACATGTCAGTGCTAGACACAAACGCTGTTTGAATTGGAGCATGTGAAGAAGGTTTTGTAGAAGTGCTAGAAGTTCCATAATACATTTCAGGATTTTGTGGCACTGGAACTCTTTTCGCCTTGAGAGTTTCTTCCTGATTCTTGTTTTCCAGGAGTTGAACAAAGTCATTGAAGTTTGTTGTAGCTAAAGTGCCATTGTACTTCATGATTTCCAAGAAAGTATTCCATTGAGGTGGCAGTGCATCTGCAAACTTTTTCACTACCTCTGCTGAAGTTGTTACAACCCCAATATTTGCCAATTCAGTCAGCAAATGATTAAATCGACTTGTCAAATCTCCTAAAGATTCATTCTCCATACAAGTAAAACCATCAAACTCTTTCTTTAGCAGGTCTTTTCTCAATTGACGTGTCGCTTCATTTCCTACGCCCCTTATCTTCAATGCGTCCCACAACTTCTTCGTTGTCTTGAAACTGACAAATTGATGATAAATATCTTTGCTTAACGCCTGAGTAAGAATGACATACGCTTTCTTCTCTAAGTCATAGACCATCTTCTGATCTTCCGTAAGATCGGCAAACGTAGCAGCAGATGAAGCGGCAACCTCTATTGTTTGATCAAAATCTGTGATGAAACGCAACCACAATTCTGTATTTTGACCAAGGACGTATGTATGAAATCTATCAAACCATCCCGGATATTCACTTAAGTGCATCAACTTTGGAGGCCTATTCAAACTTCCCGTTTCACTCTCGCTTAACAAAATGCTTTGAATACTTGGAGTTTGATTTGATACGAATGCCCATTGACCGGTAGATATAGCATTAGCTTGCGAAGATACAGGTACGGGAGATTCGGCCCATGCAGGAGATAAACTGGTATTTCTATACTTTCCCGAATCCGGAGCCGGAGTACCATAATACATTTCTGTATTTATCGGAGTACCCCACATCGAATTCATTTTTTATCAAGAAAAATTGTTACACTAGTTCTCTCGGGTTCTCCTTGTTAACAACCAACCAGCCGAAGGATCCCTGATCGAAAGATGAGAAAAACACAAACTTGTTAAACTTAAACAGACTAGGATCGAAGGATAAATACTTGTTCGAAGGATCAACAGTGTTCGAAAGATCACTGTTGAATTTCGAACAATGATTTTGAAGGATTCTCCAATCGAAAGATCCTTATCTTACGAACCAGAACTGTAGATCGAAAGATGTATCCTTCGAAAAGATTCCTTGGATCGAAGGATAAGTCACAGACTTCGAAGGATGTTCGAAGGATGATTATCTATCGAACTTCCTTTGATCGAAAGATGATCTTTCGACTTCGAAGGATATCCTTCGATCTGCACTGACACAGTTGACAAAAGTGACAGGTTGGTGAAAAGGTGATGGGTTGGTAGAAAGCTTTCAGCAGAAGGTATGTTCAGACCATACTTTCTGCCAAACCAAGTTTTGAACAATAAAATATTACTTAAAAAGACAGTTCTTATCCAGAAAACCGGTCACCGGAGTAAGCCGGAATTTGGCCGGAAATTACCAAACTTCTTAAAAACAAGTTTTTAAGTTACCCAACCCGTCCTTTAACACACCCGGTTAGTTTAGAACACGTTTTTATGTCTAGAAATACGAGAAAAACACTAAAAACGAGTGCTAAACCATGTGAGTTTTGTCCAAACACTCCAAAGTCTTGTATAAACTCGGTTTTTAACAAGGAAAAGAGCCACGACTCTGATACCACTTGTAGGTCCCTCGGAGGTTGAGGTCAAACCTAATCCTTGTTATGTTTAACACACTAGCAAGTGCGGAATCCAAGCTAGAATGCAAACCGGTAGTTTATATGAGAACACAAGCTACAAAGAGAAAGGTAGACACACGAGATATCAAAGTTTTCTCTTGTATTTCAGTGGACACGGTTACAGCCCTTGACCTCTGAAAATATGCTCTCTACAAGACCAAGTTCACTCACATCTCACACTTAATGAAGTGAACACATTACATGAGTATATATACCCATCACAGCTCGTCTGGTCGAAGGATCAGATAGCCTGATCGAAGGATCATCTATCGATCTGAAACCTATCGAAGGATCCACATATACCTCGAAGGATGATATCTTTCGAGGTCCATCTATATCCATCGAAGGTTTATCCTTCGAGCTCATCGAAGGATATAAACAATCCTTCGATGACTCATCCTTCGACACAAACATCTTACAAACAATGTTCTAACTGTTTGGTCAAGTCAAACCAGGAGGATGGTTGACTTGGTCAAACTTACATCGAACACACATAATAACAAACCTAAGACGTAACTCAGACTAACACAAGACATCGTTTTGTATCATGACAAAATACAGACAAAGTACAGACACAAGTGCACCAACACGTATGATTTTAAAATTAGGGCTCGTATGTGGTTTTTGCTTATTTTTACTTGATTGTGGAAACGTTATATTATTAGGGAACCTTAATTTTATGAATCCATTAAATTCTACTGTTTGAATTTGTTTGTTTCTTGTATATGTTTTATCGTGGTCCTAAATAAGTATTAAAGTGAAACAAAATGCACCTATGTTTGAAAATAGGTTTCATATCATTTTTTCAGACATTTGGAGTCTTGTGAAGGCCTTAGTATATTGTACTGAAAAAAAAAAATACAAACATGTTTTGGGATGTTCAATCAATTTCTTTTTCTTTTATATGTAGCCAAGTTTAACTTGATACCAATTTATGCAAGAGAGTTGAACCAAATTTCACTTTTCAACTTGAAAATGAAATTAAAGTTTCACTTCTTTTTGTTGCATAAATTAGTATCAAGTTGTGTTGATGACCCAACAAGATTCTCTGGCCGGCTGGCCCGACCCCTTTGCCCCCCACCGCCAATTAAAGCTTTCTGGATTCTTCACTGGATTTGACTGTCGTTGAAGCAAAGAGTGTTGAAGGTGCTTATTTTTATTGGCTTTGTTATATTACCATCTGAAAAGTCTTTTAGCTTTCAATATCTATGTTCTGTAAGTTCTTAAACTGCAGAATGGGACCTTTTAACTTTTGTAGTCAAACATATGTTGTACTGCATTTATACTCCCCATGTACATTGGTGACAATTAGAAATATGGAAAATCTGAGGGTGATCCAGATATTCATATGATAGATAGAGCAAGTACACCATATCTTCCAAAAGAAAGAGATTATCAAGTTATCTTCAACTTGTCAAATATGAATCAGTAAGTTTTTCTTTAAAGTTTGACATGTAATTATTTTTCAAACCAATACCAAGTACAAGAGAAGGAAAGTTGTTGGTGCTAAAGTTTTGACAAATTGGGATGAATTTTGTGCTTGAAAATTACCTTGTTTGACCGTCAAAAGTCAAAGTGCAACAGTTCCACCTCTTTCTACTTTTCATCGGGTTCCATGTTTAGTTTATTGTAGTTTCCTTTCATCCTAGAAACAAGAGTCCACTTCAAATCTAGAATATATTGAGAGACTTGATTAAGTACAAGTAAGTAGTAACAAACATAAAGATATTCTGGTAAAATCATGCTTATCTTGATGTTAAAGTTTAAGTTAATACCTTTGAGTTTTGTTAGCTTTGCATTTTTCACTTTTACGTAAGTCACTTTGTTATCTAGTGTAACAGAGTCATGTATATATATTTAGACATTTATATTACTTATAAAACAAGAAATTACCTTATAAAACCTTGCAGATAAAACATATGATATGTTGATCAGTTCTGTTTAGACATAATGGAAAACATGAAAACATACCTTTGATTGCATCAGTACAGGCCAGCAGAGAATCCAGATGGAGACGAAGCAACAGAGTTTGACATGATTGTCAGCTTGATCTGGTTCCTCCTTAGAGTGCAATCTAATGATGGTGATAAAGAAAACCGATAAAGGGGAATCGGTTATGGAGAGGGAGGCGACATTGATGTTATGTGTTATTAGGGTTTGTGCAATTGTCTAACCCTTTAACCTCCACATTATTCTCCTTATATATGCACCCAGGAGGAAACCCTAATTAGTTAATAAGGGTAATTAGGCCCATCAACAATTACCAACTAATTATTTAATAGGTTGTTATATATTTTGATCCATATAATGTAAATGATTATAATGGCTACTAGATTAAATATTATACCATAATATATTTAATCTTACATTCTCCCACTTAGCCGAGTAATCATTTACTATGAGTATTAGATAAGCCTGATCAGGAGTTAACACTTATTTTAGCCTTAAACAAGTACTATAGCAGAGAAATACAGCCGTTGAATCATTATGCGACTCAGGACCCCCATTAGTCATACTATAGCCTTAATTTAAAACCTAATCATTATGATCAAAATACGCATAAGCCCTTTGTTTGATTTGTAACTATATTTGTCTATATGCCATTATGCTAGCTTGACATATTCTTAGAGACATACAAAATCAAACTAATGAGGAAAATTAACTAATACTTAGTCATTCATAGTACGATATGCGGTTGCGCACGGCCATCAATTAATACCCGTCTCTGAGCTCTCTTAATAAGACTTACGGGTAATAGCCATTCAGTTATAGGATCCTTAAGCATATCATGAATGTATTCGATACAAACTCAGTTTCCTTAATTCGTTCACAAACGAATAATTAATTGCGTATCGAAATTTAATGCAGCACCTCTCGAACTGTTACTGTTCAAGGAGTCATGGTAACTGCCTTTATCACACTAAGTCTTCAAAATATTAATTATATGGAGTTAATAAACTTATGAGTCCACTGATAAATTTTCAACAACATTTAGTGACTATATTATGTGGTTATAACTTAGGTTGTTATTATCAGTTTATTATGACTCCTCCATAAGATGGATTTGTCTGCTGACATAAGGATATACCCGAAATTACATTTTATCGTCTTTGAATATTTCAAAGTTAAAGTAATATACCGGTTTTAATTCTCACTTCTTCTTTAAATTGTAGCCTCTCGTTTCTTTTAAAGATATTGTAATACTCTGTTAAATGCTTCACATTAATCTAGACATATCTAGTGTGTTGCAATGTGAGTAATATCTAAACGAGTATAGACTTGAACTTACATAAGGTTTCTAATTAATGAAGCGTAAATAAACAATCTCGTTTATCCTATTATCCTCTAAAAGAGAGCAGTATTGTTTGTTACACATCTAAGGACCCATTTAATGTTAAACTTATGGAACGGAACTAATATCCCATTGGGTCTATCCTAGTATGTTATGATATCAATCACGTAAGAGATATCTCTGAGATTTATTATATCAAAGTTTGTGTTAACAATGCTTTGACTTATGTAACATATACTTGTCAAAAGAATATCATCTATATAGACAAGTTTATTTTAGTTGCTCCCACTCATTTTGAGGTAGGTACATTAATCCACTTGATTCTTGATGAAAATAATTACGTTAAGATTTCATCACGTTATGATGTTTGCATTAACCCATACATGGATTTTATTGACTTATAAACAAACTGTTCTTTAACCATAAGTTTAGAACTTTCAGGTTGTCTTATGAACATGTAAATATGCTAGCCATTTGTTAGGAAAAATTATTTTTAATGTTCATCTAATGTGGCTTTAAACTATTATAAGCTACTAGAACAGTGATGATCCTCAAAGAAATCTTTGATAATTTATCCCTTCCTAAGTATAACCTTTGACAATCAATCATGCCTCTTCGTGTCTTAACGCTTATATTAGGATTTGGTTTAGTTATGAACACTCTTAGGTAATTCAATCAAATCCCAAACGTTATACGAACACATAAAATCAATTTTACTAGAAAACAGTTTTATTCCATTCAGAAGATTGATTGACGCTAATGGCTTAATTAGAAGAGATAGGATCAGTAAACTTTTCCAAAATCCATTTCAACTTCAGTTAGGGAGGTTGTGTAATCATCAAAGTTAGTAGGCTTTTAAACCTAGATGACCTCCTGAGTTGATTATTGGGTTTGTTAGAAGTTTCAGTTTTATGGATTAGCTCTTGGTTAGGTTGCTATCATTTTCAGGATTCTAAGTTTGTAAGAGTTGGTGCAGTATGGTGTACAAGAGGTGTAATCGGAGTTAAATTCGGAGTGAAATTTAATGACATTCTTCCCCCCGCCTCTTGTATTCTTTGCAAGTCATGATAAGGACTTTGACTGCTCCCACTGACCTTAGAAATCTTTAGGAACTCAGCATGCTTAGGGTCAATATTTAACGACCAACAAATTCTAATAGAGAAACAAGTTAATGACGTCAGTCGTTGTAGTTTCTCTTGTTGAGGATTATGTTACTTTAGGTAAGAAATCTAAGTGTGCCCACAATTAGGCAACAATGAAACTTTTGTAAGAGTAGCATTAGATTTAAGGAGATAAGTTTTGATAGAACAGTGTCGTGATGGAGCGGTGTCTTGTACAAGAGGTGTAAATTTAGGTAATGTAAAATTTTCACTCCCCACCTCTTGCAAGTATTGCAAGTTATTATTAAGACACTTAATGCTCCTACTGATCTTTAATATCTCTAGAATGCTACAAGAGAAGTTTCAATGAGCTACGTGACGTGGGAACCTAGCACATATACGTTAGACTTTATTTGATTTCTTTAATGTCCAGATATCATAAGAAACTTTAGGGACATATCTAATAGAAATCTTATTAAGTATATATATATATATATATATATATATATGAATAGATTTCTTCTAAGACCATGGGCCATATGCGACAAAATTTAGATACAAGTTGATAGTCTTTCAAATGATAAATGAATTATGTCTGAATATTCCATTTTGAATAAGTTCCACGAATGTCAATGAATGACTTATAATGGACCCATACTTATTCCATAAGCCAAGTCATATTTTAGGGCTTTAACGTCATGATTTAAAATCACTTAGAATGAGATTAGTTGAATAATCATCCTTATTAACCATGTCATGATTTCTCATGAATTTTGGTTATAATGGATGAAATTTATAAGTCTCATTTTCCTTTTGTCAAATTATCATTTGCATGATGAAAAAAGTTGTGAAAGTGTAAGGTATCATCTAGTTCGATCTTATTAATGTTTCAATCCAGGTATTTAGAACAAATAAGATGAGAGTTTAAGGTAAGTGTGACTTTATGTTGACTATGCAAACCTCACAACGTTCATAACTTTGCTTAATTATGATACTATATTCTGATTAATCTTCAGAATATATAAGGTATCGAAAAGCGTTGTTAGAAGACTGCTTATTATGGTTCTTATAGCCTTAAGATTTAATTTTGTCACTAACTCTCATGTTAGTTATTTGTCGAGTTCTGGTAAGGAAATGTATGGAACTAGAGTCAACTAATCACGTGTTAATAGGAATATTTAAAAAATTAGCAGACTTAGATATCATTAGGAAATGACTACCTAATTAACTTATCCAACTGTTCTTCTGAATAATGGATAGTCTCGTTGCTTATGCCTAGTCTAATGACATAATTATGCAGTGAGATTTTCCCTTGAAGAACCTTAGAGTTGGAATTTTTACTTGTAATTTGTCTATGGGCCTTAGAACAATCCCCTTTTAAAGTTTTAAGTGGTTGTAAGGTGAGTACCAACTTATTTTCCAGATTCTAATATTTATTTCTTTGTACATATGTTGCTTATCAACACACTCATTATACTTTGGTACTTTTGAGTGTTATAGTTGATTTATAAGGCATCAAATTGTACAAGTGAAAAACTAAGTATGTTATGTACTGGAAAATTGTACTTATTTCCATGCGTAAGCCCTTAACTTTATGGGTCATGGCATTGTACATTATTATGTATTCACATATACCACTTAACTTTATAGTTTAAAATTTTAAATGAAGGCATGCATCTTAGGAGTTCTTGTGATTATTCCACAATAATATATTAGTCTAAGGAAAGACTTAATCTCGAATAACTTTAGTGATAGCAATTATGTTAGAGAGTTCCTGATTATCATAAGAGACATCATGTTCGATTTATCCTAATCATCATGCTCTACTTTTCTTCTGTAGTGCTTTATCAGAAGAGAGCAATAGGATTATCGTGTCTTAAGAGATAATCAAGGATTTAATTTAAGAGCTAATTCTTATAGAAACTTTAAATAAAGCAAAACATATTAGATTTAGGAATTAGAGTGGATGAGATATATATAGAAGAAAATTATAGTGAGTAAAATTATGGGTACTAAAAAATAAGGCAGACGAAATGATCATAAAAATTAATTAAGGATCATTATGTGAAGAGGTTGTGATATGTCTATTACTAACATCAAAATAATAGACTTATTTAAAGTTCTACTTAAACGAAGACAAATCAGCTTTGACCAGAAGTGTAATCATTTAAGCATGTGTGCAAAGTGGTTGTAACAAATCAGCTTTGACCAGAAATTGAGACAATCACTTTAGTTATGCACTTGTTAAGTATGCCATCTATGAAGGAATTAAATCAGCTTTGGCCAGATATTAAGACATTCATGTTTATGATGCACACTTAACATAGCTTTCGTAATACTTGGATGATTAGTAGATGTATCAAATCAGCTTGGGCAAGAAATGATACATCAGAAGCTCATTCAAGTAAAGCCATTTTGGGTTTGTAAAACATTATTTGATCCTTATTAATTAACTAAGTATTTACAAAACCAATCATTTAATAGCAAACCACCTGTTAGCGCGGATCGAACAACCTAAAATAATGTGGTTTCGAGTGAGATCTCGACTCAGTTATGAGGTCTCGAGTGAGATCTCGAGTCAAGTCTCGACTCATCTTGCAAAATTATGAGGTCTCGACTCATCAAGGTCTCGAGTCGCAACCTCAGTCTCGAGTCATAATCATGGTCTCGACTACTGTGTTTTATGAGATCTCGAGTCGCAACCATGGTCTCGAGTTGTGAAGTTTGAAGCCCTTAGTCGAAACCTCAGTGGTCTCGAGTCTAAACCTTATGGTCTCGAGTCGAAATCGTTGTCTCGAGTTGTAAAGGTTTGAGAACAGTTATGATTTCTGTTGGTGCATTCATCTGTCGTCTTCGTCTTATGTCGAATCTCGGGTTCGTTGCTGATCTGATCAAGAGTGATGTCATCATTCTTGATGATGACATCATCTAATGACATAATCATTGCAACATCATCACACGAAGACAAAATATGTTACATGTAAATATAGAATAGTTGACCGTTTGAGTTTGAAAATGTAACGTTTGAGTGTGACCGTTTGAATGTAATTGTTTCAAAGGGTTCCGTTTGAAGGGTTCCGTTTGAAATGATTATGTCATTTTCAAACGGAAGGGTCCTCCCTATAAATAGCCTTCAAACGATTTCATTTGTAAGATTCTAGTTTCCGACGCCGAGGTGCTGTCGAGGTGTCTCCAAGTCTGTAATCATTCAGAAATCAATATACGAGACAATTAATAGTGAATCCAAGCTAAACGAAGACCGAATCAATGAATTCCGCCTCTGATTCGGTCTGAGCACTCTTCTGATCGACTCGTTAGGTCGTTTCACGATCCTACAAGTGGTATCAGAGCTCAGGAGGAAGAGTTCTTACCATTTAGCTCGTTTTCGCTGGTATATTCTATTTTCTACACCTTCTTTTCAAAACTGAACAAGTTTTCACGGATAAAATCGGCTAAAATTTTCACAAAATGTGCGTAATGGTGTTTTAACAAACCCTTGAGAATATCGGACCTAAATTCGAAGTTTAACCGGTAAAAAGGACTGAAATATGGGTTCCGTTTGAACGAAGCATAGGTGTTCTGTTTGAAAATTGCCATCCCGTTTGAAAATGCATACCCTTCTGTTTGAAATTTGATCCTATCGTTTGAAAACAGGACTGTTACGTTTGAAACTTGTGTTCCGTTTGAACTTATCGTTTGAAACCGACCTGGCCGTTTGAAATTTGCACTGACCGTTTGAAAAAATGCATCGAGTTGTGTGAAACAAGGATGTCAGGTTGTATCGGTTGATCAGTAGTTGCATGTGTTTGCATGTGTATCAGATTTACATGTGAATTCTATCGAGATATGTTAAGGTGTCAGCTGACTAAAATTTGTTGGAAATTATAAAATCAGTTTTGCATGTTAAGTGTCTTGAAAAGTCATTTGGTGATAAGTGTTAGCTCATTGTAGTGTCTCGAAAAGTCATAAAGTTGATTCAAGATAGATAATAGGTCAAATCAGATTGTGTTTGAGTATTAAGGGTTGTCAGAATTACATGTGATAAGTGTTAAACAATTAAACAGTTGTCAGTTTTTGCATTGCTGTTGTCTACTAAAAGTTGAGTGGTCCAATGATTATTGAAAGATTCATGTGATTACATGTGATATCATCAATTTCCAAACAGGTGTCGGCTTAGTGGAGTATTTGGTCAAATTAAAAATTGTTTAGTTGTCAATATTGGCTATTCATTTAGTTTTCATGTGTAGTGTATGTGTTCAAGGTTTGAAGTTCTAGGACCATGTGATTGGGTCATAATCTCGGTTCATATGTTTTTTTTTAAAAAATAAACATCTTGGTTCATGTGATATTGTTTGTTGCTGATCATTTGTGCTAGTTGATCGAGTTGTGTGCGATTTGATTTGTTTTAGAGCTTGTTGACCATTTGTGATTGTAAGTATTGAATTGAGTGTTTGAACAGATTGTGTTCGAACGATGACAGAAATGATTTTTGATGAACAAGAAAATAATACACTTGAAAACGTGAATAATTGGTATATGAGAACTGTGGATACCAATTATAGGAACGTGAGTACAGACATTTGGGTTAAAAGTTTTGAACTTTTCATATGTCAAAAGGATGAAACATTAAATGAGATGGAAGCACGATTTAAAGTTCTAACAGACAATTTGTGGAGAACGGGTATTAAAATGTCAACTGATGAACATATATTGAAATTGACAACTGCATTACCTACTAAATGGGATGAATTCATGGTTGAGCTAAAAAGAAAAGATTTTTTCCAAGAGCTTAATCCACATCAGTTCTTTAATGAAGTTTATGCAGAATGTCGTAAGGAAGAAACGAAAAGAAGGGAATTTTTGAATGAGATAAGAAAAAATTTACAAGAATTGGAATTAGATGTGATTACAGAAATCGATAAAAGAGTTCGGATATGTCTTGCAACAAAGAGGATTCTGAAATATGATATTAAAAGGAAATGTTATATAGATGAAAATATGAATCCTTTTAATTTTGTTAAACTTTTTGGTGCAGGAACATACAAGACGGTAAAAGATCAAGAATCAAAGATTGAAGAATCTGTGAAGAATGACTCTTCAAGTTCTGCATCAGTGTGCTCAAAATGTGACAGCTTCAAGACTGAAAATGACAAACTTTGGAAGGATGCGGATAATTTGACATCAGAAGTCAAGAAGTTGAAAGAAGAAAAACAAACTGATGAAAAGCAGATTCTTATTTTGAAGGAAAATTGTGAGAAGTTGAAAGCTGAAAATGACAAACTGTTAAGTAACATAAACAGTTTGACATTTGAAAACAAAAAGTTGAAAGAAAAAGAAAAAGTTTTTGAAGGAAAAATTAAGGATTTTGAAATGGAAAAATCAAGAAGTGAAAAAGAATTTCAAAACCAAATGAAAATTCTTGAAGATGAGAGAAATGTTTTTAGTCAAATTAACATTGAGAAGCAAAAGTTGATCAATTCTCATATTCAGAAAATTATAAATTTGGAAAAAGAAAGTGAACGTGCTCAAAGGAAAATCAAAGAGTTGGAAAAAGAGCTTGAAAGTAAACAGAAATCTTCAGAAGATTTGGATTTCTGGATTAAGCTTGAAAACAAGAATCTGAAAGCGAATGAATCAAAATTTCAGGAACAGATAAAAGTTTTGAAAAATGAAAAATCTGTTCTTGAAAATTTGAAGCATGAAAATGAAGAAACAATCAAGACTCATTTTGGGAGAATATCTCGGTTTGAAAGTGAAGCTGAGAATTCGAGGAACAAAATTGAGGAACTTGAAAAGAAATTGAAAGGTTTTGTGACTTCATCTGAGTGTTTGAATATCCCATGTCCAAAACCGATCAATTCTATTCCAATAAGTGAAAATGTCACAAACTTTGACAATGTCAAAGTTGAAGATTCTGATGAGAAATCTGATGATGAAAAAGATAAAAGTGAAAAAAAAAATTGTTTTTGAAATTAAAAGAAAAATTTCAAGAAACTGTTCTGCAATCGACTGTAAAAGGAGAATGCTCTAAGCAAAAACCTTTGAAGAAGAAAGTGGAACAAAAACAAAAAGAGAAAATTTTGAAAAATGTTCAAAAAGAAAATAACAGCTCATCAGATCGATCATCCAATCGCAATCAAAAACCACAAAAAGTAAAAAATGAAAACTCAAAAATTGTTGGTAATAAGTGGTGCAGGTCGGACCACAGTGCTCAAAAGTCAAATCCAGCATACAAGAGGAGAGATGGATATCACCAAGCCAAACAGTGCTATGATTTGAGCATTTGGGCTGAAAATGGTGATTGGTACGATAACAGAGTGTGTTACCGATGTGGTTATCAAGGACACATTGCTGTTAACTGCCAAGGTTGGAATTATGAGACGAGGAGATGCTATAACTGCCATATCAAAGGTCACATTGCTAGAGATTGCTCAATGAGATCAATGAGAAGATCGAGGGTTGAATCTCAGAAGCAGGTGAAGAAACCAGTCTCTGTCAAGCCCAAAGAACAGAAAGTTCAAGAACGTAAAGTTCAAGAACAGAAAGTTCAGGAAATGAAAGTGAAGCTTTCTCAAGGGCAAAAAGACATACTGAGAAAGAAGAGGAAAAAGGCGAGAGAGTATCTGGAGAAGATATTGTCCTCGGGTTCACCGGATAGATCGAATAAGAGTTCTGATAAATCGTCTTGCTCTCCAAAGAATGACAAATCAAGCAAAACGCATTCATCAGATACAAATCTGAGGACGAAAGAAGAGAGAAAGAAGAAGAAGAAAGTTGTTGGCGATGAATCTGACAGATCAAAGTCAGACAAGCCACATTCAGGCAATGATTCTGGTATGGTAAAGCCATAAGAGCAGGTAGTTGAGGTAAAAACTGAGAATTCAGGTTTAACAATAGATGATGCAAATTTTCCACCATTGTTGAACAAGAATTCAAAATCACCCAAGGACCGTCAGGCTTGGGTGAATCTGTTTAAATGAAAAACCTGACTTGCCGGAGTTCCCAGTTTGGTAAGCGTGGAACAGGAATCGGCACATTTCTTGAGAAATTCACAAAAGTGATATTTCGACTTCAAGTGGTAAATCAGGGACATTAAATTGTACTTGATTTTCTACAAGTGATATTTGTGGATTGATCTTAAAAATGTTAGTTTTTACAAGTGATTGAAGAAAAACAAAGTGATGAAACCCCGAATTTGTGAAATGACACGCAAAACTTATTTTTCGGAAAAACCATTTTGATTAAAACAAACTTAAGTGTTTTGAGATCACTATGGGAAAATGTTTTGTTGTGAGGGAGAGTTCTGATTGTTCATGCCAAGTGAATGGAGAATTGAAGTGATTCTCATCATGTTGTCACATTTCTTGTACAGATTGTTTTCAAATTTTCCCAGAAAATCAAAATTGAGACATATTTTAATTTTAGGGGGAGTAAAAATTTTAAAAAAATTAGAAAATTTGAAAATGTCAAAAACATTGAAAAATGCAAAAATGAGTTTTTGTTGAAAAAAGAGGAAATGATAGTAGATCAGTTGGACTGTCACAGCATGCTAAAGATATGTAAAGTCTAAAAGTGATAAACGGTCTCACTAAAGATGTGACGATAGGCTCAGCTAGACTAGTAGATTTGCGAAAACGATACAAATCTAAAGTAAAAAGCCTAGTTCTAGTGGGAAACACGGTTGAAAGTGTAGTACTTGGTTTTGTCCTTCTTGACTGTGTGCCTACTCAGTAATCGCTGATTGTCGAAAGACATAAAACTGGTTAAGTTTGTGAACTTTCACAACTTTGCTAAAAAGTCGCTGTGATTGTGCATTTTATTTTGCAAAGATTTAAACTTGTTTTATTTCTTTATTTTGTTTAAGCATCGGACATCCTCTGCGTATACGTGAGTATCGACCTGGATGTTGTTGCCTAAACGTTCTGCTTTATTTTCTTTGGTGTTTCGTTTAAGCTTTGGACCTCCTCTGCGTATACGGGAGTATCGACCTGGTGGTTAAAGCCTAAACAACTTCAACTTGTTTTTATTTTCTTATTTTGTTTAAACATTGGACTTTCTCTGCGTATACGGAAGTATCGACCTGATTGTTAATGTTTAAACATTCTGCTTTGTTTTCGCACAAATCACAGTTGATAAAGTTTAAAGGCATTACTTGGGTCAGTGTATTGCATGATGAGGGGATATGCTGAGATCGTGGGGTCCATAAGAACTTAGTGCTATCTTAATATACCTTAACGTATCGGTAAGCATTTCGAAAGTTTTTAGATTGAGTTTAAGAGGACAACAATATCGTCAATCAACGTGAATCGTTTAGAACTGAAAATGTTTAAAGCTTAACGGTGCTAGTGATTGGTCACATAAACTGATATGATCCTCTTACGCAAACTCACAAAAATATTGTTTGTAAATATTTCTTTAATGCATTTCTTTGTTATATTCAAAAATACAAAAAGATTTTAGTGTGTTTTAGCATAAATTTTGAAAAATACAAAAAGATTTTCGACAACTGATGTTGAAGAGCTGATTTTCAAAATTTCAAGCGCTGGACATGATGAACTGGCTTGGGAGTGTGCGTTAAAAAGAAGAAACTGATTTTGAGAAAGAAAAGTTTGATTAGTTAATCAGGGTCATTAATTTGAACTTGATATAACTATTACTAGTAAGTTTTTCTTATTGATTTAAGTAAAAACTTATGTTGTGATGAGAAAATGTGTGCAGGAACTGAGCTTAAACAGAGATAAAGCCAGGGATTGATCTCAAGGTGATAGCTAATTCCAGACAGCGATCCCATCATGATGAGAGGGGGAGTCTGACGAGGTTAGAGCCAAAGAGAAGATCCTGGTATATGCTAAGAAAGAAAAGAGACTGATAAAGACTGAAGATGTGAAGACTCGACACTTAAGACTCGTCAACATCTGAGGGGGAGTCTGTTGGTGCATTCATCTGTCGTCTTCGTCTTATGTCGAATCTCGGGTTCGTTGCTGATCTGATCAAGAGTGATGTCATCATTCTTGATGATGACATCATCTAATGACATAATCATTGCAACATCATCACAAGAAGACAAAATATGTTACATGTAAATATAGAATAGTTGACCGTTTGAGTTTGAAAATGTAACGTTTGAGTGTGACCGTTTGAATGTAATTGTTTCAAAGGGTTCCGTTTGAAGGGTTCCGTTTGAAATGATTATGTCATTTTCAAACGGAAGGGCCCTCCCTATAAATAGCCTTCAAACGATTTCATTTGTAAGATTCTAGTTTCCGACGCCGAGGTGCTGTCGAGGTGTCTCCAAGTCTGTAATCGTTCAGAAATCAATATACGAGACAATTAATAGTGAATCCAAGCTAAACGAAGACCGAATCAATGAATTCCGCCTCTGATTCGGTCTGAGCACTCTTCTGATCGACTCGTTAGGTCGTTACACGATCCTACAATTTCGAGTAGAGACCTTATGTTCTCGAGTAGAGACGATTTGAGAACCCTTATGATTTCAAGTCGAGACCTTGTGGTCTCGAGTCGAGATCTTGGTCTCGAGTCGAAACCTGATGGTCTCGAGTCGTAATCTGATGGTCTCGAGTCCACTGTTAACAGCTGTTGTTGTGAAAATAACTGAAAATTCGAATTTTTAGGGATTTCGAGATATGGTTTTCTGTTATAGTGATGATCTAATTTTATCAAAATATTTCAAAAATTTTATCTGATTATCTATTAACAGATTTCGAAAATCTTTAGAATGCAAAACAGATCAAAACAGCAAATAACACTCAAAAATCCAAATTATATTCCAAAACGTAAAGAAATTTCGAATTTTCCTAAGAACACATGATGAACCCTAAAAATAAAATAATAATTATGGAACCCGAAACCTGAAAATTAAGGATTTTAAAGCAGATTTTGGACATTAATATTAACCATATGATTTCGAGTTATATAAAATACATTCTTTTTCCGAAAAAATTGACTTCGGCACATCAGACTCGAAACCAGCCGTGATGTTCATTAAATTTTCAAAACTTATGTTTTCCAGATTTCAATCCCAGAATTAAGGATAGGAAAATAGAACCGACTAATCAACATATGCTCTGATACCACATGTTGATCGGTTCTGTTTAGACATAATGGAAAACATGAAAACATACCTTTGATTGCATCAGTACAGGCCAGCAGAGAATCCAGATGGAGACGAAGCAACAGAGTTTGACATGATTGTTAGCTTGATCTGGTTCCTCCTTAGGGTGCAATCTAATGATGGTGATGAAGAAAACCGATAAAGGGGAATCGGTTATGGAGAGGGAGGCGACATTGATGTTATGTGTTATTAGGGTTTGTGTAATTGTCTAACCCTTTAACCTCCACATTATTCTCCTTATATATGCACCCAGGAGGAAACCCTAATTAGTTAATAAGGGTAATTAGGCCCATCAGCAATTACCAACTAATTATTTAATAGGTTGTTATATATTTTGATCCATATAATGTAAATGATTATAATGGCTACTAGATTAAATATTATACCATAATATATTTAATCTTACAATGATATTCATCATCAAGAATTCATAACGAAAATATTTATTTAATTTGTTCTGAAGTTGCTGAAAATTGAAATTTTGCGCAATTGAGAAGAAAATATGTATTACTTTCAGCTCAATGTGGACAAGTGTTTACTTTACCAACAACAAATTATCATAGAAGTTTTCATCTCTAATTAATGCCATCCTCATCTTCATCATCCTCATCCTCATCCTCATCATCTTCATCATCCTCATCATCTTTATCATCCTCATCATCCTCATCATCTTCATCATCCTCATCCTCATCCTCATAATCTTCATCATCCTCATCCGAGTCCCGCTGAAACTGAAATTTTGCACAATTAAGAAGAGAAAAATCAATATTATCGACAAAAAAATATATGATAAAAGTTGATTATCTTTTCTTGTAATTAAAATGAGCCTTTTCAAGAATCATTAAGGAAAGGAATAACAGTACCTCCTCTTGTTTGGTCTTTAAAAGGAAGTTGATATCTGTGTTTACATAACAAAACCCAAAACTTGTATCTATTACTTTCAGCTCAGGGGTAGACACGTGTCCTTTGGTGAAAACAGTAATTGCTGGGCATTGCTTGATTTGTAAAGTATCCAGAGCTGACAATAAAAAAGCCCCCTTCCCTAAGCAAAATCCCTTGAGTCTTGGAAGGTCATCTAGTGTTAAGGAGTTTAGACGAGGTAAGATAATCTCATTTACTTTGGCATCACATTCTTCTTCTTCTTCTTCTTCTTCCTTCACAATTACCTCTATTTTCTCACAGTCACTTATAATTAGGTCTTGGAGTTGCACTAGACTACCAACCATGGAACATGTAAAAACATGTTCTAAGTTCTTACAATCGTGAATAGAGAGAGTTGTTAGGTTTGGAAACTCCAGTACCATCCATTGGTTGCTCTTCCATAAATACTTTAGATCCTCTAGCCCAAATAATTCCACTTGTGTTAGGTTTGGAATTGGGACAAGAGTTTTTGATTCACTGGAACCACTCCCTTCCACTGCTATTACTTCAAATACCTCTTCTAGCCCAGAACATTTATATAAATCAATCTGTTGAAGCTTTTCCAGTTGTAGCAGCGCATTAGATGGAATAATAGTCCTTCCAACATCCTCTTTTTTCTCTAGATTAATTTCTATCAGATTATGAAAAGAGCAAGGGACTCCTTTTGGAATAGTAGGCTCTGAAGAAGCTGGGAATGTGGTCTGCAAATAAAAGAAAGAAAACACAAGGCGTTTGTTTGAGGTTACATCCTTACATAATAAGCCTGAAACATAAGAAAATTAATACTTCAACAAATGTAATACTATGGAAAGAATTGTCTATGAAAGGTGAGTGTCAATGAAGACATTATAACTAATAATACCAAGACATATTATGCAGCTTGTTTCAACCCTTTCCCTTTTGGATCAGACTACATTCACGACAACCTAAACTTTAGTAGATGATGCATAGTATAGTAAAAGAAATTGTACCTGACCGATAGCTTCATGAAAGTTACGGCCACATTCATGACTATATTTGCCAAAACTTGTTTCTATGTACTTGAGCTTTGGAGTTGGTGACGGACCAGATGTAAACATCATCAATTCAGGGCAATCATCGATCAAAACATGATCTAATGAGGGCCATCGGAAGTCATTCATCCCCAAAAAGAAACCCTTGAGCTTTGGTAGTTTGTCAAGTTCAAGTGTCTCAAGACGAGGAAACACCACACATTTTGATGACGTTTCGTTTTCTTCTTTTACAATCACTTGCATTGCATTGCAATATGATACTTGTAGCTCTTGGAGTTGCTTGAGGCTTTCAAGAGTAGAGAATGTGAATATATATGATAGAAGGTCACATCCTACGATATTCACTTTTTTTAAGTTGGAGAGTTGAGGGGGACCTACGATAGTAACGTTTTTTAGTGGTGGACCACCAACAACATGTGCACCTCCTTCATCAACATTATTACTACTAGATTCACTTTCAAATACCTCCATCATCCTTTTGCATTTATAAATCCTCAACTCTTGAAGCTTTTTCATCTGTCCGACTGCATACCATGGAATTAGACTTGACAATGCCTCACAGACATGTATGGTTATCTTTGTGGGGTATTGGCACAACGACCAACAAGCACCGATTACTTGACGACTCTGCAATAATTATAATTTTGGTTTTTATCAACGTAAGGAGTAAACTTATTCATCTAAATTTGATGATTTATAATTTTGGTTTTTCCGTACCTGGAACTCATCATGAATCATATTGGAGGAAAGTTTATCACTCCCGCACGTCCTACCACCATCATCAACACTCTTTAGACATGGGAGATATCCAAGCGTGAGAGTGTCAAAATGAGGAAAGAATGTGGTGTCTTGATAAGAAGATGCAGATGTAGTGTTTTCATCATCTCTTCTCGAAATAACTTCTTCCATACCATCACAACCTTCAATGTAAACACTCTTTAAGTTGGATAAATATTTTGCCATAAGAGGAGACAACAAGTACTTTATATTGGGACAATGATCCAAGTAAATGTCTGAGAGGTTTTGGAATGGAAATTGCAATGGTGGATGAAGACGAATTAGGAATCTATTCCAATTGCATTTCCACACATGACTCATCTTCTTTAAAGAACGTAGGTGTATGCTTTGAAGGTAGGGAAGTAGTAGTGGCGGTTGAATTGTTGCTAATTGTCTACTACTTGTTGGACTATCCATGTCAAACACCACCTCCTCCACTCTTTCATCTTTCCTTAATTGAAGACTTTGAAGGTGATGACAGGTGTGGAGAAGAGAAGATGGGTATGTGACATCTGGAATGTAATCATCCACTTCCGACATGACATTAATCTGCATGTAACAATTAACACTTTAATGTCTTCACTTTAAATATAATATAAAGTCAAAAAACAAAATGGAAACAGTGGGGAAGGAAGGCCAACCTAATAAATCACACAAGATCATTTAAGTTAGTGAAATAACTTGAAACATAATTTCAATTATTGATTGTGATTCATTCAGTATTGGTAAAGAAAGTAGAAAAAGAAACAGATAGAAACTGAAAGCATTTGTGATATTTTCATGTGTGAAAATTAAGATGTGGCATTAATACTTTATTCAATCAAATTTGACAGCTAGATGACATGAAATACCTTTCGAGCGGTGTAGGAAGTAAGTGCACTGAGATCAAAATTGGCTGTGACAGGTGTGAATACAGTTTTAAAACTCTCGCATCTTTTTATATAAATGGTTTGTACAGCTTGAAAGCCATTGATGAGGATATTAGAGTTATTTACACCATTCATCCTCCACAACTCTTTTAGATTGTCTGAATCACGAACTTCAATGCTTCTTAATCTGCTAATGTATCCCTCCATTTCACTAACATTTTCAAAGTCAATGTTGAATATTACTTCAATGGAATCACACTCTTCAACGTCAAGCACTTCTAAATTGTTCAGCGTTGGCAATGGGTTGTTTGGAAAAAGATTGATAAGGCCTGAACACCTTTCCACAATGATCATTCTCAACATGGAAACATTGTTTTTCTCGTCAGTTGAAATCTCACACGGCCATATTTGCTTCAAGTTTGGCATATCATTAATACGTAGTTTCTCCAACTTTGGTATCACAACCTACACAATAATTAAGCATTGTAAGATTTGTAAAGTGCACATGGCCATTATAATTTATTTTTAGCTTTAGATATAAATAATGTATGTACCTTTTTGTTCAATAAGGATTGTATCCCACATGGATTACCGTCGTTGTCAGGATAAATGCTTGTGAAGCTGTGAAGGGCCTGAAGATACAACTCTACCATTTCTGGTAACTCAATCACAGTTCCACACAAGCTTACCATGCTAGGTAGCTTATCTAAACACAAATAATTCAACTTTGGGAATCTAATCACCCCAATTGTACAATCCTCACCAACCAGTGTTCTCAAAACAGGGCAATTGGAAATTTCGAGGCGCTCCAGTTTCTTCAAACCAGTTGCCATGGCAACTGTGAAGAGGTATGTCAACACTTTACAATTAGAAACATGAAGGAACTTTAAATTGGAAAATGAGTGATGCATCGACACATTTTCAACATGATTCATATCATTCACTTGTAAATGAAGCTCCTCTGTTTTCTCAAATAGATCACCGATTTTGCTTTCTAGCAGCTCATTGCACTCACCAACTAATTTAATCGTATTTCTGAATGAATTTCTCTCATCCTTCTTCAATTTAACCAATTGATGACCGATAGATATTCTGAACCTTTCAAGATTTTCAAAAGACAAGTTTTTCGGTTGGGCCTTATTCTCATAGAACTCCAACTCTAATGCAAATAGCTTCCGTGAAAGTATCTCCAATTCGTCACAGTTGGCATCTGTGAACATAATATGACTATCCTTATAAGATCTCATATAAAGTTCTTCAAGGCTGCCCAAGTTTTGAAAGACACCATCGTCAATGCGTAAGTCAACACATCCAGTCAAATCTAGTAACTTCAGTTTTTTCAACATTCCTATCATCGTTGGCAACCTTGTTATTCCACAATCAACAAAGCTCAATGCTTCTAAGTTGCTAAGACTTCCAAGAAAAGATATATCATCAATCAACGGGCATGAATGAAGACACAGTGTTCGAAGTTTGGTTGAGTGTTCAAACATTACCGGAAGCAATGGAATACCCATATTCTCATAAGAGGCAACCTCAAGTTTTTCTGAATTTTCATAAATACCATGAGGAAACTTGAGGAGGTCATATGCATCCATTACAATCAAGAGTGAGAGATTTGGGTAATTAAAGTCAACAGTAAATCTAGAAATACATGTGCACTTTAATAAAATTCTTTCATAAGACTCTTTTGCATCGTTGTTTATAAACTGATGTCCAGACATATTATCATGGTAGACTATTGAAGCTTGTTTGACTTTAGAGAAATTACTTAAAGCAAAAACACGCACTAGATCATGCATTTTTACACATCCCATGCGGTCACTTTCTGTCAACAAGTTTGCCCGTATGAGGTTGTTAACACAAATGATTGTTCGTCTTCTTGCTTCTCTTAAAGTATGCACTTTACTAAACAGCTTTAAACCCCATCCGTACCTCATCAAGTCCTCAATAGGAATATCAAAGTCATCCGGGAATAAGCCACTTAGGAGGAAAATTGATTTATCATCATCCTTTTGAAGATTGTTGTAGCTCATTTCAAAAACTTTATGCACAATGTCATTAAGGTCTTGAAGGTCATCATGTTGTAAATTGGAAAGTGTTTCTTGCCATGCCTCCTTTATGTTACCAGTAAGGCCTTTGGCAATGGTTTTTAAGGCAATGGGCAAACCCCCACATTTATTCACAATATCTTCTCCTATCTTTTGGAGCTCAGGTTCATCACCATCTATAATAGATGGTCCCACAATTCCAAAAAATAAAGTTTTTGCTTCTGCTTCATCTAAGACACGTATCTTAAAAACCGAGTCAGTTTTAACACCCATCCGAGCGCAAACATTTTCAAATCGTGATGTAAACAACAACTTAAACCCATTTGGCAATGGACTTAGTCCAACATCTTTAAGATCGACCTCGCTCCAAATATCGTCCATTATTACCAAAGTTTTCTTTCCTTGTTTTGACATCTCTTCAAATTTTTTTTGAAGACGATCAGCCCTTGCATCTATAGCTTCTTCTTTTAAATCCTCAGAATCAATGTACTTCGCAATAGCTCGTTGAAGAGCAATCACGTCGGGGTTTTCCCCAAGAACCACCTTCACAACCCTGTGAAAAGAATTTGAAGCCTCCACTTCCTTCTTTAGTTGTTCCATCATTGTGGTCTTGCCGACACCACCCATCCCGCATAGAGCAATCATCTTTTGGGACTCGTCATTTGATCGAAGGGATTTCAAAGCAGCCTTGTATATCAAATCTCTTGACTTGAAGTTGTGTTGGGTACCATCAGCGGTAGAGGTGGACGGTTCTGTAGAAGTAGATACAACCACAGCAAGAGGTATTTGTACCTTAGTAAACACGATCTCAGATTTCCATGTTTCAAGAGCTTGTATCCCCTCGAGAATATTATACGATTGTTTTCCTGCTTTGTATCTTTTTGCAATGTTGAAGCATCCGATTTCGCCAGTTGGAATACTTTGCGCCTTTTCGTTAACCTCTTTGACTTTTTCCAACCATGGCAACACATGGTGAGATACCTCATGATTTCTTGTAACTTCTTCTTCCCAAGTATGTCGAATATCTTGTTCTGTGAGATTCAATTGTTCCATTTTCTCCTTCATGTCTCTAACATATCTTGTGGAGGATACCAGAAAACCTAAATGCTTCTTAACAGGGACCATCAATGATTCAACAACAGGAGTAATAATTGGATTAACAAAATCCATTTTCCAAAACTGCACACAAATATTGAAAAAATAATAATTAATAAGAAAGTGTAGGAAATGTAACTACCAAAAAGTTAGTTATGTAATTGTTAATTTACATATGTATTTTTTTTTCAGTAATTCATACTTCTTCTAGTAAAAAGTGGATGATTGTAATTCAAAATTTGCCAGGCAGTCAAATAATGCTAACATGACAAACTATTTGCTCAAGCATTAAAAGAAAAAAAAATTAGGAAATATTAAAAAAAGCCTGGGAGAAATTTCTGATTTGTCATCTCGCCAGAAGGCGGTGTGGGAATGCCTGAAGGGTCCCCATGCTCAGGATTTTTTAACCGTTATCCCAATTGAGGGGCTGGGACAATGTATGTCAGCAATAGAATACAGAGCCATCCTTAAATACCGGCTGATGATCCCTATGTATCCAGAAGATGAAACATGCCCGATATGTTGTAAAGCTTGTATGGATAAATACGGAGAGCACGCAGTGCATTATAAAGAGCTCACTGGGTTCAAATATCGACATGTCTGGGTGCGAGATGCTTTGTGGGACATCCTGAGAAGAGCTGGGATTTCGGCTAAGAAAGAGGCTCCTGTGAATTTCCTTACCGACCCTATGGAAGGGAGATCTACTCTACGACCAGCGGATCTGCTCGTCTTTGGCTGGGCTAGGGGGAAATATGCTTGTGTGGACCTTACGGGGGTTTCCCCTCTGCCTGGTTTAAGGGAAAACGGGTTTGTAGCTGGACAAGCAGTAAGAAAGGCAGAATCGAAGAAAGTTGATAAGCATGCTAAAGCTTGTGTAGAGAACCAGCATGTTTTTGTCCCTTTTGCCTTTGACACATTTGGCTTCCTAGCGCCAGAAATTATCCAATTCCTGACCAGGGTCCAAAGGGTCATCCACAACAATTGCTCAACCTCAGGGGGGACGGGGTTTTATCTTTGGTAGATTAGGGTTTGCAATTCAGAAAGGGGTGGCGGCGCAGCTTGTTGCCTGTCTACCTTCTGTTTTGGTGTAACTTGGCAAGTATTGAAAATTGAATGATCTTTATATTAAAAAAAAATGTTATCTTCTAACGTGGATAACTTCAAACTTATGAGCAAATTTGAGGATGTTTTCATTTCGTTTTGGGTAATAGAGTTTGACCCTTGTTTTCCAAACATGTTCACCCGTCAGTGTTCTTACACAAACGAAGTCTTTTTATGCAGTCAACATGTTAGTCAAACTTAAAGGGTTACTTAGCAATTTAGTAAGAATAAAGGGGTCACTTTTGTAACTTTGGTAATCATTTAGTTAAACAACGCTTTGGTTGTTACGTGGGTGAGGCTAGTCCCTTGATCATTGAATAAAGAGTGAATTGTTGGCGTAGATATCTTTGATTTCATTTTCTTTGGTATTGATTTCTCACAACAATTAATAAGCATATGAGTAATTGATTTAATTTGTCATGTAATAAGTAATATGGGTACCGTTATGAAGATGGCGAACATAAGACCGGCAGAAAGGGAAGGCCTGGGAGCAGGACCTACCAGGATTACGAAGTTCAGGGGCGGACTTATGAAAAAACATCGGGTTCCTAGGAACCCATTCGGTTTTTAGTTTGTAGTGGAAATATATATATAGGGTTGAGTTCATTTCAGAACTTTAAATAACTACAGAACTTTCAGAACTCCTAATAAACAATAATTTTATATATAAGTTTTTGTATTTAGGATCTTTTTATCATCTATTATATGTATTTCTTTGATTACATACATGTTAAAAGTAGTTTACATATGTTTAATTGCCAAAATTATATATATGTGTCATAACTAATTACATATATGTAAAAAAACTAGTTTACACATGTGTAATTATAAAATTACATATAAAAAAATGATAAAATTACCCTTAACATGTAGTAATCGTAAAAATACACATAATAAATAATAAAATTATCCTAAACATAAAAATATATAAATAAAAAGATTGTTTATTAGGAGTTATGCGAGTTCTGTAAATATTTATGGTTCTGAAATGATCCTGGCCCTATATATATATATATATAGGGTAAGGTTCATGCGAGAACCACCTTTATTGCGAGAACCGCGAGAACCAATGTGAAAATAACCTAAAATAGCTAAAAAAAACCTAACCCCCACCCCCCCCCCCCCCCAAAAAAAAACCTAAACCCCCCCCCCCCCACCCCCCAAAAACCTAAATCCCCCCAACCCCCCCCCCCCCCCCAAGCTAAAATGCTAAAACTAAACCCCCAAAAAACCTAAAAAATCTAAAAAAAATCTAAATTTTTTTTTAATATTTTTTATGTTAAAATCGCTACTTTTAGTAGCAAAAAAAAAAATTAAAAGAAAATTTTTAAATTTTTTTTTGGCTACTAAAAGTAGCGATTTTAACATAAAAAATATTTAAAAAAAATTATGTGTTTTTTAGCTATTTTTAGGCATTTTTGGTTGTGTTCACATTGGTTCTCGCGGTTCTCGCAATAAGGGGTGGTTCCTAACGGATCTTTGTCCTATATATATATATATATATATATAACTGAAAAGGAACTCATAAGTAAAATATTTGGGAACCCATTAACATAAAAACTTTACTCGTCCACTAGTTAATGCGCCTTTAGCCTTCCCCCTAACCACCGGTTCGAATCTCGCTTCTGGCTTGTATTTTGCTCTGTTTTTTTATTTTTTATTTTTTTAATGTTTGTATTCAACAAAAACACATTTAGGGTTATACCAAAACAAACACATAAGTGCAGAACATAAAAGACTATACTCTTAACAGGATCTTATGGCTCGACTAAAGAGGGATGTGTCAGAAAAGAATAACTGATACATATATGTAAGGATGTATTTACAAATTAGATTCCTGAAAGGTCAAACTGCAAAAAGTTGATGAAGTAACAAATAAAATGAAAAGATTGTATGTGAGAAATGGAATGTGTGATATGTTTTAAGCATGTACATAAGAAATTTGCGAAAAAGTCATAGGTGAACAAACACCATGTAGAATGCAATTATGAAAAGTTATGTGCTAACCAATAATTTTACAGATAAGAATGATGAAATTCTTAGTAAGAGGATAGTAATAAAGCTTAAGGAAGGATGCTCACGAGTGGGAGCATATTACACGAATGAATTAGACCAATTCTGGTACGGGAGGTACCTATAAAGAAGCGGATAAATCCGGCTTACGGATCACTGACCTATGTAATGAAGACGAGGTTAGTAAAAGGTTTAGTTCTTAATTAATAAGAAAGAATCTGTAAATTTATCTGTACGCATGAACGAATTGAATGGTAGGATAATTATGGTACGGTGAAAATATCGACTTGCAACGATCAACATAAGAAAATATTTATGTCATTAAGAGGATGATCTAAAGGTCTTGAATGAAAATATGTATGATGCTCTTGCACGATATACCCGGTTAGCATAACAAGTAGTATATGCACAGAGCTAATAATAAAGTGTTGCGAATGATTAAATTTGTGGCTAGACTTAAAATTGTAAAGTAGTTCAAGAAACAGTACCAACCGTAGGATGATGCTTTATCCTTGGATTAGGTACGGAAAAGTAAATATGAGGAGGATAGCTTTGTATTTTTTTTAGTACTACTAGATCATCTAGTGTTTAAAGTATGCATGTGATGATACAATGACCCCTCATATGAGTACAAGAATGATTAGGAGGCATGTTAGAAATGGAATGCTGGGATTTGTTTATGATGATAAAAGAAAACATCATAGATGATATAGGAATAGAATGAAATGAATTGAAATATTTCAAATAAGTAGAAACATAAGTGTATTATGATTTATTAGAAGAAAGGAAACAAGTCGTAAAACTTAGGCTGTGCAATCGACAGAATGGTAAGTGCATGAAAGTTCAACGCCTGATTCATAGGGCGAGAACAAGATATATACTTATGGTTGTAAGCGAATCCTAACTCTTATATAAGTCGCAAGTGTTTTTGGAATGTAATGAGCACTATGAATGAAAAGATGAATGAATTAGGGGTAGAATCGGCCAAGTAGGGATGAGGAAGGTTTCGGGGACGAAACCTCCTTTAAGGGGGGTAGATTTGTAACACCCCAAAACTCGAATTATTAAATTCGTTAGTATGTTACCATGAATAATTAAATGAAATATAGTAACTAAGTTATTAAACTTGGTTAAATGCCTAACAAAAACAATTAAGGGAATGAATTGGGTAAAACTGTGATCAAGTAACAACTAGAAGGACCAAGGTTGTCAAAAAGGGGAAACTTATATTTGATTAAAATTAAAACCCAACACACACACTGGGTGTGTGTGGGTGTCGATATCACGACCAGGAGAAGAAGGAGAAGGGGTCAAACCCTAGTTCATAAAAATCTTCAAATTGAAAAGGGAATCGAGGGCTGATCGAATGCATGAACCAAGAATGTTGATCCTTTAAGTGTTTCAAACATCATGTAAGTCAAATTTCGTGGTTTAAGTAAAGTTTGATGAAGTGGGTTTGTGAAAGTTGTGATTATATATGAAATTTAGGATGTATATGTGTTAGAATCACCTTATGAAACTGGAATTATGCTAGAATTTCATATTATCCTGATGTTTATATGTAAACCCATTTGTATGTAATAATGCCATGGAAATGTTGAAGAAATGTGTTTTAAATTAGTTGTAGTTTTAGTATGTGAAGATAATTATGGTAGATTGATGTTGTATGAATCTGAATTAGTTGTAGTTGGATTCTACTAAAACTACAACTAATTTAAAACAACAACAGTATCGCGCAACTTTTTTTTTCTTCAACTTTTAATGATTTCTTTTTTTAGTTTCAGGGGTAGGGATAGCTCGGTGCCAACCAATACCGAATCGGTACTGGTACCGAAAATACCAATTACTGTACATGTATACGAAGGTAAAAAACGGTAGCGAACCGGTACCAGGAACGCCAAAAGTCGTACCGAATTGGTACTTATGATTTTTCGGTTCGGGAAATTCGGTACCGGTACACAGTATCATTTGCTCATCTCTAACCACAGGTTTCATACGAACAACATTATTACCATACACATTTTTTGGTTGATTTTCTTTTGGTTATCTTTTAGTGTTTTTTCTATATTTTCTTTTTATTCTTGTCAGCGGGTTCCGTGCGCAACGCGCTAGTAGTGATTTCAAAACACATGTAAACACAGACTAAATAACAAAAGACGTTCGCTGCAACGCGGCGATAGTAAAACACTATTTGCTTAATAACTCTAAATCACCTTCTACTGTAGATAAACACAAAATTAATTAACTCTTTTTTTTAACAGAGTACGGTTAGGACGTCGTTAACCGAGTTAGTATGTTAGTATCACCAAGTTAGTATTAAAATCTCACCTTGCCTGGATTTGAACCCATATGACCTCCAACAGAAGCAAAACTACGTAGGGTTGTCGCTAACTAAGTTAGTAGTTAGTATGTATCACCAAGTTAGTATTAAAATCCCACCTTGCCTGGATTTGAACCCAAGACCTACAACATAAGCAAAACTTTCACCACCTCCTTGACCACTAGGCAAGAGATCATTGGTATCAATCAATTAACTCTTTTAATTTGGTATTGGAGTAACTTTGAGTTAAAGATCACACTTGCAACATTCATGGTTGGCTTTAATTTTTTGAACGCCTTTCATGGTTGGCTTTAATGATTAAAAAAGCATATACACGCACACACACTTGTTGAGTTGTTTCGTTACTTTCGTCCTGCTTCTTATGTTCACCTGGTGTTCTTACACGACCTATATACTTTTATATTCTAACATCTGGTTTCTACATAATATTTTTCTTAACAGAGATCATCAAAGATTGAGCTTATAAGATCATCCATTTTTCAAAAAAAAAAATGCACTTTAATACAATAAAAATAAATAAGAAAGTGAAGAATTTGATACCAAAGCAGTTAGTGATCATGTGTTCATTAATTTACCAAACTATTTCTTTTTTCACTTATTTACAGTCAAATAATGCCAACTGGACAAATTTATTTGCTAAAAACATTAAAATAGTTGTCTAGTAACTACATATTACCTTCCAATGTGGATGAACTCCAAATTAGTATACTTTTTAAGGTATTCGATTAAAAGTTATAAACAAATGAAAAGGAGAATACCTGCTTTCGTAGAAAATCTTGTTCTTTCTTTTGCTAGAGAAACTGAAAGATGGATATTTTGGTTATGAGATGTGAAAAAGATATTTTTAAAGAGTATTGAAGATAAGGTTATGAGCTGTGAAGACAACTTTAAGCCACAAGTCTTTCTATATCATTGAGGGCGTGATTGTAAATTTGAATTGACCAAAAACGAAAAGTCTTCTCTGTTATTACTACTTTTTGTACCGAGTTTGAACATATACTAAATAAATTAATTACAAGTTTTGGCTATAGGATAGATTTTTAAGAGTCATGTTTGAACAATTGAACCAGATACATATACTAAAGAGTAAACTTTCAAAACGGTCCTTGAGGTTTTGTCAGTTTGGTCCAAAATAACACCAAAACAATGAAATAAAGTCCCTTTATACTACTAGAAAATCTGAAACTTCTTATACCAGTTTTCCTAGGAAATGCGTCATAAAACTGGTTTTTCTACGCGTTTATGACAAACACCTGGTGTAGGAAAACAGTTCGTAGGAAACCCATTTTAAACGCATTTCCTAAGCAACTTCCTACACATTTTCTACGAAACTATTACGTCCCAAATTGCTACGAATATCCTACAATATATTAAATTATTATCTTTTAGAATTTATTTTTTTTGGCTTCACATTTCTGACCAAAAAAAAAAAAAAAAAAAATTTAACAAATTTTAATACAACAATATTTGTGACACACTTCCTACAAATAAATTAGAAGTGTTGTTACAAATTTCCTAGGAAACTGAGTATTTTTTGTGACCCACTTCCTACAAATAAATTAGAAGTGTTGTTACAAATTTCTGAGTAAACGGAGTTTTTTTTGTGACCCACTTCCTACAAAAAATATTTAGAATGCACAAAATATTTGGAGGGAAGGCGTGATTGGGTGTTAATCCATACCATGTAGCCTTGAAAACAATAAAATATTTGGAATGCACAAAAATCAAATTTCATAACCAGGTTCTTTTCTTTTCTGATGACTAAACCGTATAATCTAAAACTTGTGTTGTTCAAATATGAAACTTAACCTGTAGCCAAAACTTGTAATTTAGTATAGAGTAAACTGTCAAAATGATATCTGAGGCTTGTTCACTTTTGGCACTTTAGTCCAAAACTCAAATCTTTTGAATCTGGGTCTACGTGGTTTCAATTTTATTGTCATTTTCATCCAAAATCAAAATCTGGTAAGATTTTTCAGTTAACATCTAGTTTTTCTGCCTTTTCCCTCCTTTTTAATGAAAGACAAAATGGTCTTTTAAGGTTTTATTATAGCAAATTAAAAAAAAAAATCTGATCATTTTGCCCTTCTTTAAAAAGGAGGAAAAGATAGAAAAACTGGATTTTAACTGAAAATCTGACCAGATTTTGATTTTGATTGAAAATGGCAAAAAAAAAATTGAAACCATAGATACCTAGATTCAAAAGGTTTAAGTTTTGAACTAAAGTGTCAAAAGTGAACAAACCTCAAATATCATTTTGACAGTTTACTCTATACTAAATTACAAGTTTTGGCTACACGTTAAGTTTCATATTTGAACAACAAAAGTTTTAGATTATACGGTTTAGTCATCAGAAAAGAAAGAACCTGCTTATGAAATTTGATTTTTGTGCATTCCAAATATTTTATTGTTTTCAAGGCTACATGGTATGGATTAAGACCCAATCACGCCTTCCCTCCACCTCAACCCAATAACGCCCCTTCTCATTGGTTGGCGCTAGTTAGGGGCACCATTCATTTCTCGCTAGCTGAATGAGGAAGAACGGAAAGAAGGTGGTAGACTCATGTGCACAACCAATCATATTTTTTTTTCTTTTTTTAACTTTTTTTAATAAAGGGACTTTATTTCATTGTTTTGGTATTATTGAGAGGCAAAGGACCCGTGCCTATGTGGTACAATAATGCCCATTCCTTGCCATATAGCCTCATAAGTATTTGAGATGTATACATTCTAGAGCATCTTTTGCCTTTAAAAAATATGTATTAATATATTTGCTGAATCTATATCTATTATTAAAGCAAAATAATTTTGACTATTTGACTATGATATGGCATTGCTCTTGATGCAGAGAACTAAGATTTAAGCAACATTTATTCAGATAATTGTGAATTGAGCGGCATTTTGCTTTTTCACTCCTATTCCTTCACACGACTTCTCCAAAAGGGTTCCTCTCTCCCCAATCAATCCAACCTGCCAAAATTATTGAGATCCTTTCCTTCTTCGTTTGAATTTCAATTTCAACTAAAAAACCCTAAGGTAGTGTTTGGTATGCAGGAATGAGAGGTGGAATGAAATGAATGATTACGATGGAATGAAGAAAATGGTGTTTGGTTGGTCAATGGAATGGAATCACCCATTCCAAAATGCATTTCATTCCCTCAAAATCATTCCTTCCACCCCCCCATGTTTGTTTTCCATTCCATCCCCTTTTGCACCATTCATCAACAACACCACAACCCACCACCTTCGCCACAACCCACCACCACCACCAACAACCACCGACGCCATCGCCGCCACCCGCTACCACCTCACCCCGACAGCCACCGCCGCCGCTGCCACCCACACGCCACCGTTATCACCCATAGTTGCGACCAACCGCCAACGCCAGTCGCTGACGCCGCCGCCCACCACCATCGTCGACGCCACCACCACCGCCACCACCAACCGCCGTTGTTGCCGCCACCAATCGCCACCTCTGCTGCCACCCACCACCAACGGCCACCTTGCCGCCACCACCACTCGTCGTCACTGCCGCACCGCCACTCGCCGCTACCACCACCACCCATCGCCGCTACCACCACCACCGATCGTCGCCGCCGACACCCACCTATAACCACCCACAATCACTACCACTGACCACCACCACCACTCACCGCTGATTTATTACTCCGTTTTTCTTGCCTACCGAACAATACACAATAATAATTCATTTCATTCACACATGGTAACCAAACAAGACATGAAATAGTAATGATCCATTGCATTCCCTCGTCCATTCCATTACCTCGTCCATTCCATTCCTTCGTCTATTCCATTCGTGTATGGCGATTTTATCTTTCTATTTCATCTTCTCAGACATTCCATTGAGAAACCCTAATTTCAGTTTCATCTCTTACTCTTGATTATGTTCCGACGAAACCCTAACCATAGGCACCATCATGCCGCTTACAAAGAACTTGAACACTACGACTTTCATGGGTGGTGATTTCCAGATTTAGGATGACGGTTCACTTTTTGGATTTTGCCAATTGTCTCTCGAAGGACGGTTCTGTTGGCAAGAGAGTAAATGAAGGTTTTTGGATTTCTATTGAACTTGAGGTAATAGTTGCGGTACTTTTTTTTTCTAAATTATACCTTTCTTACAGTTTTACACTTTGATGTTGCATAGGGAAGCAAGGTTTAGGCCGTTCTTGAATATCACAGGACTGTGCCCTAAGTATAAAGATCAGATTGAAACACACGAATAAGTTCGCCTGGACACATTTTCTTAAAGCACTGTTTTTTTAGGATTTATATGATTATCTATTGTTTGAAGCATCTTATTATTGCCTGAAAGAAGGGGAGCTCCACTGTATGGAAATTAGCAGGCAAGCGCTTCAGTTAGCGGATTTGGATGAGGTTCTAATGGCGAAAGGGAAAAATTAGACACATTAACCCATTTCAAGGTTCTTTTTAACTTTGTTTTTAACTTCTTTTGATTATTATAGATTTAGAATGCTAATGTATAAACACCATACAGATTGTTTGTGGCTTTGATTAACTTTCTCTGTTTTGTTTGGCGGCTTAAAAATGGTGACTGAATCATCTTTGACTCAAGAAATTAGTAGAAGAAGACGCTCCAATTCGATTGCCCTTTGCCTTACAGGTATAATATTCTTGACTTTCTACCCTATTTGAGATCATACCGATTGTTTCTAATGTTTTTTTTTTAAATTCTGATCGGTTTATATGAATGAGAGTTGTGATTACTGTGTACTGAATGATGGAAACTGGACTCCCCTGGTTTACAAATGGCGATTGGTTTTATTATACGACGACACTCGATTTTTGGTTGGTGTCTACCTCTAATTTCATACCTAATTGCCCTAAATCTTATTTCTTTTTTAGCCGTTTTGTCAGGAAATTTTAATCTTGGAAGGATGTAAGAACTGAAACATGGATTAGTTTTATTTTTGCAGTAAATATTGAATTGAATATAAGAGACTAGTTTGTTGTCTTTTGTTGTTGTTGTTGTTGTTGTTGTAGGAGCTTTAAAAGCACATACTGATGTAGTTTTATAGGCATTTGTTTTCATTAAAAGCTAAGGTTTATTGTTGATTTTGCCTGCACTTCTTTTGGCTATGATATTCATTTTATCTACCTGTATATCGATATAACTTGACTATTGCAAATAGAAACCGTCTTTGAGAACATCGCTAAAGAATCAATTGCAGGAACTTGAAATACAATCTACACAACAATGAATGAGTTATGTGACATTCTTGAAGGTATTATTGTCTCCTCTATTAAATTCAAAGTAACTCAGAATTCATGGAACGTTTCATTTGAATTTAGATTTCAAATATTATTTGTTTTGTAATTGAAATTTGGTAAATTAATCTTTGAAAAACTAATGTGCATACGTTTGTGTCTAATAGTAGTTTTCAACGCATCCTCACAAGCACTCAGACAAAACAACTAAGTGACCAGTGAATGCATATGCGTATGGGAGAACATCCATTTGTAGATTTATGGGTATCCACTGTAAGTCTTACAACTTTTTAGCTTCCAAGAACGCCTAAATTTTACTTTTCTTTTGAACAACACGCCACAAAGAATTGAATCTGTTACCATGGTTTACCTAATTAAGTACCCATTTTTGTATAGAAAAATTCTGGTGTATATGTTGGTGCATGATGTCTATCGCCTACGTCAAACAGTCTAGGTCATGTCGGTAGCTTGTAATAGGGTTAAAAGTGTCAAAATGTAAAGTTATATATGTTATGTAGTTATTTCGCACGAAATGGTTGTTTGACTATTTCGTACGAAATGAATGTTTGGTATTTCGTACGAAATGGAATGTTACCATTTCGTGCGAAATCAATCCCCTATATATAGGGAGGTTGGGTTTTTCATTTGGTACGAATTGGAGAAGTGTGTAACGAAGTGCTGCCAGTTTCTCTCCGCGTACTAACGTTGAATATTAATGAAAAACCAGTTTTAAGTATAAATCTCTGTTTCTACCTAATTCTATCACCGATTCTCAGTTAATAGAGTGTTTCCGCCTCTCTATTGACTTAGATTTGACTCTGAACGACTCATTCAGGTCGTATATCGATCCTACAAGTGGTATCAGAGCCAGAGATGAGTCAAATCAGCTGAATCAATGTTCAGAAAGTGTTTTTTCTACTCATTCTTGGATTTTTGAACAATTTCACGGACAAAATGGACTAATCTTTGAATATAAAGTGGAAAACACCATTTTAATCAATCCTTGAAAGTTTCAGACCTAAATTCTGACTAAAATTGATCAAAATGTGCCAAAAACTTCATTTCGTGTGAACGAGCAGCATTTCGTTTGAAAAATTGTATTCATTCCGTACGAAATGAACTATTTCGTGTGAAAGTTTATCATTTCGCTTGAAAAACTTGGTCATTTCGCACGAAATGGACCATTTCGTTTGAAAAATCATTTTGTTTGATCATTTCGCACCAAAAGAAATTTTTTACTGATTTCGCATGAAATGGCATTTTATTTCGCGTGAAAGTATCATTTCTCTTGAAAAGTTGATTTCGCTTGAAACCTGTTTTCGCTTGAAAGTCCATTTCGTTTGTGTCCATTTCGTTTGAAAATCCATTTCGTGTAGAAGTATTTTCGTTTGAAAAGTTATATTTTCAAAAACTTGGAAAATTTTTCAAAACTAATTTCATTTTAAAATGGATAACCAAGAATTTTATAACATGTTTGCCGAAGGGGGAATGACAGCAGTTCAATCTCCAGCTAGTATTGTGCAGAACGTGAACATGGAAAATGAGCTTGGTACGATGCAAAAGCCACCAAAGTTGATGAACATTGACGAATATTCAGGGTGGTCGGAGAGGTTTAAGACATGGGTACAGGCAAATCATTTTGAGTGTTGGATGAAAATTGAGTCAAAGTATGTACCGCCGGTTAATGCATCGGGTATTGAGAAAACAATTAGCAGTTTAACTCCGCTTGAACAGGAAGGTTTCAAAGCCGAAAAGAAAATGATGAGTATCTTGCAGAAAGCAATCAAAGAAGATATTCTAGTTCTGCTACAACATCGGGATAACTCGCAGTCTGTCTGGAATGCATTAAAAGTGAAATTTCATGGTAGTGCTTCGATGATAAAGAGCAAAACAGCATTGATAAAAAAGGAATTTGATCTTTTTACAAGTATCAAGGGTGAAACTACAAAAGATTTGATCGAAAGATATTGTCATTTGGTTGTAGAAATGAAGCGTTTGGGCATTGAAAAAACCAATGAAGAATGGGTTGACAAGCTGGCAGATGCTTTGCCATATGATGAGTGGGGCACATATTTGATGGTTTTGAAAAATAACTTGGAATATGTTGGATTCAATCTAAGCACGTTCATTGAGAAAATTGAATCGCATGAGCTTGAACTTAAAAAGATTAGAAAGATGAAATCTTCTAGTGTACAACAAGATGTTCAATTGTATTACAAAGGAAGCTCTTCTGCAACATCTAATCAAAGTCCAAAAATTCAGACAACATTTAGTGCTGAGCCTACATCTGGAGTTTCTCAAAACACATCAAGCAACATTCATTCACCATTTGCAAGTTTTGAACCAAATCCTAAGGTTCAAGAACAAGTGTCTCCTCAAAGTTCATCAAGTTCAAACAATCAGAGTTACGCTTCTGGGATACAGTGCAATATTGTTGTAAACATCAAAAATGGTCAAGAGTTTACAGAAGCAGCTGCAAAGCAACATATCGCACTATTAACTTCCGTTCTAGAATCATATGAAAGTCTAGTGGCTGGAAGGATCGGTAATCCTGACATGACAAAGGAGGATTACGATCAAATTGATCCTGAAGAATTAGAACTTATTGATATCAAATGGGGCATGGCAAGCTTAGTGAGGAGAGCACAAAGATTTATGGAAATAACCGGATGAAACAGTCTCTCAGGACCTGATCAAAAGATCGGTTTTGACAAAGCGAAAGATACGTGCTTCAAATGCAAAGAAAAAGGGCATTTCAAACGCGAGTGTCCAAACAGGGAAGTAAACAATCATCAGAATCCGTTCACAAATGACTATTACCGACAAGCAATCTATCACAAGAATAGTTAGCAACCATTCAATGCAAGACCTCAAATTGAAAACAAACCCGAAAAGGCTCTTTTGGTCAACCAGGATGATGAGAAAGTTGCAGAAGGGTTTAGTTGGGATAAATATATTCCTGGTGAAGGTTTTGCTATGATGGCAGAGATTGTTGAAGAATTAGAGTGTGTTGTTGAAACTGAGGATGTCGGTGAAGTGATGAGTGAAGAAAGTTTGGCAGAGCTTGAATAAGTAGCAGCAGAAGTTTATTACTATCAATTTGAGCTGGAGATTATTGCTAGTTCTTTTAAATTAATAATGCCTCCTAACATGTTTGATTCTTTCGCAGGATTCTTCAGCGAGCCAACTACAGGTTTTTGTCCTCAATATGACGTCGAACCAGCTCCAGTTCAAGAAATCATAGATGTTTCTAAAGAAATGAATGAAGAAACTCTGAAGGAGATAGCTGACAAGGCATTGATGGGCAAGCTGAAAGAGGTAGACAAAACTCAAGAGTCAGAGTCTGTTGAAACGGAGTTTGTCAAAACGGAGTCTGTCGAAACAGAGTCAATCGAAAAGGAGTCAGTCGAAAAGGAGTCCAAGTTGAAATCAGAAAATCTGGATATCAAAACAGGAGAAAAATCAGAGTCTGAGTCTGACGGGTTTGGTAAACCAGATATTAAAACTGATAAAGAAGAAAAGGTTTCTGAAGAAATTGATCAAATTTCTGAAACACCATGCAAAAACTTTTCAAAACCCTGCATGGATTGTCTTGAAAAGGACAAACAGTTTCAAGAATTGAAGAAATATACTGACGAACTAAAATTTGATCTTCATGATGTGAAAGAAGCATATGACACTTTATCACGTTCAATCAAAATGATTCAAAAAGAAAGTATTGAAAATGGTAAAGCTACAAATTTGTTTAAAGAAACGGATATGGAAAAGCAGATGGAGATTAACATTCATCTGGACACAATCGCATCCTTAAAAAAGGAACTTGAATTGATGCGTATTGAAAAGGAAAGAGTTGATAAGAAATTGATCAGTTATATTGCTTCATCTTATGTGATTGATCAAATTGTTCCTAAACAATCTGATGCTAAACCTGTTTTCAACAATGTCCCACCCCCAATATGGAATCATTACACACAAAAATATCCAGATGGGGTGGAAGCAACTTTGAATCTCTAGTTAAGAACTGTTGAGAATGAATTACCGGAAAATATTGATGTTACATTCTCTCCATCTGACACTGACAATGAGTCACAAGTGATTAAAACTGTTGTTGACCAAGTGTTAGATGAAGAAAGTGATAACTAAGATTTCGGTACAGCTAAAACTCATTTGGAGAATTCAAATTCTGATTCGGAAGATGAAGGAAACTTTCTGTAGAAATTCATACCAAAATCAGATAAAGTTGTGGATAACGTCCCGATCATTGTGGCTTACACGATGACCGGAACTGACAAACTATATACTGGTTTTGAGTTTCCAATTCAGAATGCAAAAATGGAAAATGTTGAAAAAGTTTATAAGCTTGTGGAAATTGACATTTCAGAGGTGAACAACAATTAATTTCTTTCAAAACCAAAGAAATCTTTTGTTAAAAACCAACCAAACAACCCGGGAAAGAAAGAGTGGGTGGGTAATGGTGGTAATAACAAGAGAAATGGAAACAATTTCAAAAATAAAGGTGTTGATTTTGAAAAGAAAATGACTAAAAAGGATGTCAAGCCAAAAGAAAAATTAGGTGATGTGTTTGTAGCTGGTCCTAGTGCTGAAGCTGAAAAAGCTTATATCTTTAGTCAGAAAGCAGTTGATGATTTCAATGCAGCCAAAAAGTTGAAAGATGAGACCAACAGATCCACTTTTGTCGAATATGACAAAAGAATTTGTTACCGCTGCAATGAGATTGGTCTCATGGCCAAATAGTGTGTTAAAAAGATTGAAAAACCAGTTTTCCAGTAACCCAAACCTAAAATTTCAAAAGATGTTAAAGGAAAAACACCGATGGTTCCCCCATTGCGTATTTTGAAACGCGGTGAATCTTTGAAGTCTGAGGACAAGCCAAAATCAATTTTTGAGATTGGTGAATCCTCAAAATCTCCAAAGACTTCAAAGGTTTATCCCAAAACGAAGATTTTGCTAAATCAATCATGGGTGGAGACCCCAAAAAAAAAAAAAATTGAATATAAAGTTTAATAACAATAGCAGACTTTTTGTGTGCCTCTTGTGTGGCTTAGTGTGTTTCTTGTTAACTGTGTCACATGCTAAGCGTAATACTTGACCATAGTCATCTATGCTATTTATTATCATTGTATGCTTAGTGTTGCGTATTGGATAGTTTTGCCCTTTGTGTTGCCCGTTGTTTGTTACCTTGTCGTTAGTTGTTAGTTGTAATCATAGACAATAGAAACCATGACTTTAACTTGAGATCATGTCCAAGGACGAGAAGTGCAGGTAACGCTAAAGTTACAAGGTGTAGTTTACGTGTGGCGTCTTGGAACGTAGGAACTCTTAGTAGTAAATTGTTGGAGGTGATAGATGCACTTAAAAGACGTAGGGTACAAATAGCATGCCTTCAGGAGACTAGGTGGAAAGGACATAGAGCAGAAGAGCGCAATGGGTATAAGTTGTTGTATTCCGGGTCTGATGGGGCCAAGAACGGAGTAGGATTTTTGGTGTCTATAGAATTGCATAAGAATGTAATTGAGGTGATGCGACACAACGATAGAATTATGGTGTTAAGGTTAGTATTAGGTGAGCAAGTAGTGACAGTGGTATGCGCCTATGCACCGCAAGTGGGACTAGGAGAGCAAGAGAAAAGAGAGTTCTGGGATTGTCTAGATATAGTAGTAAGGGCCATACCTAGGGAGGAGAAAATTTTTATAGGAGGAGATTTTAATGGGCACATTGGCAAGGAAAGTGATGGCTTTGACTTGGTACATGGGGGATTTGGTTTTGGCAATAGGAATGACCCTGGTAGAGACCTTTTAGACTTTGCGGCAGCTCACGGCCTAGGCATTATAAACTCGTTCTTTAGGAAGAGGGAATCCCATTTGATCACTTTTAGTAGCGGAGGACGTAACACGCAAATCGACTATCTTTTGACGAGGCAGGAAGATCGACGGATGTGGTTAGACTACAAGGTTATACCAAGGGAGACCGCAGCGGCTCAACACCATTTGCTGGTAGCAGATATAGCCCTAAAAGTACGGCTAACTGAGGGGGAGAGGAAAACCCGGCCTAGGATCCGTTGGGGAGACTTGAAGGGAGAAAACACTACGATGTTTAGAGAAAAAGTTAACTCGATGACATCGATGCAACTAGGTGACGACGCAAACCGGATGTGGGAGGATATGGCGACTACGATCACTACAGTGGCGAATGAGACGCTAGGGGTCACAACGGGAAAGACTAATGGCCATAAGGAGTCCTGGTGGTGGAATGAAGACGTGCATACCAAAATAAAGGATAAGCAACAGAGTTTTAGGGATCTTTTGAGGTGCACAGATGAGGAGGAGCGGCTGAGGATGAGGGAGATATACAAGAAGGCAAAAAGGGAAGCAAAAAAGGCGGTGACCGAGGCAAAAAACACAGCCTATAAACAAATGTATGAACGTTTGGAAACGAAAGGGGGGGAGCATGATATGTTCAAGATTTCCAAAGCTAGGGAGCGAAGAAGACGAGATCTAGGAGTAGTAAAGTTTATTAAAGGAGAGGATGGACGTGTTTTGGTCAAGGCACATGACATTAAGTCCAAATGGCAAACTTACTTCCATAGTCTTTTCAACGATGGTAGGGCATACCAACAGGATAGCAGCAATCCCAGGACTGAAAGGCGACAACAGAATAATTGCTACTGCAGGAAAATCACACATGAAGAAGTGAGCATGGCACTTAGGAAGATGGGAAGAAGCAAGGCAGTGGGTTTGGACAACATACCGATTGAGGTGTGGAAGTGTTTGGGGGAAGAAGGAGTCCGATGGTTAACACTTTTGTTCAATCGTATTTTCAAGACTGGAAAAATGCCAGATCAGTGGAGGAGTAGTGTTGCGGTGCCTTTATACAAGAATAAAGGAGATGCTCAATGTTGTGGGAACTACAGAGGAATCAAAATGCTAAGTCATACTATGAAGCTCTGGGAGAGGGTAATTGAAACTAGAATTAGAAGAGAAACTCAGGTTTCAGTAAACCAATTTGGATTCATGAAAGGGAGGTCAACTACCTAAGCGATACATATTCTAAGGAGAGTGATGGAAAAATATAGAGCGAAGAAGCAAGATTTACATATGGTGTTCATCGACCTTGAAAAGGCTTATGACACTGTCCCACGGCAACTGATTTGGGATAGTTTGGAGGGTCGAGGACTACCTAGGAAGTATATAGACATAATTAAGGATACCTACGATAGAACGGAAACTAGTGTCCGCACGCCTGTAGGGGATACAAACTTCTTTCCTGTGGAGGTAGGACTCCACCAAGGGTCTGCGTTGAGCCCTTTTCTTTTTGCGGTTGTCTTGGATGAGTTGTCCAAAGTGATTCAGGAGACAGTTCCGTGGTGCATGTTTTTGTAGACGATATTGTGTTGATTGCAGAGACTAAACAGTGCCTGAACGCGAGGGTAGAGGAGTGGCGAGTAGCTCTAGAGAGCAAGGGCCTAAGGATTAGCCGAACTAAGACTGAGTATCTACACTGTGATTTCAGTGGTGTAGCAGATGACGATGACACCCAAATCACCATTGAGGATCAATTGGTCCCGCAGGCAACTAAATTTAAGTATTTGGGGTCGTTTATACAAAGGGATGGCGACATAGATAGTGATGTAACCCATCGCATACAGGCTGGCTGGTGTAGATGGAAGGCAGCCAGCGGGGTATTGTGCGATAGGAGGTTCCCAACTAAACTAAAGGGGAAATTTTACAGGGTAGCAGTTAGGCCCGCTATGCTATATGGAACAGACTGTTGGGCTATCAAGAAGACACAAGCGCGCAAGATGGAGGTAGCAGAGATGAGGATGCTAAGGTGGATGTGTGGAAACACGAGGTTAGATCGGATAAGAAATGAGGTTTTTAGGGAAAGATTAGGAGTGGCTAGTATATCGGATAAGATTAGGGAGGGGAGATTGGGATGGTTTAGGCACGTAAAGCGGAGGCAAACGACGGCACCAGTTAGAGTAGTGGAAACTCTTACTGTGGAGGGGAGGAGAGGAAGAGGCAGACCCAAGCTGAATGGGATGAGCAGATTAGGCATGATTTACTAGAGTTGCATCTGTCTGAGGACATGGTCCAAGATAGGACTTTGTGGAGGCGTAGGATTAGGGTTAAGGACTTCTAGAGGATATTGCAGTAAGGTCTTAGGTGTATTTTAGGGACGTATGTTTTTCTTATTCTTTAAGGGACTTTAACGGTGAGTGACCTCTTGTGTTTATGCCCAAATGTTGTTGTATGCCATTATACATGATTTACATTATACTGTGCCACTCTGCTCACTTTCTTGATATAGGTGGCTTCTTTTTCTATATTCTTTGACTTGATGTTTTGGTATGTTATTCGCTTTGGAGCCGGGGGTCTCTCTGGAAGCAGCCTCTCTATCCCTAGGGATAGAGGAAAGGTCTGTCTACATCCACCCTCCCCAGACCCTATAAGTAGCTTTGCTATTTGTGGGATTTTACTGGGTATGATTGATTGAATCATGGGTGGAGAAACCAAAACAATCGTTTGAAGAAAAGAAAATGGAAACGGTCTTAAAATCTGAATCAATAGTTTGTGCAACTAATGTTGAGAATCTTGAGTTTGAATTAGACAAACTGATTGAGGAATTCCCACCAATCAAGGAGGGAGATCCTAAATCAAAATCAAAATCTGTTGTTCCAAAAGTTCTCTTCAACATTCCAAAAGTTGATGTATCTCATGATCTTGTATTTGGAAGTGTTCCAAATGTGAAGAAATCTTGGGCATCATTGTTCAACTAAAATGTTTTTGACGTGTGCAGGGGCTTCCGAGGTCAATAATCTCCAAGTGGATCATGGATAGCGGCGCCTCGAGGCATATGACGGGAATGTTAGCATTGCTCTATGATGTCAAATCAATCAACGGAGGATATGTTGGATTTGCGGGAAATCAGGGAGGAAGAATCGTTGGTGAAGGAACTCTTACCAATGGAGTTGTAACGTTTGATAAAGTGAACTATATCATTGAACTTGAAAACAATCTGTTGAGCATATCGCAGATTTGTGACAAGTCGTTCACCATACATTTTACAAAAAATGAGTGTTTGATCATTAAACTTGTTTTTAAAATTCCAGAAGACATGCTGTTGATGCGCGCTCCATGGGAAAACGATTTGTATGTCCTAGATATGAGGGTCGCAACAACAACAGACATGAAACCAAAATGTTTTGTAACTAAAACAAAAGCAACTGAAAAAGAATCAAGAATGTGGCATCGTAAGATGGGTCACATTCATGTGAGATGGGTCATATAGAAAATATCGTTGCTCAAGGAATAGCCATTGCTATTCCAGCAATACTTGCTACTGCCCAGAAACCTGTTGAATCTCAACAAATCGTTCCTAGCAAACTTATTTCTGAAGATAACTTCAGTAATAGCATAAACGGAGGCGGTAATCATACTAATCATGATAATGAACCACTGCAAGCTCCACTCCCTAAGAAAATGAAAGTTGCAACACCTGGTTGCACTTACAAAGAATTTCTTGCTTGTAAACCCACTGAATTTGCAAGCAATGAAGGAGCGGCTGCAGCACTGCGTTGGTTCGAGAAAACCGAGGCAGTGATTATAATCAGTAAATGTGCCGAAAACGACAAAGTAATATACGCGTCAAATCTTTTTAAAGAAGGGGCGCTAGAATGGTGGAACACGGTGTTACAAGCCAAAGGAAGAAATATGGCCTACTGTCACGGCCCCCGACCCGGTTTGACCCATTTCAGGAGCCGCGGGACAGAAATACTGCGGTATTTAATTAATTAAGTTTGACAGCGGAAGTTTTCATCAGGATCTTTTAAAATGTAAATATTTCCCGATTATTTTATTTCATAATTCGGGATAAAACCCGGTAATTTACAATAGTTTGATTTCACGAAGAAATCTTTTATTTTTACAAAACATGTTTCTTTATTTTATACTGAGCCACTTCCTTGAGCTTGTAGTGCTATATGACACTTTTCCTGATTCATAACAGGTCACCTGAAACATGTTTGAAAAAGGTTTTGTCAGCGGGAAATACTGAGTGAATCATTCTATTTTGCATAATGATGCATAGTTATTAATTACAGCATAAGAGCGATTACAATGGCTTCTATCTTATTTTTATCTGGCATTCTGTCACAATGGTGACATGTCACAATGGTGACGATGGTCATACCACTATTAGATCAATGAACCTAAATAGTGATGCTTATCCCTGTAGGTCAATGAACCTAACAGTGATTATCCCGAGTAGGTCAATGAACCTAACTGGGAGAAAATTAGTAATGTGCACAATACCCCACTAACCAGTAATTCAAGATATCCACGACTTAGTCCCTGTAATTATAACCTTGAAAATAATTTGAGGTATTATAAAATAGTTGATAAAAAGAGAATGACTCACAAACTGTGAGAAAAGGAGAATGACTCACATTGCATATTTATACGGGCAGAGTTTGGCCTACTGATTTAGCCTTTTATCCTAAATTCAATAACAGGCACACAATTCGGGGTTAGTAATCAATTCAGCATTTACGATAACTCACGAGATCAACCATCACAACGAGTGACAAAGTGCTATGCTTAAACATCTGTCGAATTAATGACTAATGACAAAGCATCACCCTAATGTGGGCAGCACTTAAACACCCATTGAGTACATTGATCAATCGGAAAATGAATCGTAGCAGCGATTGTGCTAATACCCTGATTGCGGCGTCGATTTAGTGCCTGTGTGTGTTAATTGGAGTATACAGAGCTTATCTCAGTGTAGAAGTGGAATTTTAGCGTCGTTTCAACTCCCTGAATCAAGTCCCACTACCTAATATATATACATGAAAAACCTCCCCCCTCGCGTGGCGCGAGGGGGTGTCGCGTGGCGCGAGAGACCGCACCCTATCATAGGGTGGCCGCGTGTCTAAGTAGCCTTGCTGAGTTGGTCTTGCGTTCATTTGAAACTTACACGTAAAACTGTGTAGATAATACCGACTAGGTTTTACCCCCCCTGAGTTTTAGGGGCCCTGATCCTGATTCCGATTGTTCTGAAAATTTTAGGGTTTGTTCAGAATCACTTGGGTTTCTCAATTAGGGTTTCCTATTGGTCAATTTATTTACATAAATATGACTTTTGATGAGAGTTGTTACACCTACGCCATGAATTGGGAAGAATTTAAGCATTTAATAGAAAGAAAATTTTGTCCCGAATATGAAAAAGATCAAATGGCAAATAAATTCCTAAATCATCGTATGACGGGTGTAGATTGTCGCAGTTAAACTTCGACATTCTTTGAATATGCTAGAGTAGTACCAACACTGGCTTCGCCAGAACCGGTACTTATTTCTCGATATATTTGGGGATTGATTAGTGAAATCCGTAACATCGTTAAAGCTGCGAGACCTCGTACTATTGACGATGCGATAGAACTAGCTAACACCCAAACTGACGAACTGGTACACACAAGAGATGAAAACAGGAAGAAGGAACTGGCTCAGAAAATTACCCAAGGATTTCGTACGGGTAATAATAGCAGCTTTTGCAAAACTGTAGGACATCGCGAAGAAAATTGCAGAAAGAAAACCAGGATCTGCTATAACTGTGGAGAAAATGGGCATTTCAAAACAGAATGTCCTAAATTGGTCAAACCAGCAGACAACAAAGTCAAGCCAGCTGACGGAGCTACCAAGAAGAATGTTCGAGCCTTCCAGTTAACTACTCAGGAAGCTGAGTTAATTCCTGACGTGATAGCTGGTACGTTCCTAGTTCACAACATATACGCAAAAGTATTATTTGACTCTGGTGCAAACCAAAGTTTTATAAATACTTCATTCTGCCAAGCTCTTAACTTACAATTAACCAACATTAGGCAGATTTTTACAGCCGAAACGGCAGATGGGAATTCAGTTAAAATAGATAAGGTTTTGCAAAATGTAGAAATAGAACTTTCAGGTCATAAATTCTCTGCAAACCTGTTACCTATGAAATTAGCTGAATTCGATGTAGTGATAGGAATGGATTGGTTAGTATCCAACTATGCTCGAATTCTTTGTGATAAGAACTCTATAGAAATTCAGGCAACTATCGGAGAAGTAATCATGATTACAGGAGATAAACCACGTAAACCCATGAAGTTCATATCAGTAATGAAAGTTGCTAATTATGAACGAAAACAAGGAATAGTATATATGATTTCAGTAATCATTAACACTAAGGGTAAAGAACTTAAGGAAATACCAGTAGTCTCATAATACCCAGATGTATTCCCAGAAGAATTACCGGGATTACCACCAAATAGGGAAGTAGAATTTAGAATTCATCTAATTCCAGGAACTATACCGATAGCCAAGGCACCTTATCGGTTAGCACCCACAGAAATGTTAGAACTGAAAAAGCAATTAGATGAATTACTAAGTAAAAGTTTCATACAAGCTAGTTCATCCCCGTGGGGAGCACCAGTATTGTTTGTAAAGAAAAAGGATGGTTCAATAAGAATGTGTATTGATTATAGAGAATTGAATAAGGTTACAATTAAGAATCGATATCCATTACCTAGGATTGATGATCTATTCGATCAACTTCAAGGAGCTAGATATTTTTCTAAGATCGACTTACGCTCCGGATATCATCAATTAAAGGTAGAAGAAGAAGACATACCTAAAATTTCTTTCAGAACTAGGTATGGTCATTACGAGTTTACAGTCATGCCCTTCGGATTAACAAATGCACCTGCTACATTTATAGACATGATGAATAGGATCTGTAAACCATATTTGGATAAATTCGTAATTGTCTTCATAGACGATATACTTATTTATTCCAAAAGTCAAGACGAACATTGTAAGCACTTGCATGCACTCTTAACTTTGTTAAGAAAAGAAAAGTTGTACGCCTAATTCTCGAAGTGTGAATTTTGGTTACAAGAAGTGCAATTCTTAGAACACATGGTAAATCATGAAGGCATTCATGTTGATCTGCTAAGATAGAAGCAATTACTAAATGGAAGGTTCCACAATCAACAATGGAAATTAGAAGTTTTATAGGTTTAGCTGGATATTATAGACGGTTTATTAAGGATTTTTCCAAAATAGTTGTACCATTAACTAAGCTAACCTGTAAAGCAGTTAAGTTTGAATGGGGATCTAAACAAGAAGAAGCCTTCAGGATCTTGAAACAGAAATTAACTAATGCTCCAATCTTAGCTTTACCAGAAGGAACTGAAGATTTTGAAGTTTACTGTGATGCTTCAAAATTAGGATTTGGATGTGTGCTAATGCAACGCAACAAGGTAATTGCGTATGCTTCAAGGCAATTGAAAAAGCACGAAGGAAACTATACGACTCATGATTTAGAATTAGGAGCCATAATTTTTGCCCTTAAAATTTGGAGACATTATCTGTATGGAAGTAAGTTTACTGTCTATACAGATCATAAAAGTTTAAGATATATATTTGGGCAAAAAGAGTTAAACATGAGACAAAGAAGATGGATGGAAATTCTAAGTGATTACGACTGTGATATTCAGTATCACGAAGGAAAGGCAAATGTAGTTGCAGATGCCTTAAGTCGTAAGTATCATGAAAAACAAAAGCTAGTTCGTGCTCTCAGATTAAATCTACAATTAGATTTAATAGAACAATTGAAAAATGTTCAAACTTCAGCAATCAAGGATGATGCTGAAGGAATGAAGGGTAGAATAAAAGAATTAGAGCAAGGAAAGGATGGAATTTGGAGATTCCACCAAAGAAGAATTTGGGTACCTAAGCAAGGAGAATTAAGAAATAAGATTTTAGAAGAAGCTCATAAATCTATGTATACCATACACCCTGGAAACAATAAAATGTTCCAAGATTTAAGAAATAACTTCTGGTGGATAGGAATGAAAAAGGATATAGCTAGATATGTTTCTAAGTGTCTTACTTGTTCACAAGTTAAGGCATAACATCAGAAACCTTCAGGTCTACTACAACAACTAGAAATGCCTGTATGGAAATGGGAACTTATAACCATGGATTTTGTTACTAAGTTACCCAAAACCAGAAAGGGTAATGACACGATTTGGGTAATTGTGGATCGATTAACCAAATCAGCTCATTTTCTACCCATGAAAGAAACCTTTAGCATGGAAAGGTTGGCAAAGTTGTATGTAGATGAAGTAGTATCCTTACATGGAGTTCCGCTCTCCATTGTATCAGATAGGGATAGTCGTTTCACTTCCCACTTCTGGAAAAGTTTCCAAGAAGCTATGGGAACCCGACTAAATTTAAGTACGGCATATCATCCTCAGACAGACGGACAAAGTGAAAGGACAATCCAAACTCTAGAAGATATGCTCCGAGCATGTGTAATAGATTTTGGTGGAAACTGGGATGATCACTTACCGTTAATTGAATTCTCCTATAATAATAGTTATCATGCAAGTATTGAAACTGCCCCATTTGAAGAACTGTATGGAAGAAAGTGTAGAGCTCCAGTTTGTTGGGCAGAAATAGGAGAAAGTCAATTATCAGGTCCGGAGATTGTGCAAGAAACTACAGACAAAATTACACAATTCAAGGAAAGACTAAAGACTGCTCGAGATCGTCAAAAGAGTTATGCCGATAATAGACGCAAGCCACTGGAATTTCAAGTCGGAGATAAAGTACTCTTAAAAGTTTCTCCTTGGAAAGGAGTAGTACGATTCGGTAAGAAAGGGAAACTAAGTCCAAGATACGTAGGACCATTTTCAGTGATCCAACGTATAGGACCAGTTGCTTATCGGTTACAACTACCAGAAAAACTAGCAGGAGTACATGACGTATTTCATATATCCAATCTCAAGAAATGTTTGTCTGATGAATCTCTGGTAGTACCTCTCCAAGATATAGAGGTAAACGAAAAGTTAAAATTTATGGAAAAACCTCTTTATATAGAAGACCGAAAGGTCAAATTTCTCAAAAATAAACGACTAGTGCTAGTTAAAGTCAAGTGGGATTCAAAGAGAGGAGCTGAATACACTTGGGAGTTGGAATCAGAAATGAAGCGAAAGTATCCTTACTTATTCCAGTAAATCTCGAGGACGAGATTTTTATTAAGGTGGGGAGGATGTAACAACTCTCATCAAAAGTCCTATTTATTATATTATTTATTCAATAGAAAACCCTAATTAAGAAACCCAAGTGATTCTGCATAAACCCTAAAATTTTCAGAACAATCTGAATCAGGATCAGGGCCCCTAAAACTCAGGGGGGTAAACCCTAGTCGGTAATATCTAAACAGTTTTACGTGTACGTTGAATTTTAACGCGAAACTAACTCAGCTGAGCTACCTGGACACGAGGCTACCCTATGGTAGACCTGTGTCTCTCGCGCCACGCGAAGGCCCCTCGCGCCACGCGAAGGCCCCTCGCGCCACGCGAGGGAGCCGTTTTTCATGTATAAATAGTAGCGTCTGTTTCATGCAATTGTGCGTTAGTTCGACGTTCAAACTCAAATTGTACATTGAGATATTGTCTGAATACTACAAAAACACATACAGATCACAAAGTGCTGCCGCAAAACAGGGTAATAACTCGATCGCTGCTACGATTCAATGTCCGATCGATTAAACTATCCAATGGATGTTTAAGTGCTGCCCACATTAGGGTTTATGCTTTGTCATTCGTCGTTAATTCGATGGATGTTTAAGTATCGCACTTTGTCATTCGATGTGAGGGTTTAATCTCGTGAGTTATCGTAAATGCTGTATTAGTTACTAACCAAGTTTGTGTGCATGTTATTAATTTAGGTAACAAAGCTAATCCATAGACTAGACTCTGCCCGTATTAAATCTGCAATGTGAGTCATTCTCTTTTTATCAAATTTGATTTCAAAAGCATGTTTATTTTTAAAGTTATAATTACAGGGATTAAGTCTTTGTAATCACCAAATTACAGCCGGTATGTGGGGTTTTGTATATGGAAACATTGTAATCGCTCTTAATACTGTAAATTATAACAAATGTGTCGTTTTCATAAAATGAATTATTCACCAGTATTTCCCGCTGACAAAACCTTTTTCAAACATGTTTTAGGTGATCTGTTGTGATCCAGAAAAAGTGTCGCGTAGCACTACAAGCTTAAGGAAGTGGCTCAATATAAAATAAAGAAACATGTTTTGTAAAAATAAAGATTTCTCCGTGAAATCATATGATTGTAAATTACCAGGGTTTTATCCCGAATTGTGAAATAAAATAATCGGGAAATTTCAGTTTTAAAAAGATCCTGAAGAAATCTTCCGCTGTTAAACTCAAGTAAATAAATACCACGGGATTTTCTGTCCCGCGGCTCCTGAAACGGGTCAAACAGGGTCGGGGGCCGTGACACTTGGGCACGCCCCCGTGTTCACTGAGCACGGGGCGTGTTCAGCCTTCTGTTATCTTGTTTTGCTTGGGAAGATGCGTTCGGGGAGGTCGGGCATGCCACGTTTGTTCCTTTTCTTGTATTTATGTTAGATTTGGCTGCCTTTTTGCTTCTTTTATTAATTTGAGCTCATTTAATCCTGAAAATACAAAAGGAAGACAAAAGCACACTTTTTCCAACATTAGTACTAAAAAAGGGTTAGTTTTATGCCACAATTGATGTAATTTATATGTTGCATTTTGCACACATCAGGTAGCAAGTCCCCTCAAGGGAAAATAATGATGATACATCAGAAAGAGAGGAAGGAAATGAATAAGAAGATGATGAAGCGAAGGAAGAAGTTCAAGAGTATAAGGAAATGTCCGAGGACGAGTAAATTACCAAATTAGGCGTATTTGAGTTGTGTTTTTTTAGTTTTACGAGGTTTATTTTTTCGGATTTGTTTGTCGGATTTTATATCTTTTGTTTCATTTTTCAATCATGATTACACTATTGTGAAACAAAACCGTTTTTTTTTTCATGGTGTTTTAAAATCATTTTTTGTGGGTAGTTTTAGTCTGAACAAGCTTATCGTATATGCCTGCCTTCGATTACAGTGTTACATGGATGCACATATAGTAAAGTAGACATCAACCCGTATTTCATATTGTTTGATTTATGGCAAGGGTGCGACAGAAATGGTATTGTGTTTTACGAGGTTTTAGTTTTTTAGATACGTTAGTCGTTTTTTATATCCTTTATTTAATTTACAGTCTCGAATACGTTAATATCAAACCATTCTTTTTCATGGTGTTTTAATATCAACAATATTTTTGCCAGGTATTGTGTTTTATGGATAAGATAACTGGCTGTTTCAAATCATATATCATACCACAAAAAAAAACATAATAAAAGTTCAGAGATATGCAAAGTTAGAACATTCCAACTGACTTCCAAAAAAAACGGCTTTTTGTTAGAGTTTTAAACTACGCTGAAACAAGGACCAAACGTGCTAGTCCACATCCAATCGATATACTATCCTTTCCATTGCATTTTCAGCATTCTGCATCCTTTCCTCATCACTCAACATTGCATATATTCCTGCACTTCTGACTCCACCACAGACCGAACTGAATTTACGTCACTTAACAATATTTTCGATATGTACTTTGTCCGCAAATCAGCTAGTTCTTTCGAGTGTTTGTCCATCTGCTCGCCATCGATGTCTCGTTCAGGCGACAATCCGCAGTTCCATTCGCGCACATTTGTTCCTAGTGATAACAAACACTAATCAATTCAGCGATGCTTCCTTTTTAAATTATAACAATTAATAACTTATAATTCAAAAATACCTTTAAATGTCTCCATATGAGGCATAACGAAAATTCCTCAATCAACCCCGTTATATCTTGTTTGCCAAGGTACCTTCAGACTAACCAGTGACGTTACCCATAGTTTTTTTGCGATAGCATGTGAGTGTTTTTCAATATAACAACATAATGCTTTGATCTGTAAAAGTTTTGACGTCAATTGCAATTTTTTGACAAATATAAAAGGTACGCATGTTCAGATTTGACTAGCATATAAGGGATAGTGTTCTTACAGTTTTTTCAATGTAACCACTGTACCTTATCTGATCTTTACATCACCCCCGATGTTGTCGATCACCAGAATTTGAATTTGCGCAAGATTGAAGAATAGTAGAATGTAGTGTTTGTTATACAAGATCGGCACAAATACCATTTGGAAGCTGCAGAAGTTTTTGGTATCCGTCTGCTCTAATACCGCGTCCATTCGGCTAATGAACTTTTTGATGCGGTTATCTTCAGTCCCATTAAATTTGAAGGGCAAAGCGAAAAACCCACCCACACGTCATCGATCTATGTCCCCCAACATCCACAAAAGCCACTTCAACAAACGAACAAACAAAATAATCAGACCGATGGGTTTGTTACATAAAAACGCCATATATTTGGTGACAGTTCTTGTAGTATTAAAGAAGATAGAGACTCATGACAGTGAAGATTGTGAAGAGAGATCCGATTAGGATTTTTAATTTATTTTTTTCGCTTCTATTTTTCTCCCTGTGGTTGTAATATAATTTTCCTCTTGTAAAACGCCAAAATATATATAAACAATAATAGAAAAATGGTCTATCTTGTCTAAAAACGCCATTGAATCTAAGAACAAACAATGGGTCATCATCCTAAAAAAGTCATGTCCATACTTAGTATAGATGAAGCCATTCAGAGAGATATTCTGGCCCCTTGGGGTTCTAATGGCCGACGATTTGGAAACGCCATAAACGCCAAAAATATTATCTATCTGAAACAAAAAGATTAATATAATGATACCATTAAAACGCTAGGTAATTATTGAATTTGGTTAACTCCAAAAAATCTTAAACGCCAAAAATGAAGTAGTATTGTGACACTGAATTGGAAAAGCGGAAGATAAAATGACAAAAAAGCCCCTACGCCCTAATTATATCGCGCGCCACGTGTTGGGCCGGGATGCGTTCTCACCGTTCTCACATTTTAGGGTGTTTTCTCCTGATCCCGTACCTATATATATATATATATATATATATATATATATATAGAATCACGCTAAAATGAGAACCATCTCGAGTTGTAAGAACCGTGAGAACTACACCGTACGGGGCGAGGTGGACCAAATTTTTTTTGACAAACGTAGATGCGTGTATTATAAACACATTTGTAAAAAAAATTCAAAAAAAAAAGTTTTTGAGCACCACAAGTTTGTGTTTACGGGTACCGTAAATTTTTCGGTAGGATTTACGGTACCCGTAAACACAAACTTGTGGTGCTCAAAACTACACACACGATATTTTTTTTTTAATTTTTTTTTACAAATGTGTTTATAATACACGCATCTACGTTTATGAAAAAAATTTGGTCCACCTCGCCCCGTACGGTGTAGTTCTCACGGTTCTTACAACTCGAGGTGGTTCTCATTTTAGCGGTCCCCTATATATATATATATATATATAGGGGACCGCTAAAATGATAACCACCTCCAGTTGTAAGAACCACGAGAACCAGTTCCTAGCCATTTTCAAGATCAATGGATGAGATTAAAAGTAACTAAAAATAATATTAAATACTTTTTGTCTTATTATGTTTTTAATATTTTAATCCAAAAAGGTAATTTAGTAAAATGACTCTATTTTATCCTTTTGTCTTTATTGTTTTTTATTAGTTTTTTTGTATTATTATATTAGTTTTTAATTTTTAAACATAATTTTTTTATTGAACGCATTTTTAAATTCATATTTTTTAAAAGATTTTTTTTTACTTTTTACATTTTACGTTTTGCGTTAAAATTTTTACGTTTTTTTACGTTTTACGCGTCGGTTTTTTGCACGCCGGGCTTTTTCAATCGTCGTTTTTACGTCTTACGTTTTACGTAAAACTTTTTACGTTTTTACGTTTTACGTTTTACGTAAAACTTTTTACGTTTTACGTTTTACGTTTTACGTTAAAAATTTTACGTTTTACGTTAAAAGTTTACGGTTTAACTTTTTTTTTTTACAAAATTTTACGTCGCACACTCGGGAGGTGTCTCAGATATATCGTTATCATCATTGACTAGGGGGGGAAGATAAAAAAACATCAACATCAAAACAAAAGTGTATCTCGAAAATAAAACGGGGTTTGGCTCAGATTATCCGATAATCAAAAAGGCTGCAAAAGTGGGGTTGCAGGTTCAAAAAACCTACCCTCCGCCGTCCTTGCCGCGCCATCGTCATCTAAATCTACGTTTTTTTTTTCATCATCGCCACCCAAATTGACCATATCAAAACCCACAGATCAAAATCCCCAACATACCAAATCAAAACAGAGATAAAAATACCAACAAACCAAAATACCATCGGTATCATCATCATCATTCAAGAACACATATGAAGAACACAGGCCAAGAATCACTAGAAAAAACAAGTAAACCCAGAAAAATCAAGAACACATCCCAAAATACCATCGGTATCATCATCATCATTCAAGAACACATATCAAGAACACAGGCCAAAGAATCACCAGAAAAATCAACTAAACCTATAAAATGGATGAAAGGGGCGGTGTTGTACAACCCCACTACAGCCAGACGTTGAACCACCACCGCCATCGATGCTAGATCACTCACAACCACCTGTCGTCGACACACCACCACCCAGCCGGCGAACCGCCACCACCAGCCACTAACCCACTAACCCACTGTTAGAACCACCGCCGCCGACCAACCACCACCGTAACATGTATGGTGTTAAAACGATCTTGAGAGAGAGAAATTAGGGGGTGAAGGACACCAACATCATAGATCGGGACACCAAACAACCACAACATCAAATCAGAGCTCACTACCCCCAAATCGGAGCTTGGTGAACAGTGTTTGGTGGTGCCGAAAGTGTGGTGCCAGACGGCAGGAGCCATTTCTCTGAAGGGGTTGGCCTTAGCAGCAGCAGTGACGTCAGCAGTGTGCTGGGAAGTGGAGCTCGAGTAGTAAGGAAGGAACGGGTTAGGTGTTGGGTCATGGGGTTTGAATTTCAACAGATGAGGATCTCTGCAACTTTCAAGAGGTGGGGGGATTAATATTTTGAAGAGAGAGGGAGAGAGGTTTGCTTTTTGAAGAAATGAAAGAGACAGGTGAAATGAAATAAAAATAGGAGAGAGAAAAACATTAAATGGAGAGAGAGTGTGGTGACTTGATATATGGGGGTAAATGACCAATATACCCTTTATGTTGGCACAATGTGATTGGTTGAGAGTGGTTCTCGCGGTTGTTAAAACTGGAGGTGGTTCCTATTTTAGCGGCTCCCTATATATATAGGATTAGGTCAAACGTGAACAAAATCCCAAGAGTGAACTGCTTGAACTGATCTGGGCCCTTGATTTTTATGATCTTAAGATTAAAGTGAGTGGCATGATGGTAATTATTGGGTTAATTTTTTTCATTTAATTAAATACAAAAAGGGTATATGTGTAATTTCAATCTTAAATTGATTGCATAAATCTCTCACAAATCAAGTAATTAATTACCCTCTTAAATTGATTGCATAAATCTCCCACAAATCAAATCAAGGATTAGGAAAGATGCAACTTAATTCAATTATTAAAATAATTATTTGTTTAAATGCGATGTACACATGTGTATTCTGATTTTGCCATCTTTTTAATGCGATGTACCACATGTGTATATCGTCTGGTTTTGTGATATCTCAGAATTTTTTTTGTATTGAATGTTGATGTAGACCTATGAATTACTGTACACATATGTATGATGCTGAGTACACATGTGTACTGTTCTATTTATATCCAAGTACACATGTGTATACCGTTGAAATATGAAGGTTACGTGGATCTTAAAAATCAAAATTTGAATTCTGGTGATGAAATCTGAAATAAAAATTAAAATTGAAATTTGGTGATTTGTTGTTTGTTTTGATAATTATCTTATTAATAAATAAATATAATGTGGATAATGAATTTAAATTAGGAAAGATGTAACTTAATTCAATTATTAAAATAATGAATTAAATCTAATTTTTTATATAATTACAATCCTACCCTTAACAACTAAAAAGGAAATCAAGGGTCCATATCTGTTCACGCAGTTCACTCTTGGGAGGTTGTTCACGCTGGAACCCTACCCTATATATATATATATATATATATATATATATATAGGGGATGGTTCAAATGAAAACCACTTTTAACGCGAAAACTCGAAAACTAACTAAAAAAAGCCTAAAAAAACACACAAATTTTTTTTTTTTTTTAATTTTTTTTAATAAAAATCGCTGGTTTTTATATATAAAAAAAATTTAAAAAAAAAAATTTTGTGTAGTGCACATGTGTATTACACATGTGTAGTACAGATACACATGTGCACTACACAAAAATTTTTTTTTTTTTTTTGAAAATTTTTTTTTTATATAAAAAAACCTGCGAAATTTGGTTTGCAAAAAAAAAAAAAAAAAAATTTTGTGTGTTTTTTAGGCTTTTTTTAGTTAGTTTTCGAGTTTTCGCGTTAACTAGTGGTTTTCATTTGAACCTTCCCCTATATATATATATATATATATATATATAGGGAACCGCTAAAATGAAAACCACCCCCCAGTTGTAAGAACCGAGAGAACCACTTTCCAACCATTATATCTTCAAAATGGATGGATGAGATTAAAAGTAATTAAAACTAATATTAAATACTTTTTGTCTTATTATGTTTTTAATATTTTAATTCAAAAGGATAGTTTAGTAAATTTACTCTTTTTTGGTCTTTATTGTTTTTTTATTATATTTTTTGTATTATTATATTAATTATTTTTTAAAACAAAATTTTTTATTAAAAAAATTTTAGATTCAGATTTTTAAACAAAAACAATTTTTTACACGTCGGTTTTAAGCCCGGCTTTTTCACACACCATTTTTTTACGCCAGGTTTTACGCATCGTTTTTTTAACGCGCCGTTTTTACGCCCCACTTTTACGCGTCATTTTTTACGCTCTGTTTTTACGCTCCGTTTTTGCGACCGATTTTTTACACGCCGTTTTTTTATGCCGGTTTTTCGCGCCGTTTTTACGCCCCTTATTTGCCAGTCGTTTTATCATCCGGTTTTTTTACAAGCCATTTTTATGCCCCGTTGTTATGCGCTGGTTTTTTTTACAAAAAAAACAATTTTGTCAGGATTTAAAAAAAAAATGTTATTACAAGTTTTTACGCCCCGTATTTACGCGTCGTTTTATAACCTGGTTTTTTTACGAGCCGTTTTTTACGCTCCGTTTTTTACGCCGTTTTTACGCCCTCGTATTCACACCTCGTATTTACGCGTCGTTTTATGACCCGGTTTTTTTTACGAGCCGTTTTTTACGCCACGTTTTTACGCGCCGTTTTTACACTCCGTTTTTTACGTGCTGTTTTTTTTACGCGCCGTTTTTACTCCCCGTGTTTACGCGCCGTTTTTTTACACACACGTTTTTAAAATTTTTTTTTACGGTTTTAAACTTTTTTTTACGAAAACTTTTTTTACGGTTTTAAACTTTCTTTTTACAAAAAAAATTTACAAAAAACATTTTTACAATTTTTTTTTACAAAAACTTTTTAACAAAGAATAAAAATTTATACGAAATCTTTTTTACGGTTTTAACCTTGTTTTTACAAAAACTTTTTTACACACATGTTTTTAAACTTTTTTACATTTTTTATGAAATTTTTTTTACGGTTTTAAATTTTTTTTTAACAAAAATTTTTTACAATTTTTTTTTACAAAAACTTTTTTACAAAGAAACAAAAAGAGTAGAGAGAAATGTGAAGAAAAAGAAATTAAAGAGATAGAAATTGAAAAGAATTTAAAAAGAGACTTTAATGAGGAAAGAGAAACGATTTGATGGTTTTGATTAAATGACTATATTACACTTTTAGTTGTTATTATTTGATTGGTGTAGAGTGATTCTCGTGGTTTTACAACGGGGGGTGGTTTTCATTTTTGCGGCCCCATATATATATATATATATATAGGGAGAAGATCATGCGAGAACCACCTCTTATTGCGAGAACCGCGAGAACCAATGTGAACACAACCAAAAATGTCTAAAAATAGCAAAAACTCACACAAAATTTTTTTTTTAATATTTTTTATATAAAAATCGCTACTTTTCGAAGCCAAAAAAAAAATTTTTTTTTTGCCACTAAAAGTAGCGATTTGAGCATAAAAAATATTAAAAAAAAATTTAGATTTTTTTAGGGGTTTAGTTTTTAGCATTTTAGCTTGGGGTGGGGGGTTTAGGTTTTTGGGGGGTAGGGGAGGGGGGGTTTAGGTTTTTTTTTTTTTTGGGGGGGGGGGGGGGGGTTAGGTTTTTTTAAGGTTTTTTGGGGGTTTTAGTTTTTAGCATTTAGCTTGGGGGGGTTAGGTTTTTTTTTGGGGTGGGGGGGGGGTGGGTTTAGGTTTTTTTTTGGGGGGGGGGGGGGGGGGGGGTTAGGTTTTTTTAGGTTTTTTTAGCTATTTTAGGTTGTGTTCACATTGGTTCTCGCAATAAGGGTGGTTCTCGCATGAACTCCTCCCTATATATATATATATATAGGGGATGGATCATTAGAAAACTAGTTTAAATGAGAA